>JANBXA010000651.1:155860000-156007500 GCA_030556225.1 Cricetiscus sungorus
ACACATGTTCTCAATTACTTTCTGTGCTTGCGTGTGTGTGTCCATGTATGTGTTGCCCAAACACCAGAGGTCAATGTCAAGCACCTCCCTCAGCTCTAACCATATACTTCTGTTTAATCTTTGAGACAGTGTCTCTCGGTGAATCCAAACTTATCAATTTGGCCAGACCAGCTGACCCTCAAGCCCCAGGGATTTGCCTGCCTCCACCACCGCCTCCGCACCGGGATTGCAGGCATGAGCTGACACATGTGGCATTTTATGTGAGTAGAGGATCCCAACTGACATTCTCACATTTGTCCTGCAAGCACCTGGCTGAATGAGCGACTTTCTCAGCCTGCGAATTTCCACACTCCCCAAATTAGGTGAGCAGTGTGGTCAAATATTTTTCTCTTTGTTTCCTACCACTTTAAATCCCCAGAATCACATCTGTGTTCATCCTCAGAATGCCATTCAGGTTTTAACCGCTGGTGGCAGGGTCCCTTGTCTTAAGGACCACAATCTGAAGTTTTAATTTGGTTTCCATGTAATCAGTGATACGCTGGCCTTGTTCAGTGGGCTCTGAATTCTAAGCCTGGGGTCAGAGTTAGGTTGTGGGTGCATTGTGTTGGGATTTGGGGTTCGGTGTTGCCTTGTAAGATTTATGTTAGCATTCTTCTTCTTTCCCCTCAGGGCAGTGAGCTGCTCTGGAATACAAAATAACAAAGATTGATCCTGAACTCATTTCCATAAATATGTTGGGCAAATAGAAAACCACACTGCCAGTACTGGTTGAAATGTGGTGGCTAAGTCCAAGGAGCAGTGACACTAACTGTGAAATTTCCCATGAATACTTAAGCTTCAACAGGGGCAGTTTCTTCAAAAAGACTTTGGTCAACAGATTTGTACTGAAATAAACTTCAGGAGTTGACATGAGCTTAATTAAAAAGTGATAAATCTCGCTGCCCCATCTATCAGCTATTTTAAAGAGAGAAACCCTGGGCTCTTGTCGTCACTAAGTCACACTGGCCAGCAAGTACACACACAATTTCCACAGTGTGGTTTATGTCTGAAGAGTAAAGAGCCCTTGCATTTCTCCTTCAAGATGTTATGTTTCTCATCTATTATTCTTCATCAATTTTATTGTGTGTCAATTCCAGGAAAAGTCTTACCAAAGAGTCAAGGTTGGGTGTACTTAATGTAATTTGTGTGTTCTTGTTTCTAAAATCCATGATGCAGTTAATGTTGAAGAACTCACATCAAAAGCCCCACATGTATAGCAGTGGGAATGCTTCATTCCCAAGACTGACATGCTCAGTGCCTTTCATGGCTGGAGACACAAACCCCAAGTCATCTGCAACGTGTCTTCAAATGTAAGAAATATTTCACACACAGTATGGGTGCCTCTATGAAAGCCTGGACATGCCCAATGTCTACCGTGCCTGAGATGGACGCAAGCCATCTGAAATAGGTCTTCAAATGCAGGAAGAGTTTCCCACACAACTCCTCTTGCTGCACACTTATAAATGCAGGGAAAGAAATGGTCAGTGAAGTTGTCGGCTTTTCCTCTCTTACATATGGGTGTCATTAGGGAGGATGGATAGAGTGGTGGAGAAGACAATTCACACCCTTAGTGACAATGGAACGTGTTCTGGCCTTGTGCTGGGATTTGTCATGAAATGCTGGACCGAGGGACTGTGAGCTCTAGCAATTCTCTCTCCACCCTTTGGCATCTCAGTCTCTGCCATATGCAAGCCTGACAAGGGGAAATTCTCACTCAGAGCTTCTTTACAGAGTCTCATTTCCATCCTCTGAGCAGTGAGGGGATACAAGGAATGATGCCCCTTTTCACTGTAAGCAGGGACCACTGGAGATGCTGTTTTCCTCTTGGAATTCAAGAAGAGTTTTTCAAGAAAGGAACTTGGAAAAGTCTTTAGCCCTCTTAAGTACTACCTCTTTAAGCCTTGGACCTGCCTTACGACCTCACAAACTAAACTCAAATATTAATTCTCTGAATCTTTGTTTGGCCCCACTTTCTGAAGGAGGAGTCTGAATAAATTGCCTTTTAAGAAGTAACTATAAAAGGATTATTAAATAATTATTACACATTTCAAAATATTCTAAGGCAAGTAAATTTAACTTTTAAAAAGTTGAGTTTTCAGTACACACGGACTCAGAAAACCCTAAACAGCCCAATGAAGCCAACTGAGGAAGAGCTTGGAAGTGTTACGTCTAGACTCCATACAGTCATTTCAATTGCTACCTTATAACCACTAGAGTTACGTGCACTGAGCCCAAGGCTAGTGCCATCAGGTCAAAGAAGGGGGGGGCACTCCAGTGACCCTACCCTTTAGTTCTTCATCAGTGGCTAATGGTAGCATTCAAGAGAGGGGAGCCACTGCCTTTAATTATGTACCCAGGCTCTAAGCAATAGCTCCAACTGCATAGTGACACCAACAGCCCAGGTTAACCTCAGAGGGTAACAAAACAATAGGAATAGACTGAATGTGCGAGAGAGATTGCGTGCCTGAGACAAACAGGGATAGTGGGATAGTAGGCGAGCATTGTGCACATGGGGGAATTTTTTAAAACAAATTTGATTAATAAAGAAATGAATTTAAAAGATGAAATTATGAAAAATAAAAAATTAACATGAATTCATTTAAGACCTATTTGCTTTACAAATTTACAAAAAAAAAAAGTTCAATTATTCTTCTCTCACTGTGACATTTCAGGGAAAGAAGATAAATGGAGACCCCGCAGTGCCAGTTCCCAATTCCTCTGAGTGCTTGTCTTCCTGAGGTTTTATCTATAGTTATATTTACCATATATCTGAATATAAAATCAAGATACATAGTCTAACTAGACATTTTTTTTCTCATTTATCAGCTTGCTCATATGAAAAGTCTAATGCGGAAGGCTATAAAAGTTTAGTTGCTTTTAATGTTAAGCAGATGAATTATACTTATTGAGAATTAATTTGTCAATAAATAAAGCCTCGTGATGTATGGCTGTTTTCTCTGCAGGGGCATTTCATCATGTCTAAGGGTGTAACTCACTCCTCTCTACCGTTATCCCTGCCTTTCTTGCCAGATTGCCATCAAGGAATGCACCCCGATATAATATTCTAAGGAGCAATTTTTAAAGCCTTGCATACCCGCTGAACCTTAAAAAGAAAACATGCAAAAAGATAGAACTTCCATGTAAGACAGTAGGTGATACAGTTTCTTAAGATGGCATAATTTATGGTTTCTCTATATGTGTGGAAAAAAAATATTGGCTCATTTTATCTTCCCGTGTAATGGGCGGGGCTAGGTGAAAGGCACTTTCAATCTTCCAGCCACTGCTGGTAGGGAGTGAAAAATGATTTTTCCTGAGGAATGAGCTCCTAGGGTGCCAACAAGGTATTAGGACTCCACAACATTGTAACACACAAAGAAAATAATTAAACTGTCTCGCGGACACAGCACCTGGAACAGACCAGTAGGAGAGAAATAGACTAGACCTGGGGGCCAGGGGTGTCCAAGCCATTCCCTGATTCCATGTCGGGAAAGTCTCTGGATTCCATTTTTCTGGAGGGAATTCTGACATGGCTATGTAGCGAGGTCAGCGTCTCACATGTAAGCAAACATGGTCACAGGCGAAGCCACTGTTTCGGGTATCCGGAGACAGAGCAGGTATAAAAACTGGATTGAAATGGATTTGATCATTAAAAACATCTTTAAAATGTAAGTCTGTCTGCTTCCTTGCCTGGGGCTGGCCCCCGTGGAGCCTCCTACCCAGTTCATGGGGTCCTGTTAGTTTGTAAAGGGCAGCACTAGCTGAGAAAGCAGGCGGCCATGCCCCTGGGGTGGGGGAGGCAGCAGGGAGGAAGGAGAGCTCACAGCTCTTCTACACGGGGTTGCAGACCCAGGTGGGGCAGAAGGCCAACAGCATGAGTATAGCAAGGATAGCGAGAGTCTGGAGATGGGAAGTTGTGGGGGTCATTGTCATGCCCTCCACACAGCTGCAGGGCTGTCCCCTGTGACCTGTGAGCGGTGACCATGTGCACGCAGGGGTGCCTGGGAGGAGCACCTTGTTCTCCTTCTCCGATCCCCAGGTCTGGCAGTAAAGGTGGCCAGCACGCCAGTGCAGGGTTTGGGTACAACCTCTGCCAAAGTTTTGATTCATTATTAAGCTCTGCAGACACAAGAGTGATCCCACAGGATCTGGACTTTTGAAAAAGGACTCAAATGAATGTTAAAACAAAACAAAACAAACAAACAAACAAAAAAACCAGAAATATCAGCGGCCACACATCACAGGGAACGGCTTTGCGGTCGAAGACAATGAAAGTTATTTAAAAGGAGAAATACAACATGGAAACAAATGAACGGAAACAAACAAACAAACAAACAAACAAACAGAACCCAGAGCAGTGCAGTGAGTTTTAGCATCCTAGACAAACATCTGGGAATGAAAAATCATATCTATAATTTCAGGACTCTGGAGTTTAGAGCTGGTCTGGGGTAGCTGGTGAGATCCTGCCTGGGTACAATCTGCTAAGAAAAGAATATAACCCATACTTTGAGAGAAAATGTAACCATTCAGCATTAACAGCAAATAGACCTAGGTGTTGGGTGTTGTAGGCAAATATCCAAAGCATCTGATTCTATCTGTTCACTGACTTAAGAGAAACTATGTCTAAAACATCAACAGGCAAACCAAGTGAGAATTCTACAGTGGCGAAACCCGTGGCTGGGCTGGAGAGACTCCCCAGCTGACTGTGCAGAGTACAGGAGATCAGGCCTCTGCCTTCTCTAAGGAGGACCCACAGAAACCAGCAGTTCAAAGATCACAGAACCAGGGCTGAAGGGGAGAGAGCAGGGCCTCAGAGGCGTGTGCAACGTGGCGAACATCTCGGACAGCCAGTACTTATGAAGCCGTGTGTGCAGAGAGGCGGGTTGTGTGAACATTATAACAGTGTGACTGTCAACTAAGGTGTCAGCAGCATCACTTGTCAATGGAACCCTATGGATGTGCCATTGTTCCTCCATCACGATGTGTGGAAAGAAATTTCCAGAATGAGACCAATGAGTGACAGAGACAGACAGACAGACAGACAGACAGAGAACATAAAATCAGACATCTATATTCTGTTTCCCCAAAATATGAAAGCAAATAGAGATGTTACAGATAATTAAAGTCTTAATTTGGTTCTACCACACTGACCTACACGAAATACTAAAAAGGTCCTACGGGATTGAACACATGAAGTAACCTGAATCCAAAAAAGTAGTATTTTGAATTACTAAAAGTGCTTAAAAAAAAAAGTGTGAAAATTAAAAAACTGGATTGAACTTATTTTTATCTTTTTAAGAATTTATTTTTAAAATCATAAGATTACATAAACTATTCTATAACTACAAGGATTTATTGTTTGAGTTTATAACCTATATACACACAATATATACAAAACCAGCTTAAAGAAAGGCAAATAAGTGAAACTATATTAAAGGAAATAATAAAATGAATAAACAAATGTTTAAAAATCAGCAGAGAAACTAATCTTAAATGTAAACCAATAAAATTTAACACAATAATACAATAATCACAAAAAGCACGAGATGTAAAATAATGAGAAATGAGTGATATATATCTAGCCATCGTAAAATTACATTAAATGTAAATGAACTAACAACCTCATTTAAACGGCATAGACTGGCAGACAATAGTCTTTTCAAAGAGTTCTGTCAACTCCAGGATTTTTGAATCCAAATTTGGCCTCTTTTCAAAGTAAAAATGTAAAGCTAATGGCATGCATGCAGGTTACACTTTCCTGAAAGGTTATAAGGTTACTGTAGGACTTTATAGAGTACATCTAGGCTAAAGTGCCCATGTACCAAAGCGGAAACGTTGTATGTATGTATGTATGTACGTATGTATGTATGTATGTGTGTATGTATGTATGTACGTATGTACATATGTGTATACATATGTGTGTTTGTATGTGTGTATGTGTATACATATGTGTGTTTGTATGTGTGTATATACTTACACACATATATTATTTTTCCTCTGTTCCTGGTGCTTATCACACTCATTCCTACAATCTGAACTTATTCTCATCGTATTTTGCATGGAAGAGTCAAAGGGGTCAAGTTCTCAGAATTGCCAGAACTGATAAATTTGTTTAATAATCAGTCACATCCAAACATTTCACTGCCTTCTTGATTTCGTTTTCAATAGTTTGAGGATATTAACTTCCTATACAATAAAAGGGACTTTTTTTTGGTTTTATTCACAGTGTAAAATGCACATTAGCTGCAACTGGCAAGATGAACTCTAGCTATCTTAAGTACATGTGGTCATTCTGTTGTTGACCTGAAGTGTCTCATGTATAATTTATATAAATAATAAACAAAGCAATAAGCATTTTCTTCAACTACTTAATTTCTTCCCCACATTTCCCCCAACTCATGTCCAAAGCTTTTTATTAATTTTTAGTATTTCTATATGCTTCTCTTTTTAATATTAAACATATATAGCCCATTAATATTCCAGATTAATTTTCTCTAAACGGTAACTAATGCATTCTTTTAATCTCATACCCAGTTTACCCAGGACAAAACACTATGAGAGCAACTTTACCACTTCCATGAATATATTTACTGACTAGGTTATTCTTAAAATCTCCTTACCCAGTCCTTCTAAGTATAACCCCCATGAACATCCTAAAATTGGTAACACTCTACCTTCAATTATGATGGAAGGAACTGGCTATGAATCATACACTAACGCCAAAGAATACTCTGATGGAGTCATGCATGATGGCACACTCCTGGTGTTTCCTCATTTGGGAGCTGGAGACGGGAGGATTAATATTTCAGCGTCAACAGTGGCTGTGTGGGGAGCTCAAGGCCACGGTGTGTTACATAAGACTTGTCTCAAGTGAAACAAGAACAGAAAGCTATAGAACTTGACCGTTTCAGCTGGAAACATGTTTTGGTTAAAGTTTATGATAAATAAATAGTGAATTTTGCTTAATCTCAACTACCCCAGGCGCTGCTGTGTGTGGTGCCCATGTATGTGAGATATGGGAATGAGGCTGTGGAGGTCAGAAGCCATCCTCAGGCATTACCCCTCAGGTGCTGGCTTGCCAGCTCTGACTGTCAGCTGGACATAGCCAGAGAGGCTGGAGAGGGGAGGTGTAAATAAGGAAGTGTCCGCACCAGAGCTGCCCATGGGTATGCCTTTCAGAGAGTGTCTTGATTGTTAATTGATGCAGTAGGGCCCTGTCCGCTGTGGGTGACACCATTCATCCCCTGGTGCAGATGACCCTGAGCCATATAGGAATGACAACAATGTGAACCTGGGAGCCTCTGGGAAAGCAGTGTCCTCCGTGGTTCCCGACTGCTGCCTACAGTAACGGACGGCACCCTGCAAGCCGAAACAACCCCTTTCTATCCTCATTACTTTTGGTCAAAGTGTTTTATTACAGCGATAGAAATGAAACAAGAATAGGAACATTTCACTTTTTTCCTTTGAAGCTGACCTCTCATTTTCCTGCAGCTTTGCCGAGATGACCAGACTAGCCGTCCTTGGAAAGTCCACCACGGGCCTGCCTCGTACCTCATGATCCCTGGGATACAGGCATGTGCCAGCCGCCTCACTGAACTGTCTCCTGTGCACTGGGCATCTGAGCCCGGGTCCTCATGCTATGGAGGCAAGCTCTTTACCATGACTGGGTCATCTCTCTAGCCCCCAACCACTGTGCTTAATAGGATATGATGGATTGAACATAAATGGTCAGAACATGTACTGAATGTTAAAATGACTCCTACCTTCCTATATTATATCCTTATTATAAGCAGAAGTGGGATTTTGAGAAACTCCAGCCTAGAGTATTATTGCCTGTAGTTCTTTTTTTTTTTTTTGGTGTGTTCCAACTCTCATTAAACTCTTTGGATCCCTCGAAGTAACTGATTTCATGCTGTCAAAAAGAAGGGAAGGAGTTCAGCCATTTCTCCTTAATTATATGTGTATCTGCTAGATCATTAAGATGATTCAGTAGGCTGTTTTGAGCTAACATAATTACATTGATAAGGTACAAAACTAAGAGTAGTATGCGATTAAAAAATCTTGTTAAAATTAACACATTACTTTTTCTTCTATCTGGTAGTCATACCTTAGATAACCAAATATTTGATGGGTTTATTTTAATTATAGCAATAACATATGCCACACCCACTTAAGTCAGAGCCCAGGCGGTGAGAAGAAACGGGCTGTTGGCCATTGCCTTACTGTGTTTGTGCAGGAAGGAGTGTAATGACACCTTTTTTTTCCATGAAGACCTTTCTCTGAGTGTGTGTGGACAAGCATGTCTGAGAGAGATTTTTAAGGAGAGAGAAAATGACAGGCATGCCAACAGAGGGGTCTCAACCACTACACTGGATAAATCAATCCATCACACACACACACACACACACACACACACACACACACACACACACACAATTCCACCATGAAACTTAATCATTAAAGGTCATGTCGGGGAGTAAGGAACAGATTAAATTAGCATAGTATTAGATATGGAAAATGATTTCTGTCAAAATCATCTTTACTACAATTATAATATGTTAATTACGTATTTCATTAAGGAAGTTGATTATGGCTCAGGGACGAAGTAGCACCGGCATCGACACCCGGAAAAAAGCTGCAGAGCCCGAAGTCCTGCCCTCCTCCCAGCCCTCCCACCCATGTCTCTGCCTCCCACTTCCTGCCTCTCTGCACAATCTCCCTCTCCCCACCCACCCACCGTCGGATGTCTCCATTCTTTCCATTGCTCTCACTCAGGACGCTGATGGCCTCCCTTGAGGAAGCAACTCTGCTGGGTGTTGGTGTGGGCGCAGCATGGCTGCAAACATGGAGCGTTTGCCAGCCCCAGCCAGCTGGAAGGCCCTCTGCTGTGTTTCCTTTTAATGCTCACAATCCAGTATTTGCTCAAGAAGATGCCTTTTCATCCTGTGCATGTCACTGACAGCCTCCTCCTGCTTTCCCCTCCCAGCCCAGGGGCCCTACGGCCAGGACAGCTTCCCCCATAACCGGCTGTCTCTCACACGCGGCCTCTGATGGCCTGCAGGGTTTATGTGGGACATTTACAAGAGGCATGGCCAATCATCCAGACACTGCTGAGGCTAACGTTAACAGCACATCGTAATCCTGTCCTGGGAAGGAACCGCAAGGAAGACAGCCATGAGGAGGGTCAGAGGTGGAAAGGGGGCCCCATGAAATCTGCGAGCCAATTATCTCCGTCAATATCCCGGAGCCTTGTCCTCGGTATCATCCATCCCCTGGTTTCTTTATGACATCCCAGCATTCGTTCATGGGGAAATGTGCGAGTGTTTGGAATTCCGGGGTTTTATGGTGTGCCTCCCGTGGCCCTCCTCCATATATCTGACAAAAATCAGAGAGCGCCGAGGGATCCATCTGGGTTCCCTCTTCAGGGACGCCTTTAGAGGATGCGTACTTCCGAGACACACGAGAGTGTGTGGGAGCAAGCAGAAAGATTCGTGCAGATGTTACCGCCGTCATGGGCTAGCCCAAAGTTAGCGCGGGCCAGCCAGAGAAGCGGCAACCCAGGGGAGGTGGAATCCACGGGGCTGGCCCATGCGCTCCCTGGGAACCGGGCTGCTGCAGCCAGGCAGGCATAATTACCTCGTTCTAATGGCTCCTTGTGAGTGAGGACACACCGGCACCCGCGTGCCCTTGTGCGGGTCGACTTTGCCACGCGGAATAATCATTGTTGGAATTAAGCGTAATTGTCAAGAAAGACTTGGTCATGGCCAGAAAGACCGTCTTATCCAACTGTCCCTGGGCTTCCCAACAGTAATTACTTCAGTAATTAATCTCTGTCATTTAACTGTATTACATTTTGAAAGGGGAAAATGGAAGAAAGACTGGTTTCAAACTAATTTACATCACTGTTTAAAATCCTAGAAGAGGGTGACTCAAATGTCACATTTAGCCCCTTTGCATGTTCGGAAACAGCCTCGGCCTAACAGCCCATCCACAGCATCAAAAGCCAAAGGGCTCAAGTCGCTTCTTCCTAAAATCCCTGGCAGCACAGGCTCCACACTCTTGGCGGAAATCCTCTGGGCGCGCCAAGGCGCTCGGACTCGCAATTAATAAGGCCATGGAGGAGAGAGAGCAAAGGAAATGTGTCCTGTCCCAGGACCGTTTGTGCTGCGGGTAATGTCGATTGCCCATAATGCAGCAGGGGCATTAGTTAATGACATCATCATACAGCCAGTGAATAAATCTGTTCCAGCAATCTTCTTCAATTCCCTCTCACCTCATTCCGTCGTTTCAAATTAACTTGTTTGACCTTGTTTATTGTACACCTCATTATGCTTAATTTTCAAAGAAGTGCTTTTAATATACTGAAATTTCTTCAATTTCATATTAGTTTTTTTAATACTACTAAGAGCCCATATTTTTTTCTTTTCATGGCAACCCTTATTTATTACAAACTGTTCTTATAATAAATAAACATTTATTAATAAAATGTTTCTCATAATATGCCTTATAAAAGTTATGGTGTTTCCTTAAAAAATGATTTATTTCCCTAATAACCAAGGATACCCTGTCAGCTTGTTTAAACAAAAATAAAATAATGCACAGTAAACTTTAAGCCCAATATCCTTCATGGAAGACTATGGAGGATGAGCGTGATTGCCTTCAGAGGTCTGAGGAAGGACCGAGCACAGCCAGGCATTCTGTGAACACTCAGTGTGTGCACAGCCAGGCATTCTGTGAACACTCAGTGTGTGCACAGCCAGGCATTTCTGTGAACACTGGCGTGCACAGACAGGCATTTCTGTGAACACTGGCGTGCACAGCCAGGCATTTCTGTGAACACTGGCGTGCACAGCCAGGCATTTCTGTGAACACTCAGTGCGTGCACAGCCAGGCATTTCTGTGAACACTGGCGTGCACAGCCAGGCATTTCTGTGAACACTCAGTGCGTGCACAGACAGGCATTTCTGTGAACACTGGCGTGCACAGACAGGCATTTCTGTGAACACTGGCGTGCACAGACAGGCATTTCTGTGAACACTGGCGTGCACAGACAGGCATTTCTGTGAACACTGGTGTGCACAGCCAGGCATTTCTGTGAACACTGGCGTGCACAGCCAGGCATTTCTGTGAAACACTCGCGTGGGACTTTCATTTGATGCTGTGAATCAATGAGATTATTTGTCTCATATGCAATTTGTCTAAAAAGGAACATTTTCTTCCTTCCCCACAAAACTACAACTCAGATGTTAAGCATAGTTCCAGCATTAAGCATGAAGCTCTCTTTCTCCTCTACTAATTCAAAATGTGATTTCAATGGCTACTTAAAGACATAGACAGAAAAAAAGAAATTGCTCAAATCTGTGAAGTAGGGATCAGCTTGAAATGCCTGTGTGTGGCATGAGAGCTTCCCTGTGAAGCAGGAAGGACTCAAGAAGGAGATAAGGTAACACACGTGGTGTAGGGATGGTGTGTGTGTGTGTGTGTGTGTGTGTGTGCATATGGGTGTATTGTAATATGTTATATACATGTGCATGTGTATGTGTGTGCATGTGTGTAATTGTATGTGTATATGTGTGCGCATGTGTGTAAATGTATGTGTGTGCATGTGTGTAATTGTATGTGTGTGTGCATATGCATGTATGTATATGTATGTGGGAGGGTGTGTATGTGCATGTGTATGTGTGTGTATGTGTATGTGTGCATATGTGTATGTGTGTATATGTGTATGTTGTGTATGTATGTGTATGTGTGTGTGAACGTGTGTATATGTGTATGTGTATGTGCATATATGTGTGTGTGTGCATGTGTGTGTGTATCTGTGTGTTTTTGTGTATATGTGTATGTGCATGTATGTGTATATGTGCATGTGTGTGTGTATGTGTGTGTGAATGTGTGTGTATGTGTGTGTGAACGTGTGTATATGTGTATGTGTATGTGTGTATATGTGTGTGTGAACGTGTGTATATGTGTATGTGTATGTGTGTATATGTGTATGTTGTGTATGTGTGTGTATGTGTGTGTGAATGTGTGTATATGTGTATGTGTATGTGCACATATGTGTGTGTTCATGTGTGTGTATCTGTGTGTTTTTGTGTATATGTGTATGTGCATGTGTGTGTGTATGTGTGTGTGTTTGCTCAAGCACAGCATGTGAGGTATGGAGATGGTGGCAGCCTGGGCATTTTCTTCAGTGGCACCCTTCACATGCTCCAGCCAGCAGGACACCTGTCTGTGGGCCAGCCTGAGATCTGCCATTGTGCCTCTGTGACCCAAGGGTGCACAAACGAGTGCAGGACAGATGTGCCCGGGTTACCTGATGTGGCGACTGTAGGACAGATGTGCCCGGGTTACCTGATGTGGCGACTTCAGGACAGATGTGCCCAGGTTACCTGATGTGGCGACAGCGCCTGCTTTCTTTTGTGAGAAGAAGATTCTGTGAGTGATTTAGACATTCCTTTCATGTGCACCTCTTCTGGTTCGGGGATCTGTTTAAGGGGGGCTGATACAGAGAAAAATAGATGTTATTAAAACCCTCCACATACTTTGTTCTCTAAAACCCTGCATGATTTTAAGGCTCTGAAGCGTTTTTGTGGATTCATTAAAAAGTCTTCACTGTTTTCTAGAAAGAGACAGAAACAAAAACGGAGCAGGTGTTTATGTAGGCCCAGTAACTTGTGGTTCCAAGAGGCTTATTACGGTCCACATATATAAATAGATGGAAAACGGAAGGAGAAAAAGCCTCTTGGCGATTGACCTGTTAAGTGAATAGATACTAGAGCATGGTAAATAAAAGGGCTGTGGGATTTTGGTTAACGAGAACTGACTGATCCTTAAGAGCTGTGTTCGTCCCTCCCATCCTCCTCTGTGCAGCGGCTTGTTATCCTTGCAAGCTGGACAATGCACCAGCAGGTCCGTCCGGCTCCCCCTCCACTCCCCAAATCAGAGATCAAAGACTGCATTTGTAAAGCAAATAGTTGGAGAGTTACTGCCAGGTCTGATGAAAACCCACTCCAGGCCTCGTGGGAGATATTACCTTCCTCATTATTGCACTGATTGGCCTTATTTCATCCAAGGATTACTGCACATTCTCCTGACGGCTGATGAGGGCCTTCATGAATATACAAAATAATCCGGCGGCACCGGGCCAGCGCTGATTGTTATTGTGCGACTCGAAGGAGCCGCGTCGGATGAGCTGCTGGAGATGCGACTCTGCCTCCCCGTTTTCCATCTGATTTTACCACAAGGATCCTTATTAGGCTATTTTTCACATGTCTGTAAGAGAAAGAGAAAGAGAGAGAGATTGCATCTAGTTAAAAATGATCAGGGAATTCTGGGTACCAGATGTTTTTTGCTTAATATTGCAAAATGCCTTTTATTAGATTACACTGCACACTCACTAACTACAGTTAAACTGCTTTGCAGAGAAACCCGGCGGGAATGGTGCCCTAAATAGCTTTCCTGGGTTTTGCTTCTTATTTTTTCCCTTCCTTTCTCTTTCTGTGCAAAGTCTCTTTTTATATAGGCTTTCTCGTGATGAGTGTGTGTGTGTGTGTGTGCGTGTGTGCGTGCATGTTGTGTATATGTGTGTGACTGCATATGTGGGATATGATGCCTGTTTCTGTGAGTGTGTGTGGTGTGTGTGTGTGTGTGTGTGTGTGTGTGTGTGTGTGTGCACGTGCGTCCATGTGTAGCGGCATTTGTCAGTTGGGAGACACAAAGACACTAGATATAAAATTATCAAGGGCTGTTACACACACTGGCTTGGAATAATTTAGCATCACACTGAAATCTGGTCTCTTTGGCCAAAGATCTTGGCTGAGGTGTTAATGAAACAGTAAGACCGAGAGCAAAGGTGTTTATTTTCAGGCTCAGCCATGCAGAAACAGCTTTGACACAAAGTGCTCATGATGGCTCCAGTCTCCTCGGATGCGTTCAGACTTGGGTGGGAGTTGTTGGGTGGTGCACAATCTCTCTCTTACGCTTACGGCAAAAAGCCTGTAGAGCACAATGCAGAGAACCCCAGACAATTGCTTCTTCCTCCAGGAGACCAAATTGGAGCAGGGCCTGGGGGCCCCACATCTCACATCTGAAGATGCATTTCACCCCATCACACTCAATAGGAAGGTGTGCTTGGGTTGGCCTGCACTGCCCTTTAAACCAATCACATCTCCTGATTTACAGGTCTGCTAATGTAATGCCTGGTAAATAGGGCCCCGCACGGTCATTTACAGCTGGACACACTTGTTTTTACTGAAAGTGAACTGCTGCACTTCCTTGCAAATAAATGTCTTCTCCTGCACTGTGCAATATGTCACAATGAAATAAATGACCCAGATGAGAGGCCCCTGGCCTCTTCCTACATAGGAGCCAACAAATGGTTCAGCCAGATGTATCTGGGGAGCAGAAAGGACGAGTCTACGCCACTGTCTTAGATAGTGACAAGAAATACGCCCTGTTCCTTGGACAAGGACACTGCCTTCCAGGCAAACACCAGTTGTTAATGGGGGGGGGGGGGTGTAATCACCTATGGCCAGCATGCAGTTGGCACAAACTTATTTCAAGAGGCTTGTTGATTCTCTTCCCATGGTTGCACCCTTCATGATACATTCAGCACCGGAGATCCTATTTCAGAGGACACCTTTTGAGGGTATGTTTCAACACACAGAGCCAAGCACACACATGCAGAATTCACCACTGCTTCATTACTGAGGATAAACACCCCTTGTCCTTTTGCTAAGGAAAAAATTCCTGTGCGTACTGGAGTATTTTTGTCCTTTCTTGAGTCTATAAGGAGTCCAGGTAACTTCAGCATCCTGGACGCATTCCAGGCTTATGACGGTAAGCACACTGTCCTTCTGAACAGAAATTTTCGCCGTGCTGTTGGGAGGCACCTGTCAGGCAGACAGCCTTAGAAGCATGCGGGTGACAGGGTTGAGCTGCATCTTCAATCATGCTGCTCTGGGAACCACCCAGCACGGTAATTTAATGAATCTACATTCCACTGCTGAAATGATAAGGATGAAACGTCTTTAAATAACCGAAAGGTAGATACACCGAAGAAGCCCGACGAAACATTAAATGAATGTGGTGTAACACATTATCTTTGCTTCCGCACATCCAAAAAGTGCAATGAACTAAGACATTGCATTAGGATGAGAATAAAGCTAAAAATTAAATTGGCTCAGAAAGATCGAGGGTAGTGGTTTATGCACTAAGAACGCAGTAAATTTGGTCATTTAATCTCATTCGCTCTACCGCCAGTCCGCACGTGTTAAAGGGGCAGCTAGCAGGCAGACAGGAAGGAAAGAGGAAAATCAACAAGGATTCGGCCTTTTGCTCTTTACCTGGTACCTGAAACTGAGGCCTGAGTCTCATTAATGATGCTTTTTTTTCCTTATCATCAAATTGCTTTCATTTTCCGACATTTAAGTGCTGCAAATGTCAGTAAATATAAAATATGAGCAACTTTATGAAAAGATGGAAATCAGGCCGACTAAAGAAGACACTCAAAAATGCAGTATTGCTCCTTCAGATCAATCAATAGGGACAAGCATTTCACACACTAATGCATTTATCTATGGCCATTATAAATTAGCTGCTTGCCAGAGAATACACTTCTTAGCGCAAGTGCCATTATTTAAGGTTGTCTATTTAATGCACACTTAGTATATCCCTCACTGGGCGCTCCTCTGTATAATTAGACAACATCCATTCTTACCAACTGAAGCAGATGCCACACAAGCAATAGGCAAGGCAGGGTGCTTTACAGATTCACATCTTCAGAAGGTATGTGTGGTTTCAGACAAAAAACATGCAACCAACGACAAAAACGGTTGTACTGTGCCAGCCCTGGTTCCCGTGCGTGCTCTTCCAGAGAGAGCTGGCAGAAGTGCTCTTTGGAGGGTATGTTTTTGAGGGTGATTTAATAAGCCCTCATACAGGTTGCCTTTAGTGACAACACTGGGTGTCCTAATCCAGCCTCCTCCACCCTTACCACACTTGGATGGATCACTCACCTCAGTCCTCTGAAGACGCGGTTTGAATGGGTCCACAAGACTCAGGATGAATGATAAACAGGTATTTATTAGGGAAGCACTTATACAAATAATAATAAATAACAGCCATGGTCTTACTGCTCCTGAACATCCAGTTTCTGCCCTTCCAATGCCCTCACCACAACCCAAGAGAGCAAGCTCAGCCCTACTGCTCTACAGAGCCTAGAGTAATTGACAGGAGGATAAAAGTAGGTGCAGAGGATCTGAGGTCACAAGACCTCCGTGTGGTGCATTGAGCTTGTCCCCTGAATGTGCTGGAACTCCATGAGGTTCCTTGCTGCAGAGCCAGGAATACATGGAGGATTTGGGATATTTTCTTGGACTGCGAGTCCACAAGATGTCTAGAAAAGTGTCACACAAAATAATAATAATCATAATAATAATCATAATCATAATAATCACATAGCTGCAATTTGTTACGGCATTAGCAGTGTGATTTCCGTCCAATGAAAGCTAGCCCAGAATAAACCAACAGACCACAGGTAGAGAGGTATCTCATCAGAGAAAGGTGGCTGTGGCGCCATTTTGTTGCTGGAGGTTCTTTGCTTAAAAGAAGCCTTAGCCATCGGCCAACAGTTTAATAATTAATATAAGTCTTTGTGTGCTTATTTGGGGCTGAAGCAGCAGTGAGACCTGGCAGGATAAAGAACCTCCAGCAACACCTAAGTTGCAAATGGTTTTGGAAAAATGACAAAGGAGGCAAATGCCACCACCATAGGTGCAAAACACCCTCAAAGGACTAAGATAATTATTATAGAGCTAAGTGAGTGACCCGGGCCTGAGAATCTGGACCTGTGTTGTCTCGAGTAACAAGTAAAGGTGGAAAGGTTTCATGAGTTTTTAGAGTTGCAAGGCAAAAGGAAGTCGTACATGTTTTGAATACATCAGTGAAAACAGCCAGATAGGGTAGGCAGGTCACAGCAAATGGAGAAAATCTCTGCTATAGGTCTCAAATGTTACATGACAACATTTTTAGCTCTTGGCTTGGTGGAAGCTAGTGTTGTGTTAATACACTCAAAAGGTTTTACCTGTGATGAGCCACAGAGATGGGCCATGAAGAGCTAGGAAGAGGACTAAACATAGCCCAAGCTAACTTTGGCTCTGGATTGTCAACATTAAGACCCTTCACGATTGGGAAGTTCCAATCGCCCATTGGCCTTGTAAGGCCATGAAGACAGCTGCACATTTTGTTTGCTTGTTTTGTTTATGTGGGGTTTTTGTTGTTGTTGTTGTTGTTGTTGTTTTCCAGAAGCTGCAGATCACATGGCATATTCTCAGATTGTAAGATCTGAACTCCAAGAACTTTCAGTTGCTCTGTGATTAGCCTTCTGTGTGCAATACCAGGACACGCCAGGAAGCCTCCCAAGTCATCTCTCCTGTTTAGTGACCACAACTTGACCCAGACATCAGACTTTCTCACTGTGCTCTGTCAGGGGCCTGCTGCCCCTCTACAGGCTGAGCAATGACAACAACGTGAGGGAGAATGTCCCACAGCCTCATCACAGCTGTGTACCATGAGGGATACCTTGCAGGCAAGAGGACGGATCATTTGGACATCCAACCCACCACCTCTGGGAAAGAAACTGCTGCCTTAAAGGTCACCTTGAACATCATCTCACGCTTTTCCTCTGTGTGTGTGTGTGTGTGTGTGTGTGTGTGTGTGTGTGTGTGTGTGTTCATATGCACACATAGAGTCCGTAGGTCTACCTCTGGTGTCATTCTTCAGGAGCTACCACCTTATATTTTGAGACAGTCTCACTGGGTCCTAGAGCTCACCAGTTAGTCTAGTCTGGCTGACTAGCAAGCCCCAGGTACCTGCCCATGTCTTTCTTCCTGGTCCTGGCATTATACACAGCTACCGTGCCCATCCTTTGCTACTACACGGGTTGTGTGGACTGATCTCTGGTTCTTATGTTCGCACGGTGAGCTCTTTTTGACTGAGCCTTCCTCCCAGTCCCGGCAAACTCTTTTCTGGTTGTGATTGCTCACAGCTGGGTACCAATACTATAGTTCACAATTGTGTGCATGGGAATGTAGTGGCTGGGCAGAGGCTTCCAGTCACTGGTTTTCATTTAAAATACAGGGGCTCAGCAAACTCCAGGCCGCCCTCCTGTTATCCCTGTGATGACCAAGTGACAAATATAAAAGAAAGCCTGGGCCTTTGTCCCTGGGACGGAGTGCAATTCCTTAAGGGGGCAGAACTGCATTCGCACTGTATAATTTGACATTTGAACCAATGCTAAAATTCTATTGCTTCCGATGCTGCTGGAGTTCCCAATACCTTACGTGACCCTAAGATGGTATTGCAGAGACAATCGTGTTGTCCACGACTAAGTAAATGTTGCTCGTCCTGCACACCTCTGAGTTGTCCCAGCCGTGGGACCCTTGAACAAATCTTTAACCCCTTAGTGTCACATGAGTTCCCAACTCAACTCTATCAGCCGCAGAGTTACTACATGTGAATGCTTTATTAATAGTTTTGTTGTTGTTTTAAATCAAAAGAAGATACTAGAAAGAAGTCCATGCCTGAGCTTTTCCTGGACGCTGATGAAATGTGAGTGTCTGCTGGAGTCAGGTCCCCGTCTTCTGTGAGGAGTATTCTGATCAACTGGCACATTCCTTCGAAAGCTTTATTCACTGAGGTCCACATTCAGGGGGCCTAGTTTGGTCCTTTGCGGGTTCTCCTTCTAGTCCTCGCTGTCAGTCAGGAGTCAGTGAGCTCAGCTAGGCTCAGGTCTTTGTTCAGCCTAGATTCAGGGGGAGGGCCGGGTCCAGCTTCAGAGAGATGTGCCAGACTTTGTTGTCTCCCCCTGGGAAACCCCACCCTCTCTGAGGAGTGGCTGGGAAATGCGGGGAGGGGATGGGGTGGAGCAGGAAAAGGGGAGTTGGAACAGAGATTGGTAAGTAAAATGAGAAATGATTGTTTTAAAATTTAAAAAATAAACCATCAATACTTCACTCTGCTGCTTCCTAACACAGCAGGGACTCAAGGCTCCAGAGAGTGAGAGGAGACCCATGTCCTGCGTCACAGACCACAACCAGCCATTGGGGCTCTTATCAGCTGACCCAGTGATACCAGAACCCCAAGAGGAGCCAGATCTGGGAAGCTGGAGCCGTGCCAGGACCCACTGCCCGCCTTGTACTCAGGGATGTGCTGTCTCTGGGCTTCAGGCAGTCTCCTTTGGGAAGGCCACTCTAGAGTTCTCACACACTCTGGCATCCTGTCCTCTTTGCCCCTCTCCACTAGAAAATACCATCAGGGCTGGGATGTTTCCTCTGGCTAGAATAATGTCTAACCTATAATAATATTCAAACAATAGACACTGACAAATAGTAAATGAACAGAACCTGGGTACCACACCCAAAGGGGTCTGGGATGTTTATGAGGGATCAAGGGTGCATAGTAAGCTTCTCCACTCAGCCCTGACCCAGTCAGACCCCTCAGCACATGCAAAGTCACTAGACTCACCTAACTGCCCATCAGTCTCCCTCTAGCATTTGGTCCTTACTAATTGTTTGAGAGGCAGGTAGCAAAAAGCAACGTCTCAGATGAACTTCACATAGTAAGAGGCATTTTCAAATACATCGTCATGTAATCATCACAATAAAACCTGCAGAAGGCCACCTTATTTCAGTTTGTTTTGTTTTTAAGACGGGGTCTCCAGCATCTTACTACCAAGCTGAGGTTGGCCTTGAACTCATGATGTCCTGCCTCAGCCTCCCTTCCCTCCTGTGAGGATTACAGACATGAGCCACTATGCCAGGCTCTGTCATTTCAATGTTATAAAAGCTCAAGCTGAGCCCAGGAAGGTGAACCAGTCACTAACCAGCTTACCACACATGATACGGACAGGGGCAGAGAGCAAACTGACTAGGCTGCCTTCCTTCTGCTGCCATGCAACCTATTATAAAACAAAGAAACAGCTCAGGCTTCCTCCTTCTATAGGAGCTAGGGAATCATGTCACACTTTACAAGTGATCAAGAATCCAGGGAAGCATGTGAAATACAGTATGAAGAAATTCAAATTTTCTCCAAATCCTGCTCTGACAACAGCTACATGGGTAAATATGATGTGCTTAATGGAATTTAAAATGTGTTTCTCAAATTTCAATACCAAGTCTGGGAGAGTTGAGATTATGTATGAACATAAATATTTGTAGCCTCTTTACTCTCCATATTTCCAAGTATGATTCTCATTGTTTGTTATGTATTAAACTCTTGAATACCCAAGTGGTTTGTAAAAGCTTTTATTAAAAATCCCAACTTTTGGATGGAGAGCCAAATTGGATCTGAACCCTGAAACAGCTGAGCCTCTCGATGAGCTATTTCTCAAACAATCTCATTGAATATACAGGAGTTCTGCTTTGTAGAAGGCGATTTTACCAAAATCCTCTTTAATTATCTTGACATTGTCCTACCAAAGGCAAACGATTAGGAAAGTCGGGGCATGAGAGGAAAGTTAAATAAGAATCTGCTTCTAATTCCTTTTGGAAACCATCTGTGCATGAAAGGTAAATGAATGAATGGCCAAGGAAGAGTGAAAGAGAAAGTGGTGGGGAGAAGTCAGGAGGGGAGGTCAGCTAGGACCCTTCAAGGGGGCCGAGAGAAAGGAGCCTGGGGTTGAAACGGCAGAGCTTAGGAAGCTGCAAAGGCAGGACAAACTCAGGCTGTTTCCCTCAACCCAGGGCCCTTGCTCTAGGAAACCAAAGCAAAGAGAAACAGAAGAGATGGGGAGAACAGAAATAAACGCATTCGAGAGATCTGTGGAAAGAAAGGAAATAGACGAACAGTCTAGAAGGCTGGAGGACTGTCTGGGGAGTACCATAGCTTCCTGCACTTTCCATCCAGAAAGAAATACCGGGCTCATTGCAGTAAGTATGAACACATTTAGTGAAGTTAGTCTAGGAACTCCAGCACACTTGGTTTGGGCTAAAATCCAGAGAAGATTCCAATCAGACTCACTGCTTCCCTGTGGAGAGATGAGTCAAGATGTTAAACCCTCGTGGCTCTCGGAACTTGGCTCCAGGAGGGGGTTGCAAAGTAATTGCCATTGAATAGAAATAAGACTATCAAAACTAACCCCAAATCCATACAACTCAATGAGCAGGGTTAGCATTTAAAATGGAAGCTGTGGAGTTTCGTGTGATGCTTAACACTTCAGTACTGAATATATTTTATATACATAATCACCACACACACACACACACACACACACACACACACACACACACACACACACACAAAATATCTATGACAGAATTAGAACTAGAAAAACAGTTTTGTATTCCCTTTAATAAGAGGGTCTAATTAATTTTGCTGGCTGATATTTTATTTAAATATTTTATATGATAAAGTTTATAAAATTAAAAAGTAAAGAATACCAAAGCTGGCAAGGTGGCATCCAAGTGTGGGCTGAATCCAGGCTGAAATGTGGACGCAGGAAGAGACAGAAGGAGGCCGTTCAGAGTTAAGGCTTCTGAGAGTCCTCATCTGGTTCAGGGGTTGGACAGGGAAGTAATTAACATTAAATTCTGATAACTCAATTTCATTTTTAATGTTTTACTGCTTAAAATAGACCGGGCAAACATGACAAAGTTTTAGCATTTGTTAATGCTTATTATATTGCATGAGTGTTTATTAAAATGCTTGTATACTTTTCTCTATTTTTAATTTCATATAATTAAAAAAAATCTTTTGCACATGAACTAAAAGGCAAATTAAGTCTTCTAGACAATTATTTCACACCTTCCTCATCCCGCAAACTTTCAACACTTCCTCCCCCATTCCCTCCGTACCAGAGCTCCTGACCTCGTTTCTCATCCCTCCGAGAACACTGAAGCCATCGGGAACTTGCACAGACAGGCACTCACCCACCAGCCTGCGGCCAGACCGTGTGGACGAAGATTCCACACCTCGCCGAAGACAAGTCCTGTGCTATTGAGCTTCGTTCAGGCTCCCTCGTCAGCCCAGAACAAACCCGCAGCACCTGTCCCCTGTCCTACATCACCCTCCAAACATCAAACACACCATTTTCCCCACCAAACGCAGACGCACGACCGCTTCACCCACAAACACGAAGCTGCGGATGATGTTTTCTTATCCACTCACCCAGCCGGCTATTGCTCTTCTGTCCTTTACAACAAAGCTTGTCTAAATAACTATCTGCTCCTGCCTGTCCTGACTGCCTTCCCATTCTTAAAACTCGGGAGTCAGTTAGGGTTTTTATTTCTGTGAGGAGACACAATGACCACAGCAGCTCTTATGAAGAAAATATGTAACTGGGTGGCACGCTTACGGTTTCAGAGGTTCGGTCTGTCATCGCCATGACGGGGAAGGTGGCAGTGTGAAAGCCACACCTCCTAATAGCGCCACTCCCTATGAGATTATAGGGGTCAGTTACCTTCAAACTGTCACACCCAACCTCCCGTGACTTAGAGCAGGGCCTTTAAACGGAGCAGGGCAGAAACGGAATCTCTGCCCCACAGCTGTCTGATGACAAGGGTGGATGTACACCTTCATATTTACTCTTAGCTGCTATATGGGATCTCAAGGCTGCTTTAACAAGTGTCCACACACTGGTTAGCTAAGCAGCAAAACAAACATTGCCTTGCAGTGAGGTGACAGGCAGCTCAGAGTAAAGGTGTTGGTGGGCCACCATTGAATTCTCTGTGGTGTCTCTCTCTGGCTCCTGCAGTCGCCAGCAGCCCTTGTGTCTGCAGAGGTCCCTTCCAGCCTCTCCTTCCTCTGTGCCTAAGAGCATCCATGAGATCAGCTTAGGGTCAACACTCACTGAGTGTGATCTCAACCTACCTCATTACGCCTTCAGACACCTTCCTGGGGACAAAACACAGCACACATCTACTAGACACTGGGAACTTGTCACGTCCAAATTGAAATCTGAATCCCCTGATTCAAGCACACTCGGCCAGTGGGGCCTCTGCTCAGCAGATCTCAAGCCTGCTTGTCACCATCTGTGACACAAGTCTAGAGATCAGTGTAGAGGTGGGCTTCCCCTTCCCACAACCTGCACTCAACCCCACAACCCCAACCTCTCTCTCTCTCTCTCTCTCTCTCTCTCTCTCTCTCTCTCTCTCTCTCTCTCTCTCTCTCTCATGTGTGTGTGTGTGTGTGTGTGTGTGTGTGTGTGTGTGTCTGTGTCTGTGTGTGTGTGTGTCCATTTGGGCATGTGTGTGTGTGTGTGTGTGTGTGTGTGTCTGTGTGTGTGTGTGTGGTGTGTGTGTGTGTGTGTGTCTGTGTGTGTTTGTGGTGTGTGTGTGTGTGTGTGTCTGTGTGTGTGTGTGGTGTGTGTGTGTGTGTGTGTCTGTGTGTGTTTGTGGTGTGTGTGTGTGTGTGTGTGTGTGTGTGTGTGTCTGTGTCTGTGTGTGTGTGTGTGTCCATTTGGGCATGTGGTGTGTGTGTGTGTGTGTCTGTGTGTGTTTGTGGTGTGGTGTGTGTGTGTGTGTCCATTTGGGCATGTGGTGTGTGTGTGTGTGTGTGTGTGTGTGTGTGTGTGTGTGTGTGTGTGTCTGTGTCTGTGTGTGTGTGTGTCCATTTGGGCATGTGGTGTGTGTGTGTGTGTGTGTGTGTGTGTCTGTGTCTGTGTGTGTGTGTGGTGTGTGTGTGTGTGTCCATTTGGGCATGTGTGGTGATAAGAGAACAACATTCAGACCTGGGATGTAATGATGTAATGGCATTTTCTCGTCAGGACCCCCAGCCCATAAATAATGACACAGGGACTTATTAATCATGAAAGGTTGCCTTTAACTTAGGCGGCTTCGCAACTAGCTTTTATAACTTAATTAACCCATATTTTTTTAATCTATGTTCTGCCACATGACTCTGTTATATTTTCTTAGTCTTCTAGCAAATCCTTGTGTCTAGATTCCTCTTCCCAGTTTCTCTTTCTCTCTGCCTGGAAGTCCTGCCTATACTTCCTGCTTACATATTGGCTGCCCAGCTTTTTATTACACCAATCACAGCAACACATTGTCACATGGTGTGCAGATATCCCACCACACTGGGGTCTCTCCTCCCCTTGTTGAGGCATAGTTTTCCTTGTTTTTACCATTCTCACACTCCAGACTCACTGCACTATGAGATTTCCAGGTGGTTGTCCTCTCTCTGCCTCCCATCTCACAACAGGAATGCTTGGATCAGATATGGGTGCCATTGTACTGAATGTTTTTAAATAAGTGCTGGGAATTGAACTCAGATCACAAGGCTTGGGGAACAAAACTTTTACCCACTGAACCATATTTGAACAGAACCTCTATGTTACAAAAATTAAATTGCATAGGTTATAGATGCATGAATTCAGTTTTACACAGAGATTTATTATTAATTACGAAAGCTTGACTTTAGCTTAGGCTTGTATCACTGTGTCTTATAACTCAAATTAACCTGTTTCTATTGATCTATGTTTTGCCTCATGGCTTTTTATTTTTCTTTGATTCTGTATGCCTGACACCCTCAGTATTTCATTGGTGTCTCTGCCTTTTGTCTTCCCAGAATCTTCTCTGTCCCTGGAAGTCCTGCCTAGCTATTAGCCACTCAGCTCCTTATTAAATTGATCAGAAGGCACCTTTACAAAGACACATCTCCAGAGAATAAACAAAAATTCTGCAACACATGTGCTTTCATGGCATGAAAGGCACGAACCGCATGGTATCACACATTATAAGTGTTATATGTATGACTATGCGAAAATGCCCACAAACCTCTTCTTAATACTTCAGTGGCCATTGTCTTGGTCCAAGGCTTTGTGCTTTTTAATGATTACCTAACATTTCCCTTGTGTCAGTAAATAACAATTTAAATAGCCTTCCAAAATGGTCAAGTTATCCTCAATGTTTCATTGTCATAACCTGTAATGCAACATTTTTGTCTTCGTGCAACTACTAACTCCAAGTTTAATCCTTTTAGTTGAAAACATTTTTATTTGTTTACCCCCCTCAGATGTCTTTAGACAAGTTGCATGAACCTGTGGCTTTAAACCATCACAGCTAAGATGAATATTGCTGCAACATTGGAGAACCGTCTTTGCCCTCCTGGAGCTTATGCTTTAGTTAGAAAGATAAACCCTAAACATGTGATCAGAATAAGCAAGTGATTCTATCAATCATCTATCTATCTATCTATCTATCTATCTATCTACCTGTATGTATGTATATACAATATGTGCACACTTGCACACGTGCGTGCATGCGTGTGTGCGTGCGCGCACACACACGCACACACACACACACACACACACACACACACACACACACACACACACACAATATTAGGAAGAGATTCTCCCTGCAGCAAACAGCAAAACAAACCAGCAATGGTAGAAGGTGGCGGCTGTGGCTGGGAAGGGCAGCCACGGAGATCTTACTGGGATATTGAGAACTGGGAGGAGCCTGAAGCAAGCATAGAGTATGCTCTACTCCCCAGGAAAGGGGGCTGCGAGCAGAGGGGGCACAGGGCAAGTCTCTGAGCGGAAGCGTCTGCATCATTGCCAACAGAGAACTAGGAGGCAGGAGCAGAGATTGAGGAAGAGCATAGAAAGGGGAATGATGAAGATCTCAGGGTTGAGCGATAACTTCTTGTGGACTTAGTGAGCAGAAAAAGGACCTTGGCTTTTCCTCTTGGCGACAGATATCACTAAAGGGTATGGGGCAGAGGGCTGGCATGACCTGTTCTGTGCAGAGTGCAAGTGGGGAGCAAAGGACCAGGAGAAAAGCCCATCGCACCATCAGCCCTTTAGCAAATGCCAATCTAGCATCAGCTCTTGGACTCGTGGCACAGTACCAGCAGGCCTTGGCCACCGCCATATCACTAAATGTGAAGGAATGATCATCTCAGACCTCCAGCAATGCTCAGAATACCCACCACACTCTGTTTCCAGTGAGTCCTACGGGGACCCTGCCATCATCTTCTTGATCTCAGCCCATTCCCCCGCACCCCCTTCCCCCCACACACATGTTCTAATTGGCAGTAAGCAGCATCACTGTGTACAGAGGTTACATCTAAACATGAAGCCTAAGGTAGAGCTCAAGATCTCCTTAGTGATTTTCCAATGTCTGAGTCTAGCAGCTGAACACTGGTCCCTAAAGCTCAGCTGCTCATGGCATCTCCACAGAGAGAAACGCCCCTCCTGATGTTCTGGTCCACTCCGCATATCCATCCCCTGCCAGTATCCAGCCCAGGAGCTCATGCTGCACACTTCAGACCCGTTTTACCCCTTCTCCAAGTCTCTACCAGCACTGCCTCCTAAGTGCCTGTGGTTTATTCCTGCCTTGAACCAGCTTGCCCCTAACCGACGTCTCTCATTGTCTCTTCCCCATCTACCCAAATATTTCCAACAACTTCTGACCGTTCTGAGATTGCAGATCATAATCATAACGTCAGTCGAATTTTCCAGCCTCCCTGAATACTCCCAGTGCTCTCATCCGTGTCCACTGGTCCTACAGACTTTTCTCCAACCTCCCTTGGCAACCTCCCGACCTGGTTAACTTCTAGTCATCGATCAGACTTGGGGTCTGGGTTAGATGTTTTCAGTTCACATTGCCCTGGGGAAGTCTTCCCTCCCTTCACATATCTTCATCCAGTGTGCAAGGATTTCAGTGGTTTAGGCTCATATCGATTTATTTCCTCTAGAACACAACCGTGCAAGCCACCCAGGCTAGCTAGTTTTGTTTGGATTATAGGCCCAGTACCTGGAACTGGGCTTAGTTCTCGTGGGTAATCACCAAATGTTAGCTCATTGAGTAAGTAAATCTCCATTTACAGACATACAAGTGATAGAGATGGATGAGGACTCTTTTACCATCTGTTAATAAACAAATCCCATACACAACTATTAATGGAAAAGGAAAACCTGAGATGGATCCAAGCTACTGTGAAGACGTTCCTCAAGCCACCTACTTCCAGGTTCAAAGGGCCCTGGCTCCTCTCGGCTCTGCCTCTTCCCCTCACCCCATCCATCCTAATATAACCCCCACCTTTCAGACCAAAACACTCTTTTCAATTGGATAGCAGACCACTGACAGAACTCCTGTAACATTTCCCCCTTTTTGTCTAGTTAAGGAGGAAGGGTTCTTAGTCTAACATAGTAAAGCTGTATGCAATAGTAACTATTATCAAGTGTTGTCCAAATAGACAGGAAAGGTAATAACATAACAAAGGCAAAACTACACACAAGAACAATTATCATTTAAGAAATACATTCTCAATGACCAGTCCATTAGCGATTGGCAGATGCACAGGGATTACTCCAATAGCTCTCCTCCCCCGGAGATTCCAAAGTTTTGTAACTAATGTACCTTTTGCCAAGATGTGGAAGAATTGTAGCTGTGCAGTCTTAATCCTGCCCACTATGAAAATGTGCTACTCTTGTTGTTGATAAAAAGCTGATTGGCTAGCAGCCAGGCAGGAAGTACAGGCAAGATCACCAAACTGAAGACTGGGACAAAAGAGGTGGAATCAGATGAGATGCCAGCAGAGCCTGTGAAAAATGAGGTAAGAAGACACAAGCCACGCCACGAGACAGAGGCTACATAGCCTGCGCTATCAGCCAAGCATTAATAAGTAATACTCAGACTCTCTTGTAGTTATTTATTTGGGAAGCTGCTGCCAGGAGGGAAAACTGTGCTTCTCACAAATTCTTCCAAAATGTTTAGAGTAACTGGTTTCATTTCAGACACTTTAAAAAAAATTATTCAACTTTCTTCTTTTCCTTTCATCGTTTGAAAATCTTACTGCTGCAGAATATCATTTTATGAAAATAATAATGTGATTTTTTTTTTCAAAGTATAATAGATCAAGTAAATGTCACTTATTCGGGTATAACCCGAAGTTGGGGGAGAGTTAGGAAATAGGGTGAAAGGGAAAGCATGCGCACTTGCGTTTAAATCAGGACAGCGCCACGTCGATTTAGTGTGAGTGGTGGTTAAATGAGAAACGTCCCTCACAGGCTCATGAAGTCAACTGGTCCCCAGCTGGTGGCTCTGTTTGAGGGTGGCTATGGAACACTCACCGTGTGCACCTTTGGTGGAGCAGTGTATCACTAGAGAGAGGCATGGAAAGCTTACAGCCTTTCCCTGTTTCCGGGCTTCTCCCTGCTCCCTGTGTGTGGCTGAGATGTGATCACTTGGTTTCATGTTCCAGCCACCTGCTTCCCCTGACATTATGAACTTTACCACGAGAACCGTAAGCCAAAATAATCTCTTCCTTATATAATTCGCTTTTAGATGTGCCATTTGTCATAACCACAGAGTTGAAATAACACAGTGGGTTGCCAGATAGGAAAGAGGGAGATTGAAGTTGTGAGGGGACATGGTAGCTCTCATTCGGGGTTAGCCTGCAGGGAAAATGATGGGCATGAATAATAGTATTTCATTGTGTGTATATATGCATGAAATTATGAAATTCTCAAGAATAGAGAAAATAAAAGTAAATAAGCACAAAAGCCTAGATGTTCTCCTCAGTTCAAGTGTATATCCCTGACTCTCATTCAGAGCCGGTGAAAGGAAAAAGCAAAGGTGGCATGAGCACCCAGCACTGAGAATGCTCCCTGACCTCCTTTGCTTCATGCTCAGTGGTCACATACTCTCCCCCCATAATAGTTATGGAAATAGCTTTACTTATAAGGTCCCTGAACCAATCTCCTTGTGTCTACAAGTCCTCTACAACATATATACCTGACCTCACACTCACATGCCTGCTCAATATAAAACCAAATCCCTGAAACATTTGGTGTGCGACTCTTCCCACATGAGGGGTCTCAAGGATGTCACAGCCACAAGCACACCGATACTTTGTAGCCACTCCAAAAGGGCATGCATTCTGGTCCTCATCCTGGATCCCTGGAGACAGGTTTGTGGGGTGCTCCTAGAGATATATTTGTTTGCTTTTAGTTAGAAAATACATGATAATGTATCTCCCCTTACCCTTTGCAATGATGTTACAAGGAGACAGGATGCTTAAAGCCATGGCTAAACTTGAGAAACCTAGAAGGAAGATACTAAGTGGAAGGAGGCGTGATCTGGGTTCATGGCAACATCACTGAGCTCCCATTCGGTATTCGGTATCCATAATGCTGTGTGAAGATTATTGCACACTGTGCACTCAGGTCATCTTTGTTCAGTTCTTTAGTTTTGATGTCTGTCAGTTGTAGTCAAAGTTTCTCTTGTGAGGCTCTATTTCCCCCATATTGGCCTCACTTGGCATGCTCTTAAGCGTAGATGTATTCAATAACTAGATTATGAGTTTGTGGATGTTTTTGATGGTGATGCACTCCATGCTTAGCATAGTTCCTGTAATGTAGAAGTATTCAGCCCGTGTGGAAATGGGTAGTGCCCGTGTAGCTAGAAGTGTGTGGGAGAGAATGTGGTAGCCACCATGGCAGCCCATGTAACTATACAGCTAATTGTTGACCTGTGTGCTGTACAAGAGGATGCTTGATGATGGGTGGGGGATGTCTTCAGGAAGCAGAAAGCAGATGCAAAAGAGGATAAATCTCTGGATGCAAGGACACCAAGTCATTTCAGTCACTGCTTGACAGGGAAAAGGAGAAGCCAATGGGGCTTGGTTCACCAGAAACTCAACAGAAATGAAAAGCTGCCAAGCAAGACAGCTCCCCAACAGACATGTGTCCTGGCTTGTGCAGACAGGAGACCACTCCTTGAGTCTGTCGGTCTGTTACTGTCTTTCCAGAGCACTGTTGAGCGGGTCTAATCTCACTGCTTAGCATGCAAAACTTTGGAAGAACACCTACTGTCCTGGGTGCTCGCCTCAGAGGAAGGAGAAGGAAAGCATGCAGTCACAGTCAAGGTCACCTGGAAGCTTCGTCAGAGACAGGCTGAATGCATCATAAAGAACCAGGATGTTGTTGTAGGATGCCCAGGACAGCCAGAGAATCTCATTACTACATCTGGGGAAAGATGGGCACTGCATCTCAGACAGGTGGTTTTATTGGGGGTCTCCAACTCAGCTGCAGAGTTAGATTAACCCCTTGTCCTTCAGACAAGTACAAGAACAGCACCACTTAGGTTTTCTATAGAAACTGGGTTAGCTGGGTATGGTAGTGTCTAAGAGGAATCTCAGCTCAGGAGACAGGAGGATCAAAGGTGGAAGGCTTGCATAGGCTACATAGCTAAACCTCCTCTCAAAACCAACCAGCCAGCCAGCCAACTTCTCTGGCTTACGCCTGATTTACCCACCCCTCCATTTTCAAGAGTTCAGAGCAGGGTATTGGGCGTGGAAATCAGAATGCTTGACCAGTAAGATAAAATGGCATTTATTAGGAGAAAATAACAGGAAACAAGTGCCTATTGCGTCACTCCAGCCCCATGGATGCAGACCCTGCCACCCTGATGCTCTCCGAGACATGAAGGGGCTTCCGAGCCCCAACTCAATCCTTTTCACCAGCACATCTGCACCTGTGACTACACCCAAACGGGCGTGGTCAGCGCTACAGGTGCAGGTGGTGAATATCTCACTTCAGCAGGGAATAAATCGCCTACTGGTAGCTATCTTATTATAATAAAGAGAAAATGAGAGACAGAGCCTTCACCATGCTGGTGCTAAGTACCCATAGCTCTGCATTTGAACCTTTGTTCCAGGACTCCCCATCAGTGAAGGAAGTTAAAGGTGGTGAATTCATGGGCTGCAGATTGCTGGTTGCAGGAATTTTTCCCCCCATAAAATACAGCATACAAGGGTTATAAACACACAATACAGATTATCAGACTATAAAAAGGCGTAACAATACAATATGATTCATGGCTGGCATGGGCACAATATTTTGCTGGAAGATTAAAGACTATGTGACTTAAATAACTTTTATTGTAATGCTTTCAACAGATCTCCTAACAGGGAAAACAAACGGATTCTGCCAAGTGATATGACTGGTGAGTAGTAACCAATAAAATTCCCCTGAGCACCGTTCATCTTCCCAGTCCTGCTAAGATGGTTCCACTTTGAAGATTGTTTCAAAATCAGACCAGCAGTTGCTGGGTTTCCTGATGATATACCATTCTCCTAGGATGTGCTATCGTTTGGCTAAATATAGCACGTGTCCTAAAAATAATGCCGCTGGTTACGCGTGATCGTTATCCCGCCCCTCCTACCAGGCTTTTGTAGACCTAGCCCAAGAATTAATTTGTGGTAATCTGGCCCCCAAATAAATAACTGTTGTCTTTACACCGTGCCTTGGACCTCACTGGGAACAATACGCAGCCCCGACCTCAGGAGTGGTCCCTGCGTGACCATGAGGTGACCCCCTCTCATCTCAGCGCATCTGCAATTCAAATGCGGCTGTGAGGACTCCAGTCATCGATCTGTCCCTGCCCTCTTGCTAGGACCGAGTAGGAGATGGGCTTTCAGCAACTGTCCCCCAAAGAGGATCTGCAGCAGTGACAAGTGAGAATCCTGATGTCTTTCCTCCTTAGTCTTGACTGCAGAGATTTTGCCAGAGCACTCAATCAGAATAGAGATGCTCCAGTCTGCAAAGTGGTACCCTGTCTGCTTCAGTCCTCTGATTGGCTGAGCTGTGTGCAGGGCAATGCTTGGTTCCTGAGATTTGTTGGCAGCCTCCTGCTCTTTGTTCTTCCGAACGTGAAAATGGTGTAAATAGCAGCATCTGCATCTGTCCCTGCTGCTCTGACCGCCAGCCAGATTCTTACTTCCCCTCACCCTCCCTGTTGAGCTGCCCACATGCCGCATATAGGGCAGACTGCAGGGTGGGGTGCAGCATGGAGACCCCGGAAATACCCAGGAAACTGGTTGGCACTTCCCTCACAGCACTCCTGGGGACTTAAAATTCTGGTAAAACTGAAAATTCCCTCTACTGTATTGTGGGTGCATATGGGACTCGGGGAGTGGTGTGGACGCGAGGCAGGACTGCCTGCCTCCCTCGGCTACTGAAATGGAACCCATACCTTCTGCCTTGCCAGCTGCTGTCCCCTATGCTGAATTTTGAGCCTGGATTTTCTTGCAAGAGAATGGTTCCCTGTCATAAGTCCCCTGTCCACATTTAAAACACCCTGGCAAATGCATGGCTTGAGGACGTGCACCTCTGACTCCAGCCAGGGTGGAGCTCTGTTTTGTGTGTCTCCTTGCATACAACTGCATGCATGACCGTGCTCCTTGGTGGTAATTATTTTCCTGCTGTATCTCTGCTTTCCTTCCTCTGAAAAATTAATAATGATAATAATAATAATAATAATAATAATAATAAAAAAAAAAAACTTTGCTTCTGTTGTTAAAGGCAAAACCAAACCAAACCTGGGCTTGAGCTATGGATGGGCGTCTCCTGTGTGCTTGCGTAGCATGTAGGAAGCTCAGGGTTCCATCCCCAATACCGCATAAATGTGTGTCTTTCTAATACATCAACCCAAGGCATTCCCGTTTCTAAAGAGCAGCTTGTGATGACAATTTAAAAATACACAGCTGGAGCTTTTCAGGACATTTGGAGATTCTATACCCCGGGGGAAGCAGTGCTCAGAATGTCCATCCTATCTCACAGCTGCCAGCAACTGACCCTGACAAAGGTCTCGAGAGTTCTAGGACAAGGGTCAGCAGAGATGTTCCTGGCCCCCAACTGGCAGTGGGTGGTGCCTGCCACAGTTTGAACAAATAAAAACAGGCTGATGCTGTCTTTGATCTATACAATTATGGGGGTTTTGTCATTTAAGCAAATGGATGTCAGTCTTTGTCACCAAGACTTTATAAGGGTTACATACTGAACAGGATAAAAGGTGAGCTCTATCAGTTCCCGAGCAGACAGGGACATGCTGGTGAATGGGAGTGGCCCAAAGGGCAGAAAGAAAGCCTAGAAGGTTCCCAGTCTGGTACCTCTACCTTACCAGAGGTCCGCTCTACCTATTCTTGGCACCACTTCCTCCCTAGCTAGAACCTGCAGCTCAGGCAAGCATGTCAGACTGCGGCAGCATAATATCCACTATACTCTAAACCTATCCTTATCCCCACAGCTAAGTGTAGCTCTCAGCTACCATCAAGGTAGGTAATTTTATACATACATACATACATACATACATACATACAATATGCATGTCTCTGTGTGTGAATATATATACACATACACACACACACACACACACACACACACACACACACACACACATATATATATATATATATATATATATATATATATCTCAAAGATAAAGAGGCCATCAATTTGAAAGGGAGTGAGGGGAGCATGGGAAAGGCTATAGAGAAAAGGAATGGGACGATGGGGAAATGGTGTAAATACATGTTAATTAAAACTTTTTAAAAATTAAAAAAAAAAAACAATGATTCAGGCAGTGGACAGTTCTGGAGTCTCAGGAAGTCCCCCAAACTGACCAGATAGCCCCACCTCCCACTGTTTAAATAAGAAGTAAAGGACTGCTTAAGGAACAGAAATGAAGCAGTCTGATGGGAACTGGCCTGGATGGCCTGAGCTGCCTAGAGGGTCCCTCTCTATCTGCCAACTGTCTGCAAGTCATTCAGTGAGCCCCGCCGTTTCGGCTTCCATGAGCATCGCCCGCGTTAGGTGGGCTGTCACGGGTTTTGCTACCTTCAAGTATCTCCTGCTCCTGAAAGTAACCACAATAAACATATGGGTTCACCAAGTCAGACTTTGGTGGCATCCTTAATTTGGTGTGTCACTGCTCCACCACCATGGCCTCAGGGATCTCAATCATCTCACTTTACCACCTCCGTGCTTTAAGTCTGCTTTATTGAAGAATGAAATGACGGGTGACGTGAGAGTGTCCAGCGAGCACACCCCAGATTTGCTCTCGGGAGTGAACACACTTAACTAGCAGTTGTGTGTTTTGATTTTATGAATGTTGGGACACAAGAATTTCAAGTGTACCCTCTTTCATTTCCCACTCATTTCTCCATTGCTATGTTTCTTTCCTTCCTTTTGTATTTCTTGCCACATACCTTCTCTGTGTCCACCACAAAGGACACAGACATTGAACGTACACAGCCCCAGGTCCAAGGGCCTCAAAGTGAGAGAAATGTGTGTTCACAGTGCAGAGTGATAGCTACAAGTGGCTTCTACATCCAGCTGGGGACAAATGGACGCAATTGATGGGGTCTCACTGAGTACAGAGTGGGTCATTAGCACTTGATGCTGGTTCTTGGGTCTTGGACATGTGTCAGGGGTAGCACAGGGTGTAACGGGATGCCATGAAGCATCCCCTGAGAGATGAGTGGTCCGTGGCCATCACCATGGCTGAAGACAGGCAAAACCCAACAGAGCCGGGAAGCAGCCTTTGAATCTGTTGAGAAGTAGACCTCTATGGCCACTTGGAGGATCTTGTGCTCACTTGACACTCTATTCGATAGGTCTGGCTGGGGATTCTAGAGAGGCTGAATAGGGAGAGCAGAGCCCCCGAGCGTGGGTGATGCCATCCCACGGACGAGGAATCCAGACGGAGAGAAATGGAGGAAATGAACTGAGCATTGATAGTCACCCCTCTGTGCTCCTTGTCAATAGACACAGTGCAACCCCAGCCCTGCCATGTGATTCCCCTGATGCCGTGGACCAAACCTTCAAACTGTGAACCAAAATATAACCCCCCTTCCTAAACGTGTTTTCATCAATTTGGTCATAGCAGTGAGAAACGTAACGGTTCCAGAAAGGCTGGGAGAGCCGTGTCTGTGGAAGGGCACGTCTGTGTCTATTATCAGTCTATCCATGCTGTCTGGGTTTGTCTCTGTGTATCCCCTAATAGTTCCCGAAAGTTTCAGTGCAGGGGCATTTCAGAAGAAGCAGCAACTGACCACTCCTGACTCTTTCGCGGATAGGTGCAGCTGCTCTTTAAAAATGCATACGGTATTAGAAGCAATTAAGTGATATTATTTATAAAGCTATTAATGAATTTATCTATGTTTTGAAAGCCAAAGAATGCCAGAAATGTTTCATCTGGGGCTGAGCACCAAATGAAAATCATGCACAGGATGGCACTGTGTGGACCGTTTGTGGCAGCAACAATTGGAAGGAAGATGGAGACTTCAGCTTCCCTGGATGTCTCTAAATACACAGCGGGAGGAGGGGCCAGAGGAGCAGACACACTCTTCACTTTTCATCACTCTGCTTTATATCTCCCAAATACAGTGGAAGGAAAGAAAAGGGAAAACGTTACAACAAATCATTTAAGTCAGAATCCAGTTAGACAGAAAAATCGGCAGCAAGTCAGTCTGCGGTAGACTGATTAATGATATGCTTCTTTACTCATTTGATTTTGTTGAATTTTGTCACACTTTACTCAGCCAGGTAGTTATCAAGTGTAGAAAATTAAGCACAGAGATCTCAAAGCCTGACATGGGACCTGAGTAGCTTCAGATCCAAGTCACACGGCACGAATGCTGATACGTTAAACACATTTTCCTAATCAGATAGTCATGCAGCAAAGCCTACATCTGCCTGGTGCGTCTTGAGAGAGGTAACAGCCTCAGAAGTTGTCAGCTAATTCTCCTGTCCCGTCCTGCCCCCACGGGTTGGGTTTGTTGAAGGAGAGGGTAGCAGTACACCAGGCATACTGCATTAATTTTTGTCCCTGGAGAATCATAGAAGACCAGGTGAAGACAGAGACATAGAGAAGGACAGGGTCCCCTCAGACCACAGGTCTGGATTCTAGGTAATGGAGCAAGAGACTGAAAATAGTCCAGTCCTGAACGCCAAGACGCTGCGCTCTTGTGGGCACCTGCATTTGTTACTTTTATAATTGCCGTGACAAGTAAGTAGGTAAGGCTTCTTAAAGAGGGCAGGGTTCATCAAAGCTCAAAGTTCAAGGGTACAGAGCATCTTCACAGGATGGAGCTGGTCACATTGCACCCAGAGACAGGAGGGGGGAGGGAGAGAGAGAGAGAGGCAGAGAGAGAGAGAGAGAGAGGGAGAGAGAGGCAGAGAGAGAGAGGCAGAGAGAGAGAGAGAGAGAGAGAGAGAGAGAGAGAGAGAGAGAGAGAGAGAGAGGGAGGGAGGGAGGGAGGGAGGGAGGGAAGGAGGGAGGGAGGGAGAGGGAGAGAGAGAGAGAGAGAGGGAGGGAGGGAGGGAGGGAGAATGTATCAGAGGAGTCCACAAGACAAGGGCCCAGAATAAAGGGAAGTCGGGTATTTATTGGGGAATAACTTGCACAAAGAAGGTACAGCCCCCGCCATGGTCTTCTGCCCCTGAAGGTATAGAAGCTGTGTCCCCATCCACGACCGCCATCCAAGAGAGCAAGGGCTCACTCCAAGTCCACTCAGCCTCCGAGCCCACCTGCAAAGGGGCTGATACCTCAAAGGCTAATGGCTGAAAACATCCCTGCAACAATTCCCCTTTGTGTGTAAATAAGAGGCTTCTAGACCTAATACAAACCTACATACAATAAGAACAAATGTCAAGGAGGGAATGGGAGGGGGCTCGGGGGCATGGGAGGGAGGGAGAGGGAACTGGGATCAATATGTAAAATAATAATAATAATAACAATCAATAATAATAAAGGACAAATATCAAGTTTGTTCCAGGAGAATGAAAAGGTTAAAAAAAAATTAGAACTACAACCAACAAGAATATCAACAAACAAGAAACACACACTAAATGTCCAAGCTATAGATGATTGGCAAATAAAAGAGATGATTCCAACAGCTGTCCTACCCTGAGGAGTCTAAGTCTGGCACCTAATTGTCTTAGCTAAGGTATAAGAGGACAGTAGCTGTGACTGTCTACTCTTCAACCCCATCAAAGGCCTGAGAAGGGAAGGAACCCAGGTTTACTGACTGCCACCTCCATACCTTTGAAGGGACTTCCTGAGGATGGCATCCCAAAGGCTGCAGGGGTGATTTTCACAGGAAGTCAGCTTTCGGTGGCACGTGGCTTCTCCAGCTGTTGGGATGAGGCTGAAGTCCTCTCAGAAGCCCTGTGGGGAGGGAGGTTAGCCCCCAAAGTCGGAAAAGAAACTGTAGAAATAAGTGCCTGACACATTGAAGACACGATACGTGTTATCAATATCACAGGCTAACAAAGAACCCACAAAGGAAAGTACTGTTTCCCCATCTCAGCCCAACTCCAGGGGTCCCAACACAAGGAACACATACTGGAAAAGAGACGCTAGGTGTGACAGTCCCTGTGCTGGGAAGACACAGGGGCTCTGCCTGCTCTTACTCAGCAAGCTGGCTTCTAGGACAAGAGTCTGCAGGCGGTGTGTACTCTGCTGGGGTTAGAGCCCCTCCCCACTGCTCGGGGAACTAGAGGCTCTGCGGATATACAAGAGTAACCGGTGGGCTCCAGAGGGAGCCCCAGCTGATGGTCCCTCACGACCTGGGTTCGCGCTGCGCTGATGAAGGTCCCGCTCAGGCTCAGACTTTTCTGAGTGTGCAGTAGAAGGACCCACTTTTCTCTTATCTTTTTGTTCTTGTCCATCTTCTAGGTTAGACTCGGATTCAATAGTTGGTGGCTTAGGGGTTCACAGAAATGCCCATGTTCTGTCCCTATCGCTCTCCCCCCCCTTTTATCTTTTAAAGACAAGGAGCAAAGTACCAAAGGCAGGCTTTGAACTCTGATTTTCTTGCCTTCACCTCCTTGGCACTGAGATGATGAGTGTGTGTTGCCAAGCTGGTTTTAAGCAGTGTTGGTTATTAAGCCCAGAGTCAAGCAATCTATCCATTGAGATAGACCCCTAACCACCAGCATCGTCCTAGCCAGCTATTTTAAGACCAATACCTTTGTGGCTGGCACCAATGCATCCACATCAAATAATTACAGAAGAAATCAGTGCTACTGTCTGTACACCCCAGGCCATGTGTCTGAGGCGTGAGCCCTTGAATCACCGACCACCACAGTGGAGCAGAGCTGGGACTTCTCAGGGCGGCCTGGAGCTACAACCTCTCCCTGGAGTTGCATAGTTCCTCAGGCTGTACCTGCAGGACTGGCCAGCAGGAAGTTCAATTCATCTGCACAGATAAAGCTGAGACCAGCTCCACAGCCCAGCTGAGCAGCCCGGATTCAGCCACCTCCACGCTGAGAGCCTGGAAAGCTGGGCCAGACAGCATCCTGCTTTTCCCGACTTGGATGGATGCAGTCGAGACCTTCAAGGTACATTTTGTAATCTACCTCCTCTGGCTAGAATGGGGATCCCAAGCCCTCCACTGTGGGCTCCCAGGGGCACACACAGGCTGCACTGAGAGCAACCCAGCCACCCCCAAGGGCGTGACCATACTGATGAGGAGGGCCAGGGCAGATGTGATGCCTGAGAGTTCCGAAACTTAGAGGCGTGTGATGGTCTGGGCCTCAGATTGACTCCAATGCCCAAGCCATGTGTTGTTGAACTGGGGGAGGGGGGGAGGGGTTGTCCATCCTGATACCCAGGCCTGCTCAATCCATGTGGAGCCAGTCCACACTAGACCTGCTTATAGGAGGCACCTGGGCTCTGACTGAAGTGTTTGGCCGGGAGGAAGAGCTTGGAGTAGAGCAGACCAAGAAACTGGACTACGTATAACACAGCAGGTGTACTGACCGTTACTCACTACAGGGTCTGCAAAACGCTTGTCAGTCTCCTGTCAGAAGTCTCTTCCTGCCGCACAAAGTGTGACATGCCCTTGTCAACAAGGGGACAGTCCCTCCTCCTCCTTTACAATTCCATACACGTACACACTGCATTGTGACCCTATTCACCCCGTTACCTCTCATTCCCCCAGTTCATGGTGACCCCTTCTTGCCTGTTAATGTCCTTCCTAGTGTGACTATCAGTACTGTGTTATCACCAGGGCGTTCGCAACTTGTCAGCACTACACCCTGGAGAGTAGGAGCCGTCCTCCCCGAGCAACCTGATGGCGGCGGCGGTCCTCGAGAGAGTCCTTATCCCTTCCGAGACGGAACGCCTGGCCTTATGGCTACCTCTCCACCTTGCTTGCTAAAAACATGCAGGGATTGACGGAGCTTCACTGGTCCTCGTGATCTGCCTCAGCATTTTCTGGGGTGAGGCTAACATTCACTGAGCAATTATCATGTGTCACACATCGTTATGGACATCCCGTGGGCTTCTTTATTTAATCCTAACAACCTTGGCAGGTGTGTGGTGCTATTCTCCATCTTCTTCCTCAACATCGCAAGTAGACACGCAGCAGATGAGGTGGCCTACACGGCAGAACCTGGGCATGCACTTGTCTCTACTGGAAATAATAGAAGCAGAATGCTGAGAAAGCTAGACTGTGTCTGTGGGGAAGGGGACGGAGGCAGGGACAGCCGCGTACCGTTGGTGTCGTTTCTGTATTTGATAGGTGGGAGATGGAGGGCTACGGCTTGTCTGTCCTTGAACAAATTGTTTCTCTATTGTTCATCACTATCTAGGCCTGTAGAATTCAAGTCCCTGGTCAAGAACAGTTAGCAACCAGGTAGGCTATGAGCTAAGGTCGCAGACACGAGCTTGCATGAAGCAGAATGTGGGAGGGTACCAGAGTTTTCATCCATCACTCTCCTGGAGGACACAGGTTTGGTATAACAAAGCTCTGTGTTTGGGGTCATGCCTACAATGCTAACCAACCTCTCACTGCTGCCAAACACACAGGAAACCGTACACATCTCATCAGTCAGTTGCCCAGGGCTGACATAAGGAATGAGAATATCTGAGAGCTTACTTAACACATTACACACATGCTCCAACTTTTGATATGAAGATATGATGCTGTCATCTACAAAGGTCACGCTAAAGAGTAGCTCATTTCAATTACCGAAAAATGAAAACAAAAACAAACACGCTCACGTTTTCAGTAGGTTTGCAGTTTTGTGTTAAACCGTAACCATAGCTTTCCTTGGCCATATACAGATGTATTCACCCTGTGGGATGCATGTTGAACACATGTGAGCCAAAACAGATACTTGTCTACTTCTGGAAGCCTCATCGTAGCTTAAGGTTGGACTTCTCTGTATGGATACTGAGACTCAACTCATAAGAGCTGAGGCTCTTGGAGCAGGAAGTTTCAGACACACTGTTCAATTCAGCAAAGCCTTGCTGGCTTCCTGAGCTCTGTACCAGAGATTCAAGCCAGCACACCGGTGCAGCTTGTGGTCAGACTTACAGACAACAGGAGAGAAGGATGCAAAGAGCTCACTGGAAGCTGCACTCCCTTCTGTTAGGGACAGCAGAGCCGTTATCCTAGGAGACAGGGCCCAAGGGCAGGAGGCGTGAGTGCGTCCCCTGCTATCCTCCTGTCTGGACCATATTCCCGGGTGCCCAGGAACACTCAGCCACAGCACTCTGGCTCTCCGCTCAGGGCAGGCTCGGCCTTGCAGGACCACCTGTCTGTGATCCCGCTGCAGTAAGGCTCATCCAGCCTCGAGGGCGGGAGTCACAGCAACAAATTTTCCAAGTCTAAACTGACCAATAAGAAAAGAAGGGTAACAACATGCAGCAGGCAGCCATGTTTTCACAAACATGCGTGAAGGTAGCCATGTTTTCACAAGCATGCATGCAGGCAGCCATGTTTTCACAAACATGCGTGAAGGTAGCCATGTTTTCACAAACATGCGTGAAGGTAGCCATGTTTTCACAAGCATGCATGCAGGCAGCCATGTTTTCACAAACATGCATGCAGGCAGCCATGTTTTCACAAACATGCGTGAAGGTAGCCATGTTTTCACAAACATGCATGCAGGTAGCCATGTTTTCACAAACATGCATGCAGGTAGCCATGTTTTCACAAACATGCGTGAAGGTAGCCATGTTTTCACAAACATGCATGCAGGTAGCCATGTTTTCACAAACATGCGTGAAGGTAGCCATGTTTTCACAAACATGCATGCAGGTAGCCATGTTTTCACAAACATGCATGCAGGTAGCCATGTTTTCACAAACATGCGTGAAGGTAGCCATGTTTTCACAAACATGCATGCAGGCAGCCATGTTTTCACAAACATGCGTGAAGGTAGCCATGTTTTCACAAGCATGCATGCAGGTAGCCATGTTTTCACAAACATGCGTGAAGGTAGCCATGTTTTCACAAACATGCGTGAAGGTAGCCATGTTTTCACAAACATGCGTGAAGGTAGCCATGTTTTCACAAACATGCGTGAAGGTAGGCATGTTTTCACAAACATGCATGCAGGTAGTCATGTTTTCACAAACATGCATGCAGGTAGCCATGTTTTCACAAACATGCATGCAGGTAGCCATGTTTTCACAAACATGCATTCAGGTAGCCATGTTTTCACAAACAAACATGCAGCAGGTAGCCATGTTTTCACAAACATGCGTGCAGGTAGCCATGTTTTCACAAACATGCACGCAGGTAGCCATGTTTTCATTCACAGATCCTATTCCATGACTACATGTACATTGAACTCAATTCAGTTAACTCACAAATCAAAACAGCACACAGCTAGTTTAAGGACGCCACCTGAACACTTGCCTACTCCCAAACCCTATGCATTGCGGTGAACGTCTATACAGCCAGGCACTTAGGGCTTTACCCTTGCCCAATCAATTGTATTGTTATTTACTTTTCCACCACACAGGGGGAGAACTAAAAACTGTAAGAGGTTGAAACTAGAAAAAAAGTAGCTTCATGTCTTCTTGTATGACTCATTGTCCATTTGTCGGAATTCAGTTCAAACTCCTGTCAGTCTGTCCCCCCTCACACAAACACACCAATGAGGGGGACTTTGGCAGTCCTTTAGTACGACCCCACTGTCTATACACCAGAGACCCACGCAAAGGGCTTAGACAGCCCGAGGGAAACGCTGCCCACCACTGTGACTTTGTTAGTCATGGAAACTCTGGAAAGTACAGCCTTCCTTCACCCAAAATTGTCTTCCAGGAAAATACTGTAACAATAGTGCATTTCTGGTTTTTTGTTTGTTTGTTTGGTTGGTTGGTTTGTTTGAGACAGGGTTTCTCTGTGGCTTTGGAGCCTGTCCTGGAACTCCCTCTGTAGACCAGGCTGTCCTCCAACTCACAGGGATCCGCCTGTCTCAGCCTCCTGAGTGCTGGGATTAAAGGTGTGTCCACCAGTGTCCAGCCATCATTCTAATTTTTATTAGGAGAAAAATAAATGCTTTACTGAAACTCCAAGTCTTGTGAAGAGAAATGTATTTTTAATTCCAGTTTTGTGGAATTAGTATTTTTCTACAATTATAAAACTATGAACAAAATCATTTGACTTATTTTTCTTTCCATCCAAATATTTCAAGATATAAATTTGGGGCCAGTGTTGTTAACTAGTAGAGGTGAAAACGTAAGGAGCCACGCTTGGCTTCCATCGGAGCCATCCTAGCCTCTCCGCCCTCCTTGGGATCCTCCTTTCTCCCCTCCCTTCCTTTCCCCCTTTCCTCTTCTCCTTCTTTCTTTTGTCCATTCCTCCATGCATCCCCCTCTTTCTTCTTTCCTGCGACCCAGGAGGTTTTACTAGAGTTGCTCATAGGAACATCAGCGATGGATGATTTACAGAAGCATGAGCAAGTTACCAATGATGGAAACACTTAGAGAAAATACCACTCCCTCCACTGTAGCATGTGCATGTTTTCTGCCAGCCCACCCGCCGCCGCCGGTCTGGTGTGCCGGCCCCAAATAACACGCAGAGACTCTGTATTTGATACAATCCTGTTGGCCAGTTACCATTACTGTTTATGGGCTAGCTCTGTCTTGATTATTAACCCATTTCTACTTATCTAAGTATTTCCACGTGGTCATCTTATCAGGGAGCCACGGCCAGCATCTTCCTTCCTCCATGCTCTACATCCTGATACCCTGACTCCTCCCAACTACTTCCTCCTTCCTCCTAGTTTCTTAGTACCTCCTATCTTGCTTTCTCATTGGCCACAGTGCTTTATTAATTAACCAGTATGAGAAACATATTTACAGAATAACGTCTCCCATCACTCCACCAACTCACTACCAACAGCTCCTGAGGGAGGAGGGGTGGGGCCTCAGGCTCCTCTCTGATTCACAGGGGAATTTCGAGGGGGCCAGTCTTGAGCAGGTGTGGCACAGGTACTCACGGCTGCTTTTGCTTCCTAAACATTTGTGGCACGCCCCAGACCTTTGAACCTGTGTGCCACGGTCTTCCCATGACAAAGGCTCACCCCACCTGGCAGCCGACATGTAAAGGCCAAGATCTGAAAAAACAAATGGTAGTCATCCGTGGAAAGGGTTTGAAGAGGGATCATTCCAGCCTCCTTTTTAATTTTCTTTTTTCCTTCCTGATAAGGATTATACAGAATCAACCCACTAAAAAAGAACTGTCGTAAAATCTCACACCATTGACTTGTAAATGGAATTGAATCTGTAGCGTCTACGTAATGATGCCATCAGAAAGGAAAGAGCCACCCCATTCATATAACAGATGAGATCTGAAATGACTGCCATGGCAGATGAACACCCCAGAGGTATTTTGCTTTATAATACTCACTGCGTTTATGTCTCCAGTTTCTATGATTTTGGTTATTTTTTTTCCCCAGGTCTCAAGACAAGAGCAGCAGCAAGACTCTTTTTTTCCATCCTAACAAATCACCCCATACAGAAGTCAATAATATAAATACTTACGTTTCTGGGGTCAGCGCTGGGGCTTTATTAAAACTGATTTTTCAAAATGTGTTTTCTGCCCTTCCTGCATCTCCAGGGGAGCCCAGCCATCCAAGCTCCCCGACGCCAGTGTGCACCGCGTGGCGTGGCTCTGGGGCACAAAAGCTGACACTGGATGCTGTCAGCTGGCATCCTAGGATCAATCTCCTCCCGGGTCACAGGCAAACGCTCCTTCCACGCCTTCCAGAAGCTTCTCTGGTCCTCTATGGGCCCCTCCATGGCTGCTACCTCTTTTCTACCTCTGCTGGGTCTAATGATTAGTGACTGCTTAATAACAGGTAGGTGCTGTTTGAAGGGACTTATACTCCTGCCTGAAGCTAAAATGACATGTTAGGAAAGCAGAAGAGAAGGCAGGCAGTGGCATAAATAACGCATGCTGCCTCCAGCTGCCAGGACAGCCACCCATGGCGATGAGAGTCACCGTGGGTGTCATTAAGGCACCTGTCCTTCCTTCAGAAGTGCTCTGAGGCCTCCAGCCCAGGACCTGATCAAGCGAGCTGGGTCTGTGTCACACAAGAGCCTAGCGCTCACCCTCCTAGGCCTCCTGTCTCCTCCTCATCAAGTAATGGTATCAGCACTATTTGCAAGCTAGAGGGTCCTGGTTAAACTGTGTGCGTTGGGCTTATGCATTATGACTGCCCTCAGGGCCTGGCCCCCTTCATGGCCAGGCCACTCTCTAACCGAAGGGCGCACAGGCCACTACAGCTAAGGAGGATCCACACAGGACACCAGCACCTTCCTTTTGGAACCACGGCCAGGGGCAATCAGTTTTCACCCTACCCACCGGCCATCACAAAGGGAAAGGGAAGATGTCTGTGGGTGCAAGAGAAGCAGGCTCTCAAAGACAGGAGCCAGGACACTGCAGTCAGTGGCCTTGGACTTCAGGAGGAAGCACCAATACAGGGAAGGGGAGGGAGGGAAGTGTGTGACAGGTTGCAAGGCAGCCCGGACTCAGAACTTAATCACAAGCTCACACACGCGCGCGCAGGCACACATGGGCGTGCACACACACACACGCACACACACACACACACACGGGCGTGCGCACACACACACGGGCACATACCCACATGCACACATTCAGTACATGCACAAATGCACACAGAGGCACTCATGTGCACTCACACACACACATGCATATTCTCTCAAATGTACATGAACACGTGCAAACACACATGTACAATGCCTCCAACTATTTTGCCCTCTTGTATAACTTTAAAAGGTTTCAGAAGAATACATATGTGTGCCTATGTACACATGTGTATGTATATGTACACATATATGGAAACACACACATATACATACATACATATACATGATATATACATATATATATACATACAAAGACTGACATATAGACCACTCCATCCTGCAAACTTTGCCCTTCTTTTTAAATATATATATATATATATATATATATATATATATATATATATAAAACAGCACGTTTTCTTGTGTAACATTTCAAAAGTACAGAAAAAAAACACTGAAAACTGTTCACACACAGTTCCTCCTCCCAGAAATAACTATTGCCTTATTAAAATATTAACTCTGTTTATTGGAATCGGCCCAAAAGCAGTCTGGTGGAAGACAGGAGTCGTCTGATTTGGGGAAGCTGGGTCATTCTTACTGCAGTGTAGTGTTCCAGTATTGTGTCCGTCCATCTGTAACACAGCGTAGGGCTGTCCGAGAGCGTGATTCCCAGCAGCTACAAAACAGTTTAATGACTCTACCATAATTTATTTGCCCATTGCTGTATTTTCAGATATTCGGATAGTTTCTAGTTTTCTGTCATACGTCATGAGATGATGACTACCCCATGTTTAAAACTTTGCGTGTGGAGATATTGGGTTAAAGGGATGGGCGTTCTTAAAGCCAATTTCCCTTGTTGCAAATATGCCCTCCCTGCTCCCACAGGCAAAGCCATCTCCTGCCTCCCTCCACAGCATGGCGTTTCATCCTTTCAGGATAGAGTACCATCCCTATAGAGCAGAAACATCTTTCCTACAGGAGAAAAGTGTGTGTGGGGTGAGAGAGAGAGAGAGAAAGAAAGAGAGAGAGAGAGAGAAAGAAAGAGAGAGAAGAGCGAGAAGAGAGAGGAGAGAGAGAGAGAGAGAGAGAGAGAGAGAGAGAGAGAGAAGAGAGAGAGAAGAGAGAGAGGAGAGAGAGAGAGAGAGAGAGAGAGAGAGAGAGAGAGAAGAGAGAGAAGAGAGAGAGGAGAGAGAGAGAAGAGAGAGAAGAGAGAGAAGAGAGAGAAGAGAGAGAGAGAAGAGAGAGAAGAGAGAGGGAGAGAAGAGAGAGAAGAGGGAGAGAGAGAGAGAGAGAGAGAGAGAGAGAGAGAGAGAGAGAGAGAGAGAGAGAGAGAGAGAGCCGGCACGGGGAGACCTCAGGTCAATATTGGGTGTCTTTTGTTTGCTTTCTGCCCTTTAACTTTGAGACAACATCTCTCAGGGAACCCAGAGTCCCTGCTAGGCCGGACAGGGGTCTCCAGGGATTCACCTGGTTCAGAGCCCCTCCCCCTCTCCGTCCCCCTCCCCCAGGAAGTACACTGTGGCACTGGTTGGGACGCTGGGGGTCTGGAATCAGACCCTCATGCCCACGGAGCCCACATGTTACTGACGGATTCTCCAGCCACCCAAATGATATTTTTAATTTAATTTGGCACAAAAGGAGTTGGATGCCTTTGTGTTCAACTCTAGCTTCTCACACAAATCATATGCTGCTGTCTTCGAGAGCGGGACATCAATATTCTTTATGGATTTTGAGGGGTTTTGCATCAAGGTAAATGAATATCTCATTGCCCTGAAATCTGCATTTCTGGTAGTTTTAAAGTTGTCTTAAAATATTGTATGTGACATTTGTTGATGTTTTAAGTATTAATATAATTCTTATCGCATCAAATCCATTACTCAATTCATTTTTTTTTTTTTTTTTGCTTTGTCTATTACATTTACTGTTTGGAATAACCTTACTAGCTAGCGGTAATTTTATATTACAAACAACAAAGAAATTTCTAATTATTTATTCTTAGCTCATCAATCTTTTCTTTAAACTGATTCTAGCTTGTGAGGGTTATCTTGCCTCTTACTTCTCTCTCTCAAAAAAAAAAAAAAAACAACTGAAAACAAGTCAGTGTTTCCACCGTGATTTGCAGTGCTCTCTACACTGCACTGAGAAACGTCAAGGGTCCCAGGACCTCTCTCTCAGCAGCAAACCTGTTCAGACAGTCTTGTGTAAGTAAAGACATCTTAGACATTTGTTTTATGCAATTTATGCTATGCATTTTAATATAGTTATATAGTCTACACAGCATGCAAACATAGCAGCCACATAACATCCGATTGGTCGCTTCCCGTCATCATTTATGCATGTGTTTAAATGGCGTTTGTAAGAAAGCAGCTCTTCAGTTTCTTATGGAAAGCAGAGACAGGGCTTAGCTAACTCTCCCCTCGTAGAGATTAAACGCCATGATGAGAAGTGACTGAGGGATGACACGTTTTGTTTCGGCTTTTTACAGCCTAGTGTCCACAGTGGCAAGGCAGGCGTAGCAGCAGGCAGCCAGAGCAAGAATCTGGGAGACGGATAATGTCTGCAATCTCAAACAAGAAGCAGAGAGCACCAACAGCAGTGGGGCAGGAATCTTGAGGACTTACATTCCCCAGCAAGGCTCCAGCCCTTAGAAGCCGGGTAACCCCCCCCCCCAAACACTGATACCAACTAAGGACCCAGTGTTCGCACTCATTACCCTATGGGGGCCATTTCTCATCCAAACCACTGTGTTCCACCTCCTGGAGCCCATGGGTTCATGACCGTATTACAGATGTGCTTAGCCCAACTTTAGAAGTCCCCGTAGCCACGGTCTCAGAAAGGTCACATGCAGTATTATTTCATTCATGAGAAATGTTCACACCCTATGGAGATCTGTGGGAACAGGAGGTAGATGATGGTTGCCAGGTGATGGCAAGATGACAGAGACAGAAAATGGAAGCTGTGCTCTTTTGGCTTTGATGTAATATTCCAAAGCTGGGTTCTGGTTGTGGCCATTGCTCAAGCTAAAACAGCACTGAAGTGTGCACTTCAAATGGAATATAAATCATCCTCAATGAAGCTATTGACATTTGGTTTTGGGGCTTAGTTTTTTATGATTATTTTAGGATTTTTTTTTTTGGAGTTTCTCAGAAAACTCAATTAGTAATGTACTAGAATTTAAGTAAAATAGTTAAACTTGCCATGATGACTTAATTTCTAGAAATATAATATACATTTTACTTTATTACAAATGATTTATAGGGATGTGTGTGTAAAATCCTGTGTGTGTTTAAGTGTACCTGAATGTGTGTGCATGTGTGTGCAAATGCCTGTGGAGGTCAAGGGGTCAAGTCAGATAACTACTTCAATTGCCTGCCACCTATTTGTTTGAGACAATGTCTCTAATTGAACCTGGAGAGTGGTGGTATTTTGTTTGTGCTCTAACAAATAAAGCTCGCCGAAGATCAGAGGACACAGCTAACTACTAGTTAATCATAGACGTCTTTACAGAAGACAGGACGTGAGAAGGGAGGGTGGAGACAGGAGTTCAGCCATTTTCAGCTGAGAAGTTGGTAAGGTATGAGTTGGCTGTGACTCGCTTCTACTATTATTATTATTATTACCATTGTTATTATTTTGTTTTTTCTAGACAGGGATTTTCTGTGTAATAGCTCTATCTGCTGTAGACTAGGCTGGTCTCAAACTCACAGAGACACGCCTGCCTCAGCCTCCAGAGTGCTGGGATTAAAGGTGTGGGCCACCCTCACCTGGCTCGGGTTTTGATTACTAAGGCCAATTAGAGCTCGTGCTACACTGGAGCTTGTTGACGACGTGGTTAGACCAGCTGGCCAACGAACTGGAAGGAAGCCCCTGTCCACCTGTGTCTCAGTGCTGAGGTTACGGATGTGTGGCATGCACAGCTCTAGGTGGGACTCTAAACTCACATTCACATTTTCTGTGGCACGTGTTACCAAGCCATCTCCCAATATATTTTTGTGTCTTAAAATTTCTTAGTACTGTTCTAGTCCTATTTACTGTTTTCTAAAGTTTTAAGAAGAGAGCTTTTCCTTTTGACTAGAGCAGTAATTGTTGCTGAAAATGTTTCAAGTTATTATTTTTATCATGAAAGAGAAAATTATTTTACCTTTAACCTTTGACTTCATAAAAATTTATGTAGCCGCAAATGTTTTTAATGTTAAAAATTTTAAAGATTTTTTTGAGATTGTACACAAAAACTGTAGAAGCGTCAAAAAATTATTGGGTATATATCCAAGAATTTTTCCTTCCTCTTCACTGGCTAGAACTTTCAGCATAAATTAAAAGAACACTGGTATTAAACAAATAAGCTTGTCTGATTTTAATAAGGGTTTTTCTTGTGTTTATTTTTTTCATGAAAGTGCTCTTATGTTAAATATAAGATTAGCTTTGTCTTTTATTAATTTTCAAATATAAAATTTTAATTTGAAATAGCTATGGATTCTCTGCTAAAACTGCAGAGAATTATCCAAGGGGCTGCAGAATATTAAAATCAGAAAAATAGCACTGATCCAAGGTGTGCCTAGCATCTGTTATATGTGGAAGTTACTTTAACCACACTGTTAATAGCTGAGGTGCAATGATCACCATTCCAACCACATTTAACCTAGCCCTCATTAGACATGGCCCCTGATATTCATTAAACAATTTGCCTACCTCTATCTTTAATTTCAAGAATGCTGTATAAATGGGTACGATATTTTTAAGTTGGTCTGATGGTGTGTGTGTGTGTGTGTGTGTGTGTGTGTGTGTGTGTGTAAGTTTCGTTCCTTTGGGATAGAGCTCAGAGGTGTGACTGGGACCAGGGCATATGACAATTCTGAGATAAGTGTTTTTAAGAAGCTGTCAAGCCCCTGCAGAGCAGGTCTTGCATTTCTGCAGCATCACTGCAGGAAGCTGATGCACTGGCACCCTTGCAGCCTCTGCACTGTCAGCCCAGCCCACCTGGGCTGTTTAGGAAGTGTTTAGCAACTCCTCACTGAGGTCTCCCCTTTCATTGATTGAGATGCCGGGGATCTCCCCGTGTGCCCAGTCACCATCAGCACCTGTCTCCCACCCACTTCCTAATGCTATTATCTGGTATTTTGTATTGAATTCTGGGGCGTCTTCTAGATGGGAATATGAATATCAGGCAGGATTGACAAATATTTCCCCCAAGTCTGTAAGTCGCCTTTGGCCCTGCGTGGGATCTTCCCCAAGAGAAGACATCTTGAATGTCAATCAAGCCCTAGATCATTTTCTTCTGCTACAAGTTTGCTTTCCTTGTCTCAACTAAGAAAGCTTCATCAAATTCTTACCCTGGAGGTTTAGAACTGGTTCTGTGAATGTTTTATAGTCGCCAACTTTTCAGTAAGTGAGTTGGTTTGGCCATGTGGGGGGTGCTCTGCCAGTTTTCCTGTTGACTGATAGCCACTTGCACCAGTGATCTCGGCTGAAATCCTTCTCCACTGACTCGTTTTAAACCATCATCTTCATCATAAGCCGCCTCATGCACGCATGGAGTGTGTGCAGAGTGATGCATTCTTGTTAGTTAGCCTCGCTGTCTGCTATTGACTTTACTTTGTCCTTCAGTTTACACTCTCCCCTACGTCTGCATACACTCTCCCCTACGTCTGCATACACTCTCCCCTACGTCTGTCTGCATACACTCTCCCCTACGTCTGCATACAATCTCCTCTAAGTCTGCAAGCCACTCAAGAACAATTTGTGCTGGGCAGACATTCTTGCCTGTGCAGTCTTTCCTCTGTAACTCACTGGACACACAGCTAGCAAGGTCAGGGAAGGCAGAGCAGAGAAGAGGAGGAAGAGGAGGACAGATAAGAGGGAGGACTTCAGGAAAGGTGAGAGGTGGGGGTAGGGAGCAGACATTGGAAGGCCTTCCATACATATAACTCAATCCAAAAGGCTCTTTCAAGGTTAATGAATACCAGCAAAAGTTATGAATTAGATGTTTTCAAATGCAAACTTGATCGCTTTTAATCAGGCTAAAGGAGCTATTTCCCTTTCTTATGAAAATGCATGCTGAGGTGATCTTAAGCTCCGAATGATTTGAGAACCTCAGCTTGCACAATGTACTCATCCTATTTGGCTAAGTATTCACAAAGAACTCTCCGCTAATCTCCTTGTGCTCCCTTAATACAATCTGCACTCGTGTAAGATGACCTAGCTCACAGAAAAAAATAAATGGCCTTAGCTCATGTCAAAACTGACTATGTCGATGCCCCGTTTGGACCAGAAGCGAAGATCTGCTCTAGACAGGAAATGAGGAAGAGTTTCAATCAGACCTCCACTGGCCAGCCCTACCACGCTGAAACACAGCCCTGAGCCCCAATGGAGATGGGAAGCAACCACCCTTCTACCATGTCCTCCAGGGAAGATGGAGAGCATGAAAGGGAGTGATTGCCACCCCAGGTTTGTATTGTATAAGATTTGATTCTAAAATGAGCAGCTCAGGCTGGAATGATAGCTCACTCCGCAGGATGCTGGCCTTGCAAGCAGGAAGACCAGAGTTCTGTCCCTCAAACCCATGCTTTAAAAAGAGCCAGGTGTGATGGTGAGTGTCGGAGATCACATCCTTGAGGATGTGGACGTAGACAGATTCCTGGGGCTTTGTGGTCAGATAACTTCCCGCCTCCTGGGTCAACATTGAGAAAACTTAAAGATTAATAATTTTAAAATGTGTGATTGGAAAGAGTAATATTTCCTTTATAGAAAGGAAAAAGGTCGTTTGTGCTTAACCCTCCTCAGCTTGCAACCAAAATACCATCCTAGGTCATTTTATTTCTGAACTTTGTCAAAGATCCCAGGCTGAGATCTCATATTGAAAGGAACAGCATTGGCTTGGTCCCCCAAGACCAAGTCCTCAGCACAAAGGAGATTTATTTGTCCCAAAGGGACAGAGGGCAGGGATAAGAGACAGATGTGGGAGACAGTGCAGGAGAGGGCGTGTGTGTCCCAGAGGGAGGACAAAGGAGCCTCTGGGTAGAGAGGAACAGACATGGCCCAAAGGGAAATGGCAGTTTATGAAGGTACGGAGGGAAACCCTGTATTAGAATGAGGTGTTTAATTTTAATGGGCATGTTAATTAGGCGAATCAAAGGGAACTTTTGATTGCTGGACTTTAATACTTGGATAGCTGGGCTTTGGTAGTCAGACTCGGGAGCGAATCAATCTTGGGGCCTTGCTTTAGGAGTGTAATCTAGGGGTTTTCAGCAAGGCAGAGGGAAAAGGGAGAGTACAGCCAGAGCCATGCTTGCCATGCTTGAGCTGGCCAGAGTCTCTTCACATATGCCCAGCATTGACACACACGGGACATCCCTCCAGCCTGGTTTTGAACTCATGGAAACAGTAGCTTTTGTTGCAAATGTTGACAGACCCTTAAGTAGATCGGCACGGATGGCACCAATGATAATAAATATGAGGAGTGATTCCCAAGTTGAAGACAGGCAAATAGTTACCCAGCTGCTGCAGAAACTGCAAGACAGAATTCAAAAAAAAAAATAAAAAATAGAAAGTGGGGAGAAAAGAAATTAAATGGAATGGATATTAGCTAGTAACATCTGTGTTCACCACAGAGCAAAATGCATATTCAGCAGCCTGCTTATCGGCTCTTTAGAGGATGTGGATGGAACCCTGTAAATAATGAGCTGCCTGCAATAAATCCCAGTAAAAAAGAGAGGGGACCACGTGCTCCACCCACGGTCACATTACTGGTCCCTGCGGTGAGTGATGGTTCATAGCCCGCTCAGATTCCGGTTTTCCAAAGTTGTTGTGTACAGCAGGGCTTTCATTGAGTTTTACACTGGCTGAGGAAATGAGGAAATTTAGAACAAGAAGAGAGAGAGGGTGTGAGTGTAAGAGAGAGAGAGAGAAAGAGAGAGAGAGAGAGAGAGAGAGAGAGAGAGAGAGAGAGAGAGAGAGAGAGAGAGCAAGCAAAGGCTCTTAGTCTAAGGCGGTGCTAAGAGAGAAGATGGGCACGTGGTCTTCACACCAGGCCAAAGCTCCCTCCTCCTTCTGCCTGGACACCCATGACTAAAGGAGAGGCCTTGCATGCTCTGGAGTGTGGGGGCAGAGAGCTGTCATCTTGGAGCTGGGTTTTGAGTAGCGACTGGGTAGCCACATGACATTACAGACTTTGGGCTCAATGATCCGAGACCACATCTCTCATGACACTGTGCACTGACATGTTCTCTGCAAAACCCACAGATGTCTAAAGATTAAAACCAGGAAAGATTTAGGCTTTTACTAATCACATGCTCAAAACCTATCTTGTGATCATTCACAAGAAGTCCTCAGCACAGTTTTGAAAGCAGAAGTGAATACAAGAGGCACCCAGGTGCAACTTGGATTTCTTTCCCCTCTCAAGCACGGCTACTTGAGCTAGGAAACTGGCTTACTTTTCAAGCATGAGGACTTGAGTTCAAACCCGAGAACCCCCTGAGAGACCAGGCATAGTAGCGGGTACTTGGAATCCCAGTGTTGAGAAGGCAGAGACAAGTGGACCCCTGGAACTCAATGGCCAAGTAGCCTGTGACTTTGGTGAATTCCTAGCCAGCGGGAGAGTCTGTTGAAAGAAAAGAAAGAAACAAAGGCAGGCAGGCAGGCAGGCAGGAAGAAGGAAGGAAGGGAGGGAGGGAGGGAGGGAGGGAGGGAGGGAGGGAGGGAGGGAGGGAGGGAAGGAGGGAGGGAGGGAGGGAGGAAAAGAAAGAGGTAATGTGAATGATGGATGGCTCATTAGGAATGAAACTCAAAACTGTCCTTTGATCTTTACACACATTTGCAAACAAATGCACACAAACATATACACATATACATGTCAAACAAAACAATATCAGTAAAAGCATGAGCACTTTCTTTTGGTTCTGAGAGTTTCCTCTGTAGAGATCCAATTGTTTCCATGACATGAATATTCTTGTTCAGCGAGGCATCTTCCCAGGGACTATCAGACAGTGTGACACAGAGGAGCACCCAGTGAAATGAACTGTAGAACTAAAACACTGGACACAGAAGGCTCTTAATATTTGTTACTGAATCTGTGAATCAACCAGCCACACACCTACTGTTTGCAGACTGTGTGTTTGGTTTGGTTTATAGTGATCGCCGTCTTCTCTGAGCATGGGCTTTGTCCTAGCGATGAGTCCCAGTGCCACAAAGAAAAGACAGAGAGAGGAATTATGTGATTTTTTTTAAAGTTGAAGAAAACAGAGAAATTAAAATGTCTAACTCCAAAGACACTGGTTCATTGGCCTATGTTTGAAACATCAAAAGATGCTTGGGTGCTGTACTGTAGCCTCAGAAACAACCCTCCAGACACAGATGTCGAAGATTTGGTTCCCAATGCAGCAATGACCTGAATGAAGTACAGTGTTGGGGGTGGCATCGGCTCAGGAGAGTTTTGGGTTAACCATTGATGGATTCAGTTGAGTGGACTATGGGGAGGTGGGAGAAACTGTAGGGTGTGGAACCCAGATGGAGGATGCCAGTTACTGGGATGACATTTCCCTGCCGGTGGGGGGGGGGGTGAGCAGCCTTCTCTACCACATGGCCCTTCCTCCAGGACCAAGAAGTCCAACCTAAACTCATAAAAATAATCCAAATGGTGCACATTACAACCCCTGAGTTGTGCATACGCCCACCTGCCACACTTACAACACAAATGTGTGCATTCATTACAATTCACTCCGACAGAAGCAAGAGAACTATGACATGATCCAAGGGGACACAGCCAACAACTCCTGAAAACCCACAGGAGAGAATGATCTCTACCACAAAGCCACTGAGTACCCACTTGGGTATTGAATCCTTCCCCCAAGCCCTCACCAGGTGTCTGCTACACTGCTGAAGTCTCTGTGCAGCTCCCTCTGTGACTGGGTACCCATACACTTGTGGGTCACCGTGTTAATATTATCACAGTGATTCAGGATGAGTGATGCGTCCAGCTGCTTCCTAAGGCAAATGGGAGTTCAAGAGGACAGGATCTGCTGGCGGCAGGTAAAGCAAAGGGTTCGTCACCTATCACATTGCCAAAAACAGAAAGTACAGGTGTCACCAGCCAGGCTGTGTGGAGTAAGTCCAATTTTACCCCCAGGATACTATGTTCAAAATACTCGTTAAAATATAATTGAACCCTGATATGTTGCCAGAATCTTCCTCTGGGGTAAGCTGTGAGTACTATTCTGCTTCTGCCCTCTCTACTTTTCTTTGTTCTGTGTGTTTTCTGCTCTGTGAGGTAGAAAACATCCACATTGTCTTTGTGGGAAAGCAATTTTCAAAAAAGTAAAACCACACAGGTACAAAGTAAACAAGAACGAAGCTTTCATGGAGCTCAGTGAGGAAGAGACACAAGTAGAGAAGCCAAGCCGTTAAAAATGGAAACACAACGGGAAAGATGGGCTGGTTATTGCCCTCCAATAAAAATGTAAGCATAAATGAGCAAATCAGCACAAAGCTGGAGCTTATGCTAGGTGTTCCCTCTGCCCTCGACAAACACAATTGCATGTCTGGAGATGAGAACGACTTTGGGTCTTTATTAGGGGTCCTTTATTAGGTTCTGTAACAGCTTTATTCTGTAAAGCTGTTACAGAATCCTACAGACCCAGAATCTCACAAAGCATAGCATCTAGATGCAGATGTCCAGATCATCTAAGGGCAGGCTTTCCAAGCACCCGGAGACGGACCCACTTCCAGAGCACCTACAGGGCAGAATCCTTGAGTATCTAGAGACAGACTTCCCCAGCATCAGACACCAGACCTCACAAGTTTCCAGAAAGCAGAGTCCCCAAACATCAACACAGCAGACTTCCAAAGCATCTAGACTTTTCCAGCATCTGGGCATCTAATCTTTGCTGAAACCCAACCCCTTATGTTATTAATTCATTTCTCTCCTTCCATGGTTTAACGCTTTCCAGGCTCAAAGGAATTCCACCTAATATTTATTTAAAATAATGAATCCTTTTAGAATTAAAATAATCTTAGTTTAATCTTTGTTCTCAGAGAAGGTTCTAGCACTGCCCAACAGGTAGAGTTAATAGATTCCTACTCTGTGGTCAGGACAATGGTGCCAGCCATTCACTCACTGACCCTGGAAAGCTCATCCTAAAACATATGTGAACATAACTAAGTTGTTCATGGCACTTTGGGGTCTGGAGGGAGGATGTGAAAAGCAGAAGAAAGACTAGAGTGCCGACTCGGAAGCCAAGAAGGAGCTCCTTCCACCCCCTCACTGTGTTGGGAGGTAGCTGTTTTACCAGCCCATCACCCAGGGGGAGCAAGGTAGAGCTTGTCAGGAAGTCACTCCTAAGCAGTACACTAGAAGCCTTCTAAGAAAACTCTGTTTGGAGATCAGAAAACAGACTACAGTGTTTTAAAGACTGTGTAAATGACATGCTTCCGACATGAAGAGATGTGTCCCTTCCTCTGCCCCCCAGATATGTCACTATGGCAAGAGAAAGGTGAGCACCCTGCTCCCTTGTAGCACGGCCACCTTCCAGCACACTTTCCTTCATGAGTGTGCTTCATGCCCTGTAAGCCACAAGCCCTGTAAACCAGCAAAACTTTGCTCTCCTTGGGCACCTTTGGGCCCAATTACTCCACCACAGGATGTGAGCTGTGGGAGTCCTACCCTGCACAATTTGCTTTGACCTGAGTGTGAACCTCAGCTGTGCATAACTCTCAGGCCGAGTGTATGTTCAGAGCCTCCCTTTGTGTGTGTGCACCGCTGTCCCAGGCAGTGCTGCAGAAGGCAATTTGAACAAGATAGAGGGATACTCTTCGTGCAAGGCTCCGGCACCCTTGGCCCCAGTAGACTGCCACTATCTCCCTAGACCCCACGCTTCCTTCTTTGCCACTCTGTCATCTTCCCACACTGTGAAAGAGAGAGTGTGAATCTTATGCAGGCTCACTTCCACACCAGATCACACAAAGACATAAGACTGGCAGCCAGGAGGTGGTTGCGCACACCTTTAATCCAGCGCTCAGGAGGTAGAGGCAGGTGGATCTCTATGAGTTCAAGACAAGCCTGGTCTACAGAGAGTTTTCTGGGGCAGCCAGAGTTACACAATAAAACCAAAGAGGAAAAATAATAAAAGAAAAAAAGAAAGCAAGGAAAGGAAAGGAAGAAGCAAAGATGGGGACAAGGTCAGGGCATGCTTTAGGAGACCTTGTGCACAGTTCCCGGTAGCGGCTCCCACATACAGACTGTGCAAGTAAGCAAAAGACTCACGGTGGCACAGTTTTGATCCTGTGCTGTGGTGTCTGCCCACCCAACAGGCATCTGATAGCCTTCCACTGGGAGGAGACAGGCAGGTGACATCTTCACAGTTGCTGTGAAAGTGAGTTGAAATCATCAGAATAGTATAATGTAGTCTTTTAGGGCTATGCTCATGACTTCCCTAAGATGAAACAGTTTTATCAGCCCAAAGACTACAGCAGGATTGGCACAGGTCTTTTTAGCATCATGGAGACAAATCAATGCTGGCCTGATAACCCCAGAGGAAGAAGCATCAGATGTGACATCAGTTGCTCTTTGAGCTGTGTGGTATCTGCTCTCCTGCTGACTTCAAATCGCTCTTTCAAGAAACAACTTCACAGACGCTGGAGAGACAGTTCAGAGGCTAAGAGTGCTTGCTGCTCTTCCAGAGGACCCGAGTTCAGTTCCCAGCACTGACAACAGACTGTTCGCAATCACCTGCGCCTCCAGGGAATCCAATACCCTCTGAGGGCCACACAGACAGCTCAGCTCTCTCTCTCTCTCTCTCTCTCTCTCTCTCTCTCTCTCTCTCTCTCTCTCTCTCTCTCTCTCTCTCTGTGTGTGTGTGTGTGTGTGTGTGTGTCTGTCTCTCTGTCTCTCTGTCTCTCTGTCTCTCTCTCACACACACACAATGTTTAAATAAAATTTTTGAAAACAATCTCAAGTTTATAAAAGCGTACGTGAGTTAGTTTATTCACAAATGCCCTTTGCTCGTGAAGGAGACTTGAGTCACACAACTGCTGGCTTGTTCTTGTGGAAAGGGGCTTATTATCTGCGTTGCAAGCATCAAAAATGCCTGTTCATGATTTAAGACGTGAGCAGGCCATCTTTTAGTGACAATGCTGTAGTGGGGAAAGCACATTTTGAGCATTCAAGAGCCATTCTCCAATGAAGATCTTAGCCGGAGGCCACCTCGCCTCCCTGGGTAGACTGTTCTCTCTTTCCACTGCTTAGTGTTACAGGGCTGGCGAAAGCAGTCCTGTCTTGAGGAGGGAATTACTAGTGCGATAGGCCCACACAGTGGTGTTCTTGCCGCCTGTTATTTGAGCTTAGCAGGGAGGGAGTTTGCACCATGGTCTTCAAGTGTGAGCTCTCCGTCCCTCAGCTCAAGGGCAGACGCTTCATGCACAGGATCCACCACACTGCCCGGCTTACCCTGCCGCTCTGTGGTCTTGGCCAGTATCTACACTGGTGGAACATTTCAGCTCAAGGACAGGGCGTTCAGGCAAAGGCTCCACCACGCCGCCAGGGCGAGCCTGCCCGTGTTCTTCCTCGTCCACATCCCTCCCGTCACTGTAGCGTCCTTCATTCCTTTGACAGGAATAATACGTGGCAGGAGTAATGTAAGGAAGGTGGGTTTACTTTGCCTCACAGTTTGAAGGTACAGTCCCCCACGATGGGAAGTCCCGACAGTAAGAGAAGGGCGTGGCTGGTCACACTGCATTCTCGGTTGAAAGGCGGAGAATGGTGAATGTCAGACTGACTCGCTAGTCCCCGGGATGGTGCTGCCCACATTTAGGGTCTTACCACCTCCATTAACGTAATAATCTTCATAAGCCCTCAGGGGTGAGCCCTGAGGTTTTTCTCCTAGGTGACTCTACCTCCTGTCAAACTGGAAATCAATAGTGACCTTCACATTACCTGTTCCTTCTCGGAAGTCCTGAGTTGTCAGTGTTTGCCCAGCACATGCCTTCCCTTTCTTTAGACCATGTTCTAAATGCCTATCTTTCTGTTTCTTATTCCCTGAAACTTCTACTTCTCTCACAATGCTCTGACTTCGTTTGCTGTCTGTCCTTTGATTTCATTCGCTGCCTGTCCTTGGCGGCATTGCCTAGAGGTAGCTGTTTTTAGTTTCAATCTCTGTTTCACTAGTACACAACCATCCCTTGTCTTTGTCCTTTACTTTAAACTTCCAGGGAAACAGATAAAGGAGAAGAAGGAGGAGGAGGAGGAGGAGGAGGAGGAGGAGGAGGAGGAGGAGGAGGAGGAGGAGGAGGAGGAAGAGGAGAAGAAGAAGAAGAAGAAGAAGGAGAAGAAGAAGAAGAAGAAGAAGGAGGAGGAGGAGGAGGAGGAGGAGGAGGAGGAGGAGGAGGAGGAGGAGGAGGAGGAGGAGGAGAAGGCAAACACCTAAACTCAGAAGCATGCACACACCGAATCTATCCTTTCCTGTAACATTAAGACAAATCTAACAGTATAACAGAGACCATTTCAGGCATAGCTTTCCAAACCCAAAAGAGCCTTCGTGTGACCTGTCAGCTATAATAAAGTACAACAATCAGTTAAGGGAGGAGGCATGATGAGGGCAGTTTGTGTTTAGCTCTCAGAAGGAACAAGTTACAGTTGATGGGCTACAAAATTCTCAACCAAAATTCTTGTCGCTATTTGTGCCTTAGGCACTCCATAGGTGATGATATATTCTTTGTCTCCTTATTATTTTCTCCCAGTGACTGAGGCCTTCACTCAACCTCAGAGTTCCTGTACATCTTAAAGTGAAAGGGTGCACACATGTGCATGCACACATGTACAAACACCCTTATGCAATCCACACCTGTGCTTGCCCACACAATGCCCGTACAGGTGCGTGCCGTTGCACATATGACGGGAGTTTTGTCTTCCTCTCCACACTGCACTTGCTATGTGATTTTAAAGCACAATTCACCAACCAAGAGCTTTCCCTCACAGAAGCTGTGACATCACGCACAAAATCTGCACAAGATCAAGCCAGCTCAAATCCCAGCAGGGCTCCCTACAGCAGCACAGCTATTGGCAATCGATGGCTTTGAGAGTCAGTTTCCTTTAGAGAGCTGGCCCCAGGTAAGTCAACCACATTCCAGAGGAAGGCCGCACATCTGAGAATATATGGACAGCACAAACTGGATGTAAGCGCGCACACACACACACACACACACACACACACACACACACACACCTAGTTGGGTGGGTAGGGAAGGGAGAACAGACATAGGAGGAGTTGGGGGATGAGAGTTAATCAGAACATAATATACAAAATTCTCAAATAACTAATAATAAGTAAAAAGGACCTTTAAAGAAAGCAGAGTAAGAGTACTATCTAATGCTAAAAGTATATGTATGCAAATTACACTAAATTCTGTGTACATAATCAAAATAGCATGAGTAAAAAATATTATATAAATACTTTGTGGAAATTTTTATTTGGGGGGAAAACTGAAGTGTTATGTGTTTGTAAGTTTGCAAAGGGTTCAAGAAGCTACCACACACTGTGATAATAATCATTCCTGAACAATTCGAAATGTCAAGTGAGAGAAAAAATACTTCAATATGTGTTTAAGCATAAAGAATGTTCTCTTCCTGTGCTCTTTTCCAAATAACAGGAGAAGGCTGTGTGCTTTTGTGTACATAATTAAAAATTTCAATTAGCAATATTTTAGCGAGACCTTACCACAAAGGTAAGTTTTGTCCAACAAAACTTAGTGAAATCAGTCTTGGTGGCAGTAAATTTCACTTAAAGAGAAATTTGTCAAGCAAATTCCCAAGAACATCAAAACACGGGCAAGAAAGAGTCAACATCAAGAATCTCAGTCAGTTCATGGCTGTTATCTAAGGACTGTCCAGGCTATAAAGGTCTGATTGTGACTTTCAAACAAGATGAGATCACAAACCCCGTGTGAACAGTCAACCACAGAGACGCTAACAGGGAGGAAAGGCGTGCACTGCAGAGCAAGGCATCCACAGGTTGGGCCGGCCCCGCAGAGCTACGCAGGAGGTCAAGAGGATGCCTTCGTAGACAGGACAGGACTTCTTTTTTCAAGGTGTCCAAAGGCAATTTTGATGTTCTATGCTTTTCCTCTACCACAAATAAAATGTCCATGGTTTTAAATGAATAACAACCCAATTCCCAGTTCATCAACTGTAGCAACAAATGTATCTCGCTGCTTCCTGTTGTTTCACTTAAGCGTGGCTTAGGACGTGTAAACTTCCTTCATGTGCTAAACATGGCATGACCATCTTCACTCACATGTGGTTCTGGCCACACCTTCCAGATGTCCCTGTACATTCCTGAAAACATGTGAGGAGATAAAATACATACATACAGAAGATGGTACAAACTTAAGAGAAAAAAAAAAGAAAGAAAGAAAACCATAGGAATTACCAAGAAAGAGTTAGGGACAAAACAAATCTGATTTGAAACTTCATAAAAATGAACCCTTGTGTTTGTTTCTAAGTCAGATTTGTCTCACCCTGCCAGGTAGTTTAACCTCATCTATTCATATTGATTTTTTTCAGTTCATAAGATCCAAGGCATGGTGGAGAAATTAAACAGGAATTCACACGTCACTGTTTGGGTTGGGTTTCCATTGATTTAGTTTGGTTGGTTCTTTGCTTAGTTACATCTTCCCGATCTCCTTTCCATTGAGGTGACCGTTTATGGTGAGGACACACCTGATTAAGAGGGGAGCATTTGGCCACACTTTGCCCACCATTAAAATCATGGTACCTGGGGTTTGTGTAAAAGGGGTAGAGACAAAAACAGGACGGTAGCACAAGAGATGTGGACAGCGTCATGGAGTCCCGGGAGTTTTCAGCCAGTGTTACTGTGCGTTCGAGGGGACCGTCTCCAGCTGAGCACGAACAAAGTTAGAGGGGAGAGGGCCTGGTGCTAGGCTCTCGCACAGCACCAAGAGCATCACTGCTTCCTGCCAGCCTGAGTACAAATCTCATACTTCATGGGCACTGGGGGAGATTTCAGAACTAAGAAACTCAGCACTCCATGCCAGCTCTCCTGGTCAAAATTTAGAAGCAAGACTCAAACAATCAAAATATTTTCCAGTCGGTGTTACCCACATCTCATCGAAAGCTCAGGAACACCCACAAGCCAAAAAAATTAGAAAACCAAAACCACAGTAAAAAAGGACCCAATTAAAATTTACCAAATACAGCCGGGCATTGGAGGCGCATGCCTTTAATCCCAGCACTGGGGAGGTGGAGGCAGGCGGATCTCTGTGAGTTGGAGGCCACCCTGGTCGACAGAGCTAGCTGGGGGACAGGTTGCAAAGCCAAAAAGAAACGCTGTCTTCAAAAACAAACAAACAAACAAACAAAAAGCCAAATACGCAAAAAAAAAGAAAATATTAACCGTGATTAGGAAAATAAATCAAAACTGACCCAGACTGACACAATAGAATCAGCAGACACGATCTCTAAAATACCTGTCTTCTGTCTTCCATCTCTGCAAACCCCATATCCAACAAATCAAACTCAGATGGGAAGGCCTTGGAAAACCTGAACTGAGCATGCGCAGACTGTTCCTTTAACTGCACTGGGCACCAGCAGATGAACTGAGCATGCGCAGACTGTTCCTTTAACTGCACTGGGCACCAGCAGATGAACTGAGCATGCGCAGACTGTTCCTTTAACTGCACTGGGCACCAGCAGATGAACTGAGCATGCGCAGACTGTTCCTTTCACTGCACTGGGCACCAGCAGACTTGCTTCTTTGTTGTTTTTTTGGAACAGGAAAGCTTAAAAGTTGCAGCTGGCAAAGGCTCAGTTAGTAAAGCGCTTGCAAGAAGGCATGAAGACCCAAACTTAGACTCCCCAGTACCAACATCAAAAGCTGAAGAAGGCACTGTGCGCCGTGTGCCTGCTCCCCTAACACTGCCAAGGCAGAGGCCGGAGGATCCCTATAGCTCACCCATCAGAGAGCTGCAGATTCAGTGAGAGACTCTGGGGAAAAAAGGTATAAACACACATTCACCTGTGCTCACACACACAAATTCATACTACACAGACACAGTATTTTAAGATAAAGTGCCCCAAGTTTGTAATACTTTTATTGTAGTAGGTATTATATATTATAAGTAATCTACAGATGATTTTTAACCCATAGGAGGATGTGTATAGAATACACACATATATAATATACTACACGTAAAGGACTTAAGCCAAGTGTGCACACCCTGGGGGCTCCAGGAATCAGTTTCCCAAAGACAGTAAGAGTTCCTTATAACTATATTTTGTGCTCTCAGCGCCATAGGAAAGAAATGAGCATCCAAATATGACCCATGGAAAAATATTGTAACAAGACCTAAGTGAGCTAAAGATGAAAGCATGCAAGCAGCCATCTTCCTTCAAAGATTAAACTATATGAAGCTATTGGTTTCAAGGAAGAAAAAGCTAAAGGGTTATCACAAAAACTATCCAAAGTGAAACACACTAGGAAAAGGAATTTTAAGAGAGAGAGAGAGAGAGAGAGAGAGAGAGAGAGAGAGAGAGAGAGAGAGAGAATTTTAAAGGTAATTTGATACAAAGTATCAACCCACAGGTCTGAGGTGCTGAGCAAACCCTGGAAACACCAGGGCAGCTTTGCAGGTGTATATCATAACCAAACTGCTTCAAATCAGGCTTAAAATGAAAGTTTGGAGCAGTGGTCCAACCTTTGGGTCTCTGCAGGGTCCCACATCAGCTCTCCTGCATATCAGATATTCACATAAAGATTCAGACGCAGAACAGTGGCAAGTTGGAATAACAACAAAATAACTTTATGGCGAGTGGTCACAACAACATAAGGAATTGTATTGCAGGGTCACCGACTCATGGAAGTTGAGAACCACAAGTTTACAAGAAAGACATGAGGGCACTGTGCATCAGTAGGAACAAAACTATAGGTGACAGTCAGTTTCCCCCTGGAAACAGTGCAGGCTAAAGGAAAACGCACCCTTAAAGATCGCAGAGAGCCATGTGTGCACCCTGAATTCTTTACGTCACAGTAGCTTTGTAACTCTAAAGATGGTAAAAACTTGGGTGTTGCTATTCAAATGTGTTTACAAGTGTACAGGAAGACAAAGCAAGTAAATACTTTGATGTAGCTAAGAACCATACCTGTCAGCAGAAGGCAAGGGGATACACATGCTACTATGAAGTTGGATAATAACCCTCAAGTTCTGAATTGGAAGTGGGACTATTAATAAGAATATGTTTTGCTTGAGGAAAGGCTCAGACCAATGGATCAAACTGAGAATTCAGAAATAAACTATGTAACTCTCATCTATTGAGTTGTTGAGGTGGCCATACCAAGGAAAAAGAACAGTGTTTCCAAAGAATACAGGATACCTCCCTAACTGCATGCAGAAGTGTGAGTTTGGATCCATGCCTTAAAACACATGCAAAAAAAAATTAAAACAAAATGAATACTGTATACTATAAGAGCTAACAGTATACAGTTCTTCGAAGGAGATAGGCATATACTCTTTTCTTAGTATTAACTGCCAACTTGCCACAGCCTAGAATTGTCCAGAAATGGAGTCCCAAATGGATAGCTAATTGTCTTCATCAGGTGGGTCTGTAGGCATATCTGTGAAGGATGGCTCACCCACTGGGAGTTGTGCCATTTACAGGGAAGGTGGCCCTTGGCAGTCAAAGAGAGCTAGCTAAACACAAACACAAGCCAGAGTTCATCTGCAGTTTCTTCTCCAGGTTCCCATTCTCAGGGTCTCGCCCGAATTCTTGCCTACCTTGCCTTGCCTTGCCTTGCCTTGCCTTGCCTTGCCTAACCTCCATGATGGGCTGTAACACAGAAGTATAAGATGAAAGAACCCTCTTTCTACCCTAAGTTGCTTTTGCTTGGAGTGTTTATCACAACAACAGAAAGAGAACTTGAATGACCCCAATGGCCTTGTACCTGGCAATTATTAGATTTCACAGCAGAAGCGTAAACACTTGGGGGAAATGAATGATGTACACTGTATCAGAGATTTAATGTTGCATCAAGAAAGTGAAAGCGTCAACAATACAACAAGACAACTCTTTGCAAAGCTTGTCTGAAGGCCAACTGCTCAGCGTAGTACACGAGTAACTGGTTCGTGAAGCACACGGAAGAATAGAGCGATTTTTAGATGGCCGCAGGAGCCTATCGGGCAGTTCTCCAAAGATACACAGAGGACCAACAGTGACAAAAACACATGGACAAACAAAACCATGGTATCACTAGCCAACAAGGAGTGTAAATCAAACCCACACTGAGGTAGATCCCACTTCACAGCCACAGGATGCACAGAGCAGTAACAAGTAATCCAGAGTCCGTGTTTGGGAGGATGTGGCGTAATCAGAACCTCTGTGTGTTGCTCACAGGGATGGAAACTGGTGTCACGGCTTTGGCAAGCCCTTCGGCTTCCGCCCAACAGTACACCATGGTAGTATCGTATGACTCACTAATTTCACTCTTGGGCACAGGGTATCCCCCCTCTTCCTGTAGGGGATAAATTCCAAGGCTCCAACGGATGCCTAAAACCATGACAACACCAAACTCTATACCCTAATGGTTTTTCCAGCTCCACTAAGCTCTTCCATACCATAACCACAATGTTCCAATTCTGAGAAATGAAAATTAGCATACATTTTTCCTTCAAAATTCACAGGTGGGAGATGAGTTGTTTGTTTGTTTGCTTGCTTTTGGGTGTGTTCATGTATGTATATATGAGTGAATGCAGTGGGCACAGAACAGCTTACACAGCCCATTTCTCTCCTCCTGCCACGAGGGCCCCAAGTATCATGAGTATCTCAGCACAGAGGAGGGTGTGGAGAAGCATAGGTGGCGAGCGCTATGATTCTTCATCCTCCAGGCTGGGAGGACAGTGTGCAGGGGATGCGATGGGCCACAGTCAGTAGCTGGTAAAGATGGATGAAACCTGGAGATTCTCTAAACTGTGCTTTTAGTTTGAGTCAGCTCAAGTGACTCCACAATCAAAGCGAAGCATTCAAGCAGCTCAAAGTTGTGATGAGGAATCAGCCGCTGTTGGAGACTCTTACGGGAAGGGTAGTTGCAGGCATTACACTGATGGCGTCATTTCACATGGCTTTAACATATGGCACAGGGTCATTTGTCCATAAGTCAGAACTCAGCTTATAAATACAAAGTGGCTGGTAAATATTAGTTATTTGCTATTAGTTAAAAGAAGTGAAATAATCATAGATGCCTTATAATTTTCCAGGCTTTTCTTCATGCCTTGGACTACAAATTCTCGATAAACACTGGGTGCTTTTGTGCCCTATTCATGCGTTTGGCCCTCTGCCTCACTTGTTAGGAATCCCTGGGTACTGTTGATGGGGGAAGAGGGCATTGCATGCTGCTTCATGAAGAAGCTAACATCACTTCTAAGTGTCTCTAACCAATTAATTTGTCTCTAGAAGCAAAAGATAGTGCTTTTGAAAAACAAATGGCAAACTGACTCAAAGTCAAAGTAAGCTATTCTATTTAGATAGCAAATTTGTCGGGAGGTGTGGGATTGACCAATTGCTTAGGTGATGTGTCGTATCGATGTAAGTTGAAAATCTAACTTACGACTTCAATGCTGATCAGTTTATCCCCTCTGGGGGTAAAAATTGCTGTGCATCTTAAATTGTCTTTCTCATTTAAATGCACACACACTTCTGTATTTACCCAGCAAACCACTCTGAGATTGGCCCTCCTGCCTTTCCCTCTCCAGCCAATGGTCTTCTAGGTTCAGAACCATGGTCCAGAAATGCAGCAGTTGAGCTCCCGAGAGCCCAGAGAAAACCCTCCGCCTCTGGCATTGTCAGCTGCAGGAAGCTGCCTTTTCATTCTGTAGCTTTGCTTCAGAGATCCTGGTGACTGCACATCTGCGCTTATCTATGGAGCCAGAAGCATCTTCATTCTCTGCATCTGTGTCCTGTTTCTGTAGGCAGGATCACTAGGGATCCCCTTTTCTTACTCGGCACCCGGATCCTTCATCTCTAGACAGAGTCTGATGCTTAGGATTGCTGCAGACTTTGCACTCTCCTAGGCAGGTGGATGGGAAGGGTGTAGGGACAGCCTGAACACGGGAGAACCTAGACCTAGAACCCCAGTATTTAGAGTACTAGGTATTTCAATGTTCTTGGTGTCTCACTGAAGAATGAAGAAAAGCCCACGCTGATTGCAAGCTAGCAAGGGGAATTTCCTCTAAGCGAAGCCCCCGAACAGGTAAGAAGAGTACACTGCAATTCTTAACCAAGAGTTGCTGAGCAATGAATATAAAACGTTTAACTAACGTAGTTCTAGCCATACAGGCCATTTGCAAGTGGTAGTAAGAGTGGCATGCTGTGCCCACACGGTGTGGGCCAGAGACGAGACACTGAGGGAGGTGTAGATTGAGGCATAAACAGTGTGTGAAAATCCCCAACGAAGAGTCCAGAAAGCTCACAGCCGGGCCCCAGAGAAGCAGGAGAGCATGGGGAACAGTCTAAAAGCCTGGGCCATCCCTTGGCTTGGGTTATTCATATCCCTCACTCTAGCAATGACGTAAGCTTCAGTTTCCCTTGACACCATCAAGAACTGTCTTTTTTGTGGAATTTCTATTCTTTTTTTCCCAGAATGAATCTGAGTGAAGGCAAGGGATCAGTCTGGTCCAGATGGATTTTGGGTGCGTGCACAATGCGGAGACACTGTCCTCAGGTAAAGTTTGGTAGAAAGTCCTCTGCTTACCATTTTGTGCCTATTCATAACTGGGCATGCATGTAATTAAAATCCAATGCACTGTAGGAATAGATGTGCACAGTAGAAAATTGATTATATGCCCTAATCTGTCAATGAAAACAGACAACTACCCTCACTGTGCCCGTTAGTAAACAAGCTCCTCTTCTGTTTGCTGCAAAGGAAGCCCTAAGCCAGCAGCCTCTTTGCTCTTCCGGCCTTCGCTCTTCTAATCTCTAGATGTCTGCGCTGACCTTGTCTAAGGCTCTGCTTTAAACATTACACTGTACGATGAACCCTCCTGGTGCCGTAATCAGTGCGGGCTTCTGTTTCATTCTCAAATGAGAAGCTGAGAACCTGGAAACCCTCAGCCTAGACCTTGAACACGCACAACTCTGGGACCCTTGGTCTGGATCCATTGGTGCAGGCTGTCCCTAGACAGCGCCCAGCTGGCCTGTCCCTAGGTTGTGCACACTAGCAGCTGTGAGCATAAGACACACTCTCAAGACTTCATAAGAGGGGCGGAAAACTCAGGAAACTCCTTCTAGATTGTGAAAGAGCAAGTGGAACTGGTGTGGAATGAAGGCAGGAATCCTGCTAGATCCAGAAATGTTGAGTGTGGGACTGCTTTTAGTGCCAGCTGGGCCAGGATGTTCACACACACACACACACACACACGCACGCACGCACGCACGCACGCACGCATGCATGCACACACGCATGTATGCACACACGTATGCACATACATGTGAAGACATGTTTGAACACCAGTGCAGCCCTGTAACATAATTTGGCTGACACTGAAAATAAAATCCTCTTTTCCATATTTCATTGTGGTACAATTCCCTGTCTTGAAGAAAGATGGAAGCTTCCGCTTGGAAGATCTATAGGCAGAATTCCCGGTAATGTTGAATTAGCGCCACTCAGAGCGAGACATTTTACACTGCCGCTGTTACTCATTTACCAAAAATACTTTGTTCTGGGTTTAATATTTCCTTAATACTTTCAGCTTTTTGAAGTATCCTCTCATTCAAGAATACCTGTTAATTTCTCAATACGACCTCTGGAAAGGCCTCCAAATGTCAAATGAGGCAGGTTATCAGATGTCTAACCCAAGATAGGCTACCCAACTATCTAATTTTTAGTTTGTTTGTTTTAAAAAAATTTTTAGTGATGGAGGCAAATGTCATTTATCTATGATGGCTATGTTTGCCTTGACATTTAAAAAGTATCAGTAAAAAGATTACATTAAGCATTACATAAAAGTCTCTTTTAATACCTGCCTTGACAGTAGATGCGGCCGTGCATAGCTATGAGCCTCCATTACAGTTTTATTATGATACGATTATGATGTCAATGCGAGTTTCTAAAAAGCTCTATCTGACTCCTTTTCAAGACAGCTTCACTGCATCAAGAAACAAAACAGTCAACAGAACATTGCATTAATTTGAGGGCTTTGACAGAAAGCCATAAAAAAAGAGGAATGTGCCAAGTTGAGTCAACCGAAAACTTGGCTCCTCCTGGAGCTGGTAGTGCTCCTAAGGCTAGGGCTTCTAAATATAGAGACCAGTGGGCGACGCCAACAGGGTCTGGAGGACCGGGCACAACTGGGCTGAATTAATTAACGTGGTGTGCAGGAGCTGTCTATATCTCTGGGTGTGGGTCTCGCAGTGACATGCGGCCCTTTTGTATTACCCTAGTGTTGAAGGCAGGAGAGTGGGGGCAGGCATTCCATTCTCGGCTCTGCTAGGAGCACCCCCAACCCTGTGTATTTATGGGGTTTTTTAATACTATCTTTTCCTGTTTACCATATGTCAAATTCTACATGAACTGATAAAAGCACGCAAGGCCTTATCACTCCAATCTCCCAAAATAGACTTTCTTCCCTCCTCCCTCCCACACTTCATCAAACCCCTAGCTGCTAATTACTAAAATCCAAAGTGCTCATCTGACCGAACTGCATTATGTGTCCATATTTAAAGACCTCATTTCAATTACCCACTCTGATGTGGGCACCCAGATTAAAAAAAAAACAAAACAAAACAAAAAAAAAAAAAAAAACCAAATCCCTGTTGGTATTTTTCCATTCCGAAACTATTCTGCCCTGAGATGGCTCAGCCTGAAGATCGACCCCCACCCGGCACCAAGCATCGTATGCCCTTTTTATGGGAGCATGCCCCGTCTTTGCTGCCAGGCTACTGCCTGCCCTGACAGGGCAGCAGCCACCATCATCAGGCATCATCAGGGCCTGCTGCGATGTGCCTGAGTCCTCCCTCTGGGGAGTGCTTCCCTGTGTGATGCTCATAGCACATTAAAACTCCTCCGATTCCCCATCCAAGCCAAATAGCGGCATAAGCAAGCTGTTAGATTGTCTCAGGATCGCACAGTGGGCCATCCTCCTGCTCTGTGTTAACACAACGGGAGCATTTGCTACCACTATCCTATGGGAGGAGGGAGGAAATGGGAACCAGAGGGAAGAGGGTGCTGCTGGCGCTGATATGCCAGAAATCTAAATGCAGAAAGCAGGATCTAGTGCACAGGGTGCAGGGTGCAGGGGGAAATGTGGGTTTGTTGAGAACGAGGAACAGAAATGTTGGTGGAGCGGCTTGACCTGCCTCTGTCCACAGCACAAAAGAGGGGAACAAACAAACAAAAAACCTCTAAAACACGTGAGGCCCCGGATGGCCACAGGCTGCAAGATCAGTGGCCTCTGACCCTGCCCCAGGACCCTACGGATGCTCTTAGGATTCAGAGTTCAGAATCCAGGCTCCCATTCTCTCCCAAGCCCTCAGCGTCACCTGTGAAGAGAGCGGCCATCTATGTGGACTGGAGAAGGTGTTCAGTGTGTTTAGTATGACACGCTGAGAGCAGCTGCATTCAAGCTTGAACATTCTGCCGAGTGTGGCTGAGTATAAGCTACCCTTTATCCCTGAGCACAGACATGGACGGAGAACGACTTGTGAGGAGAAGACTCACCACATCCCTGCCTCTGGAGACTCTCACGGACAGGCTTCTTCCTCTGCCCATACGTCTAAACAAAATGTGAAGATGTTTCTTTAAAGGACTAACCTCCACAATAAACCAATGCAACTTTATCCTGTAAGGGACCTCAATATGTACAAAATGATCTCAAGGGGTAAAATCACGTCTCCCCTGGGGGTGCAGCGGTCTCCCGGTGCCACTCCACGGATGCCCATGGGGTCCCTCTCAGAGGCCTTGCCATTGGGTCAAGTCTTCGGATTCATCTAGGCACTGGGAAGCCCTCCCGTTCTCAATGTGACCGCACAGCCACTCTCATGGGGTTGGCAGGGCCCCAAGGACCCAACAAATCGTGGCCATCCTAGCTGATGGGGGTTTGACTTACTGCCCAAGTCTTACAAAGTCACAGGAGGCAGGGGCTGTCATTCTCTCAGTCCCCCTCAGTAGCACAAAGCCCCTGCCTGTGGCAGACAGCAGGAAATACCGTTAGAGAGGCTGCTGCAGGAGAACTGTCCTTACTGAGAGTGCAGGGAGGGCTCAGTCCCTCGCAGAAGCATGGTCTGGTTTCTCATCTCACCTGTGTAACATAGACTTTAGTTTAGTGTCTGGGTGAGATGCTCCGCATACCTGACATAGCCAGACAGAGTGGTAGTAGCAGCTGAGTAAAGCTGCATAACAAACAGTATTTATCCATTAGTAGTACTTATTATTTAATGAGTGAAAAACAGCCCCTTCTCTAATATTATGTGAAGAAAGGATTCAGAATTATGTGCCAACAATGACCTCACTTATGGAGAAATATATATGTTCATATACTTGGGCATAGAAAAAAATAGAGTAGGAAGAAATACACCTTTACATTAAGAATCCCTGCCTTTGGGGAGAGAATTATGGGCAATTTTAATCATTCACTAATACTCAAAGTTTTTTCAAGTTTAACAGCTAATTTTTTTAACTGAAAGTTTTTCATACAATATATTATGATCATGCTTTTCCGCTCTCCCAAGTCCCCACCTCCCCACCCACCCAGCCCCAGACCATTTAGTTCTCCCTCTAAAACACAGACAAAGCAAATAACTGCTCTCAAAAAAATCACAAGAAAGACACAGAAACACCACAAAATCTACAAAAAACACAGAATCTGAAACCATAATAACAAGCAAAACATCAATAAGACAAAAGGGGAGAGAGAGATAAAAGAAAAAACTCAAATAAAGAAATAGGAGACAAAAAGTCTACAAAAATTCCATTGACTTCACTTTGCAGTGGCCGTCTGCCGGTCATAGGACCAACCCTGAAGTGTGGCAAACATATCCAGTGAGACTCCATCAGAGAAAACTATATTTTTTTATAACTCCTACAGTTATAAAAACTTTCTGTCAGAAAATAAAGAGGATCCCAGAGACATGGCGTAGGTTTCTTTTCCCAGGGCACGTCACCTGGGCTTGAGCACTGGGGCATAGAGGGGACAGTGAAGGGCCAGGGAGAGCCAGCCCTGCAGAGAAGGACTGCACTTAGAGCTGTGGAGACACAAGGTCTGCATCCATCCCTGCTCTAAGGTCCAAGCTCTATTTGCAGAGCTGGGCCCCAACTCCCTGAGCGAGGCACTGGGGCCACCCAGGCTGTGTCCTCGCCTATACTGTCTGGTCCCACCCTGTTCCATCCTTTGAGCTCTTCGGTATTCTAGGGGTCAGACTTTTCACAGAAAAGCAGCCCTGCCCTCTGACACTTTCGGTTCCGCCCTCGCCAGACTGTAACATTAGACCGGAGGCTTTGCGGTGGTAGGGAAGGACTAAGTCCAGGAAGAGCACACGGCAGAAACCCCTGGAACGATGGAGGAGCAGAGCCATGTGAAGAAAAATGACATGGGGCTCACTATTCAGAGGAAACTATCTGGGGAGGACTGTGTGTCCCCAGAGCCAGCAACTTGGTGGCTTCCCCTAATCCATGTAGGCCAAACCGCAGTGCATGAGAAATACATTTATTCTCCTAACTCAAAATGGCAGGCACACACTCCTTCAGTCTTGGGAGATTAAACTGGCTAGCAATGTGCAGTTCCTTAACAAAAGATGCTGTTTTCTTGGAGAGAACGTGGAAATTATTTCTTTGCTTTGCACTGGGTTAGGACAGGCTTTCCAAATATGGCTCCTTCACAACGCATTGTGGCTAACCGAAACCTCAAGTTTTTCCACAATAAAGAGTTGTGCGGGGTGATAGCCCTGGGAAGTCTGTTCCTCTGTTTGAGACTTGAGGCTGCTGCTAGGCATTTTGTCACAGTCAGTCATCGTTGGGGGATTTTTGTGGGTGAACAGCTGAACTCTATTTCCGTTGGGATTAGGGGTCTCCCGTTACATGAGATGAAGAAAAAAACTCAGAAGAGCATGACTATAATTCCCATCCACCATCCTTTCCAGAAGAGATTTTTATAAAAGCAAACAATATATTTAAAGGATGTTTAGATTGATGGAGAGGGAAACAGGGAAATCTTCTCCAAAAATGCTACAAATGTATCGCAAATCCATTTTGCATTTCCATAAGCTCTCCTCTGCCAGCCATTGGACGTGGTAAACACACGACCAGTATTTGCTGTGTAAAAGTCAGCCTTCCTCGTGCTCTGCCATGGTATCCCAGGCCACTCATCCCTCCACAGACAGTAGTGCAGGGTCAGTTGCTTGCCAGGTCATGCTACAATCTACGTCAGTTGCGGTCTCTGTCAGTCAGTGTTCTACTGCTGTGATGAGACACCGGGACCATAGCAACTCTTATCAAAGAAAGCATTATCATCACGGCAGGAAGCATGGCATCACACGGGCAGACATGGTGCTGGAGAAGTAGCTGAGAGTTCTACTTTGGAACTTTGGGCTGGAAGAGCCATTGAGCGTTGAGAGCTCAGAGCGATGGCCTGTGGGAACTTGGAAGATAAGAATGTTAAGAGCAGTGCAGAGGATGAAGGGTTAATTTGAATTAATATGCTGTGGTTCTGGTTGACGGGGGCTGAAGGATAGTCTGTGATTAACAAGATAACAGAGCTACTAAAGCAACACCTTGCTTTCCTGGGATATTTGATGCTGGTCAGCTGGAGCTAAGAAGTTAGCTACAAGTAAGAAGAGACCAGCACCACTGGTAAAATCTTCTGGGAACCATTTCCCGAGAGCACAGAGAAGCTGTGATCCCGAGGCGGTCAAGGTTGTACCTCGTGCTGGCAGCAGGACGTGGTAATGTGTGAGAGTCACGCAGGGGGTACTGGTTTTGAAGGGATGAAGGGGTCATGGAGAGCAGCTGAGCTTGTCACTGTGAGGGGCAGGAGAGGCCACTGGTGAAGGTGCAGCTGAGTGGCAGCTGAAGGCCCAGGACTGAAGGGGTCATGCAAAGAAGTTGAGGCTTGGCATCGTGAAGAGGGACTATGAGAGGCTGTTGGTAAAAGCGCAGTCCAGTTACAGCAGGAGACCCCAGTGTTTGGAGATGCCAGGGCCACGAGATGACCACCAAGAGCAGCAGCAGTGGAGTGGAGCCAGCAGGGCCCAAGAAGACGAGGTGTGTGTGCTACAGAGGACAGAGCTGCAGAGGCGACCCCAGACCCTTGCAGGATTCCAGAAGACCGTGAGTGGAGCCCAGGTAAATGGACATTTAGTTATTTACGCTGTTGGTGTTGGGTTTTGCTTGGTTCAGTTGTGACAGTGTGCTGGTTCTTCTCTCTTGAAGAAGGCATTTAATTAATTTTGATTCTTAAAGGAGTCCACAGCTGAAATTCGTGAGCTTTTAAAAGATATTGAGTATTCTAAAGAAAGGGATATTTTAAAGACTGAATTTGAGCCAGGCTTGGAGGCACACACCTTTAATTGCAGCACTCAGGAGGCAGAGGCAGGCAGATCTCTGTGAGTTTAAGGTGGGAATTAAAAAAAAAAAACTATTATGATTTTAACGTGAGACCTTGGAGATGGATAAGAAAAGAAGAAATGTGACTTAACATTGATGTGTTTGTGTCCAGTTGACACAATCTGGAGTCATCAGAGAGGAAGGAGCCTCCGGTGAGGAAACGCCTCCATGAGATCCAGCTGCCAGGCATTTTCTCAATTGGTGATCAATGTGGGAGGGCCCAGCCCATGGTGGGTGGAGCCATCCTGGGCTGATGGTCCTGGGTTATTTAAGAAGGTGGGTTGAGAAAGCCATGGGGAGCAAGGCAGTATGAGCATCTCCCCTCCATGGCCTCTGCCTCCAGGATCCCACCCTGCTTGAATTCCTGTCCTGCCTTCCTTCAATAATGAACAGCAATATGGAAGTGTTAGCCAGATAAACCGTTTACACACCAACTTGCTTTTTGGTCCTGGTGTTTCATCGTAGCAATAGAAACCCTGACTAGGACAGAGCCCAAACAGCATAGGCTATTTCCAAGACGACCGGTTGTCCTCTGCAATCTGATGACAAAGCCCTATTGCTGGAGACAATAATTATATCACAGAGCATCATACAGTTGACCTGGTGCCCAAGTAGAAGATTCACCCCTCCTGACTTGCATTCCTGGTGCTAGAAGGTACACTTGATGACACTGGAGAAGAAAGAGTCTCACCAATGTCACCCGGCTACAAAACCTGTAACCTGCAGGGTACACTGGTGAGGTAGTGGGGAGTAATCAGCCACTTTTTCATTTTTATTTTTAAATTTCAGGCCTAGTTCATAAGACAGAAGCCATACCCAATACTGTTAAAGTAGCCAAGAACCTGAGATAGGTCCCCCGCCTAGGCCTAGAGAAAACCTACTACTGTCATTACACTAAAGGGACACAGCAAGAAACTATTTCCTAATGGCATTCGCTATACCTATGGATCAGTGCGTCAGTTAGCAATCATCAGAGACACTTCCCCTTGCAGTAGATGGGAACTAACACAGAGACCCTCAGCCAGACAACGCACAGAGAACAAGAGACTCTGGGGTCCTCAGTCCTAAATGGGACCTTTTCATTAAATCCTTTTCCTCAAGGCTCGGGGGTCTGTATGGAAGAGGAGGCAGGATTGTTATAAGAGCCAGAGGCGAAAGATGACTCCAAGAAACAGTGTCTCCCACACAGCAGCCCTGATGCATATATGAACTCACGGAGACGCACACAGACCTGCGGAAGCTCAAGCAGACAGGATCCAAGTATTGACGGGGTTGGGGGGGGTGCATGCAAAATCCTGTGCCCAATTAAGAAGCTATATGCAACTGATGCCTGCTGAGAAAGGAAAAAAATAGGTTTTTACAATGTGATGTCACTGAATATATCTACTACACGCCAAGGCAAGTCACGTGCCAGATGACCAGCACAAGATGAACCCCATGCTTTGTTGCGTTGATGCGTTTATGTGGACTTTTTAGTTTTGCTTTGATATTTTTATATTGTTGTTTTTTCTGTTTGTTTTCATTTCCATTTGTGTTTGGGGTTTTTATTCTGGTTTTGTTTTTGAGAGAGAGAGAGTGTGAGAGAGACAGAGAGAGAGAGAACACATGAAGTTGGATAAATGGAGAAAAGAGATGGACAGGATCTGGAAGGAGTTGACGGAAGGGAAAGTATGGAGAAAATAATTCTAGGAAAAGATTTCAGTTCTAAAAAGTATGGATGGCTAGAAGATAGTAAACAAATACCATCTTCCATTTCAGGCACCGGGGGCCATCCTCTGAGGAGTCTAGATGGCCAATGTCTTTCTAATTGTTTAAAAATTGTCATTAGCAACCATTATAACTAAAGTGTGATATCTGTGCATTAGATGTATTAAACTGGTTGAATATCAGTCCTCACAATTACTTTTATTTTTGTGGTAAGAACACCTAAAGTATCTTTAGCGATTTTGATTATATGTGTGTGTGTGTGTGTGTGTGTACATATTTATATATGATACATCGTGATTATTAGTCATAGCCACTATGTTCTGCAACTGGTCACTTGTCTAACTGAAATGCTGTTGGCTTTGATAAAACTTTGTTATACTCACTCTCATTGTATGCTTGTCATGGTCATCACAGCCATCACATTCCCACATTGGGTATCTGGACTGACAGACTGACCACAGCTTTAGAGGTTTCTAAGCACAGTGGCAGAACAGAAGAATGAACCAAATGTCTCAGAAAGAGAAACCACACCTGAGCCAAAACTCTACAAGACTGATGACTGATTAGAAGCCTGATTTTGGAGTGTGATACGTGATATGTTGCAAGTCAGAAGCCAAAATACCTCGGGCTATCTTGAGCCCACTTAGTAGCCTTCTATGCTCTTCTCCGTAGTAAAGCCCAACATCGTCCTTGTGATTATTAGGTGGATCCCGCTTCTGCCAACCCAAAGAATAAGAGTTGTCGTCAAACACCCATGGTGCCGAGCAGAGACTGGCAGACTTTGCTGTGACCCCTACCTGATGCTTCTGCCAATACACCTTTGCAATACTTTGATTGAGGACGCTGATCTACTGTAAAATTGTCATGCAGCAGTTGCCATGTTGGAATTTGGAATTTGCAGTAACCAGAATCTGTGCTCAAAGAGTGTAGCCCCTTGTATTTGGCTCCAGAACAAACTGATTCTTATTTCTCTTGAGGTGAGAACTGTGTTTTTGCATCAACATAAGCCCGTCCTGAACAAGTTTGCACATAGGACATTAGTACACAGGGACATTAGTGCTCCAGCCCGGAGTGACACACTGCCTTCCGGTTATGACCAGAAGTGTCTGTGTGACAACAACTATCCTTGGGGACACTCAGAGAAGAAAATGGAAAGTTATTGCACAGGTAAGCGGATCCCGAAGCTTCAGGCTGGCACTATGTGGCATTCTCTCAATGAGTACATCCCAGACTCCGGGCTTCTCTGTGGGGCCCGCGCTGGCATTGCTTACGATTAGCACGTTATTTCTTCTTCCCAAATGTATCGCATTCAGTGTCTCGTTTGATGAACTCGCATTGCTTTGTAGAGCCAGTACGTATCACAAGGTCACCCTCTCTGTCACACGGATATTCCCTACAACTAAAGTAAGTCAAGAGTATGTCTCTGAAACATGTTTGGGATGAGGACGGGAAGCGATGGGCCCAGTACTTGCAGTGGGAGGGGCCTCATCATTCTGATCAAAGGCAGAGTCCTGCCTGCTACCTCAATTATATTCTTTCCGTATGCATTATCTTATCAGGGGTATTGTGTGAGATCTAAACAACCGTGGGTTTCTGACTGATGTGAGCACATCATCTTATTGTAATTTTATGTGAATATTATGATAGCCAAGTGGAAGGGGAATTTCATCTGGGAGAGCTCTGAAAAATCAAACTTTACTTTAAAAATAAATTTTTCTTGCCATGAGGCATTCCTTTTGTGTCATCTCTCACCTTGATAGGGATGTGACGGACCCTTTATAATGAGTTGTCTCTGAATCATGCTGGAAGATGTCAAAATAAAATGAAAATCTCAAAAAAGAATCACTTCCCGTAATTTTCCCCCCAAAAATGGCAAATCACATCTCAATTTTGGTAAGCAAATATTTCATTTCCTGTAAGTTATATATAAATATATGATCGTTGGAAGTTTGTTAAAACGATTCAAGGATTTTGCTGAGGTGCTAATGGCTGTCTACCATATCCATGTCTCAGGCTGCAGGCAGTGTCAGGAAGCTCAGCGTCATGAGAAGCCTCCAAGATCCACACAGCCTGGCTAAGACAAAGGATGTCACAGATGACTTTGTGCAGAAGCAAAACTTGAAGTTGGGTTTTGTGCGAAGCAGCGGTTCTCAACCCTTCCTAATGCTGCAGCCCTGTAATACCATCCCTCGTGCTGTGGTGCCCCCACAACCAGAACAGTATTTTTGCTGCTACTGCTTAAGAGTTCAATCTCCAGAGGAGAACTGAGTCCTGCAGCCTGTCCTCTAGTCCACACACACACACACACACACACACACACACACACACACACACACACACACACGACTCAATCCAATTAATAGAAATAAAATATCAAGGTAAAGAGATTAATAACCCTAAAAACCTTTGCTTCCTTCTGAAGGTCCAACACATCAAAAACGTAAGTGATTTAGTCTGTCACCCCTCGATCACCTAAAACTCATCAATAGCAGGGTCCTAGAATATTATGGTTGCCCTTTCTCCCACACCCTGACGTGCAAGTGGGCTCATCATATTCTAGAAATATGCCAGCAATGAAATAGGCCCACGGGGTATCCTGAAATAACCAGCGGCTCAACAGCTGTCCCTTCCAGCTGTGCTGTGACACGAGAAAGTAAGGTCCCTGAGAGGCAGAAGGATGGGTCCTTTGCTGGCTAGGCAGGGAGACTATGCTGGCACTTGAAGACAAAAGTACAGACGGTTAACGAGGGATACCTCTTTGCTTTTCCATCCCATGCAAGCCAGCCAACATCAAGCAGAAGTCAGGGAAGGCTGGGAGTAGGGAGTAGGGGGGCAAGGAAGATGGGGGGGATAAAACTCCGTGGAGGGAGGGCAGGGAAGGAAATGCCAAAGTCACCGGATAAGTGCAGGAGAGATGAAGGCAGATGGCAGGGGGCAGCTCCCATGGTGGGACACAGCACTTGCCGGAAGAGAATCAAGATAGAACTTGTCCCATATCTAACCATAACCATTTTATCAATTTATGAGGCCATACACAGTGCATTTATTGGTTTCCAATCAATGTATCTGAACTCGGTGATTCTGGTTACTTTATAAATAGAAATGCTCTTGCGAACCACAGCATGCGTAAAGAAAAGTCAAAGTAGACCTCAGTTGGGAACAGCTGCCTCCCTGTCCTGGGGCGAGGAAGTGTTAGCATCATCCGTGTGGTTTGTAGTTGGTATCTGTGGTCAACAGGATGATGACCCCAGTGTATAATGGGCTGACCTGTGTCCCACCCGCAACAAAAAAAAATATCTGTTGAAGTCAGAACTCCTAGTACCTCAGGAAGGAGCTTTATTTGGAAATGGAGTCTTGACAGGTGTAGTTAGTTAAGATGAGGCTATCCTGGAATAGGATGACCACTGATTCAATAACATTAGTGCCTTTATGGAAAGATTGCCACTGAACAGAGACCAGACAAAGGAGGGCACTAGAGGATTGTTCTAAAATCCAGGCTCTAACTCTAAGGATTCGAATCTACATTAGCAGCTAGGGGAAGAGGGGACCTCCCCGTGAGAGCCCAGCCCTCCTGGTACCTGGGTGCCAGACACCCAGCCTTCTGAATTGTAAGAGAAACTGATTCTGACGTTTAACGTCTCAGTTCTTTCTGGTGGTTTACTCAGGTTGCCTTAGTACAACACACACAACTTCCGAAGGTGGAATACACAAGTTCAGACATGGTGGTGAAGATGCAGAACTAGACCAGATTGGCCCTCCCTATAAAATGTTCACATTGGGCGCATACTTCCTTTTGCCGTAATGATTTCAGATGCACGCTGGCCCTGCTTGAGGAACCCACCTCTCCTGGCATGAGACAGACTTATTTCTATCCTGGTGAGTGGTGGCCTAAGAGGCTGGGAGAAGGAATTGGGTCTCAAACAAACCTACAGAGAGAGACATGACTTTGAATTAACTCCTCTGGCCCATCACTCCCTTATCTTGGCTCCTCTTTATTCCAGGCAGCAGCAGAAAAGGAGAAACTGCGAGTAGTTGAGCAACCTCAATGACCCAGTAGCTAGTGCTCCCCCATGTAAGCAGCCCGGTGAGAGACACCAAGACGTTTGAACGTCGTGGTCTCTGAAGGAAGAAGTGAGGTGGAGGGCATCAAACTCTGAGGAACAGAGGAGACAGGGAACCGTTCTGAGCAGCAACATAGCAGGAGCAGAAAGGCAAAAGAAGAGGTCCAGCCATGTCTCTTCAGCTGATATGCAGCTATCCAAAGGGATTGTTGTTCAAATGCAGCCTACACCACAGTGGGGATAAACACAACCTCAGGGTGAAGTGGGAGCATTTAGACAAATAGAAAAAAACAAAAATCACAGAATGCCTACAACTTAAATGAATAGCTTGACCGATTTCTGCGTTTGTGAAAAAGAAACAAATCTGAAATTGAAGGGTTAATTTATATCCAAAATAGAACATTTTATTCTTTCCCCCATGTCCTGACTTCTAGGTGGTAGAGTTCCCTCGGGAAGGGCCTCAGGGAGCCTCCTCTCTGTAGAGAGAGTACCACCTGAGCCCTCAGGCCTTCCATGCCTGTCCCACACACCGCAGGATGTTACAGCCACACATCAGGAACAGCCTGTGTTTGTGTGCCAGGGTTGTGATTGGCATCCACACTTGGCTTTCAAATATTTCAGTCAGTCCTAGCCACCCATATTCAGGGTGCTCTGCAACCCCCGTGGAGTTGAATCCCAGACGCCTTGGCTGACGTGCACAGGACAAAATGTTATAATTGAACGGTTTGGACAATCGGGGATTACTGGTGACGAGCACTTCGGCAAAATTCCTCCTCTTCCTTCTCTTCCACCTACAAATGCAGGGGTGGGTGGGTGGGTATCTGCATCACTAGTTACCCACAAAGCCTTGCCAGTAATAATTATCGACTGATCCAAACAGAGCAGCTCTCCCAAAAGAAAGAACGAAAGAAAGGACGAAAGGAAGGAAAGAAGAAAGAAAGGAAGGAAGAAAGGAAGGAAGGAAGGAAGGAAGGAAGAAAGAAAGGAAGGAAGAAAGAAAGGAAGAAAGAAAGAAGAAGAAAGAAAGAAGGGAGGAAGAAAGAAAGAAAGAGAAGGAAGGAAGGAAGGAAGGAAGAAAGAAAGAAGGAAAGAAAGAGAAGGAAGGAAGGAAGAAAGAAAGAAAGAGAAGGAAGGAAGGAAGAAAGAAAGAAGGAAAGAAAGAGAAGGAAGGAAGGAAGAAAGAAAGAAAGAGAAGGAAGGAAGGAAGAAGGAAGGAAGGAAGAAAGAAAGAGAAGGAAGGAAGAAAGAGAAGGAAGGAAGGAGGGAAGAAAGGAAGGAAGGAGGGAAGAAAGGAAGGAAGGAAGAAAGGAAGAAAGAAAGAAGAAAGGAAGGAAGGAAGAAAGGAAGAAAGAAAGAAAGAAAGAAAGAAAGAAAGAAAGAAGGAAGGAAGAGAAGGAAGGAAGAAAGGAAGCAAGGAAGAGGTCTCACTGGAAACAAGAAAAATCTTCTCACTCCTGCTTTATTTTTAACCTGATGTGTTGCACAGTACTGAATGTCACCAGATTGTCATTAATATCACTTTCCCTCATGTTCCATATGTGATGTGACATAGCATCTGACTAATGAAACCCCATGAACAATATGTCAACATAAAGAAACACGCCTGGTCACAAATATGCTCCCAGAGCATTCAATTGCAAGGAAATGTATATTGAACGTGTTTTCCATAGGAATAAAATTGAGTTGCATAGTTAACACATTATGTTTAGGTATAATACCCTAGAGACCAAAGGAACCCAAATACATTGTTGAATGACCTATAAAATGCACATTATCCTCACATATGGGTAGCACAGACAGGCAGATGGATTCCAACCAGAGCCGGGAAGAATTGCAAAGGGGACCCATGCCTTCTCCGAAGAGGCAAACAATCTTGGAATCCAGCTGCGGGTAGCTCATACACAGCGCTAACAAAGAAAGCCCTGCTATTTATGCAAAAACACCAAGTAGCACTGTGTCCTATGTGCGGTTTGTCTTCTCCCCACGGACACCGCTGAAGCCGGGCCTGAGCCCGCCCCCTTCTTCTCTCCCCGGGGCCATTCCCTCTGCTCTTTTGTCAGCATCTGGACCAGCCTGTTGAAGACAGCCAGGTCCAGATCTGTTACAAATGGTTCTCAGAAGACAGAGCTGTAAGCCCCCCTCCGCACCAACCCTCACAGGGCCCAACATTTCCCTCAAATGCCTTTGCCTCTTACTTTATAGGAAAAGAAGGGCTGTGCTAGTGAAGACAGTTTGTACGTGGCTTCTTTGAGCCCCGTGGTGGGTGCTCCCACAGACCCTCTGTTACTCCTCGCCCTAGGTAAGACTGACCTAACTCACACATGCATGAGAGCCCGGTGCCCTGGGAATTCCCCACTGCACCCTCTGCATATCTCCCCAAGGACTGAGATACAAGTTCTCTCCACCTTCTGTGTCTCTCCCTCTACCTTCAGAATTCTTTGAGCTTCCGGTCCTCACGTCCATGGCTCTAGCCCTTTTTCTCCACTCTCTAGTCTTGGTTCCTCATCCCTCGTCCTCTGTACTCTGTATTCGTCTGTTGAACCTCATACACCGTCGTTTTCTCTGTACCCTGGTACATCCCATCCGATGCATTTCTATACTCCATAGTAATCCCTTGAACCATCGGCTTCTCAGAATTTGCTTTTGTTTCCTTTAGGGTTATTACCTCTCATTTTATAAGCAAGAAATATTATTGTCACAAGTCTGGCCATCTTGTCAACATCCCCATGACCCTTACTAACCATGAGGCTTGTTCGTCTAAATCTGTGCATCACGCCATCCGTAAACACAGAACTATGGGAGTGGGCCTTCCTGAACTGAGTCTGAGGTCATCTTCTTTTTACTGTTTCCAAACCACTGCATCCAAGTTTCTCTAGGACACTGCAAATCATTCATTCATTAATTCATTAAACTTTGATTTTTCTTAGTAGGGCTCAGGGATCTTTGCTCAGTAGTAGGAAACAAAAGACCACAGATCTTGAGGCAGCGAGCATTGGGGTAGATGTAGGGAGGGATGGTGTGGGCTGACATGGGACGTGGATGCATGATACAATGAACAGCCCAAACGGACATGGTGCTACATAGGGAAAGGGGCTGATCTGACCAAGGAGGTACCGAAGACGCACAATGCAAATGGAAACCAAAGATGAATAGAGTTATCCAGGGGCAGGGAGAAAGATGGGCAAAAGGTGGAAGGGGCAGTTACAGCCTAGGCAGAGGCTTAGACATCTCAGAGGTCAAATTATCCAGGTCAGGGTCAAGACGTAATCTATCCCTTAGGAGGGTTATGCTTGGTAAACAGCTCAGCTGGCTAAGAGAGGAGACTGAAAGAACAGCTGAATGCTTGCAGAGAACCCAGACCATGTGATAGTTTATTTATTTATTCATTCATTTATTTGTTTGTTTATTTATTTTTGTGATGTAATGGCCTGGCAGGGCCAGCAGGACAGACAGATGCTGTGTGAATTGGGAGAGAAAGAAACTGGAGTGGTGTTGAATGTTTACTGTGGGTGTGAGAGTCAGGCCTAATCATGACCAGGAGAACATACAAATATCTGCATTTGAGAAGGAGAAGGGCCAGCACTGCCCAGGAGTTCAGTAACTTAGCACGAGTCATCTGTGTAGACTGTGTGTGAGGACAGAACTCTTTCTCCTACAGCAGGAATCACCGGGGTTACTAGCACACTACCTCTTCTCACTCAGGACACCAGAGATGATCCCAGCTAAGCAGGCTTCAGAGGACCAAACCCTAAAACCCCACTTTCCACTGCTTCTCGATCATAACTTTAAACACCAGCAGAAGGATTTATTGTGAATGACTCATAGATCAGGGAGATGTCTAATCAGTAAATTGACCGGCCTTCAATGGGGATGTGAGTATTATGCCCAGAGCCCATGTGAACAAGCAGGATGTGATAACACATGTGTTTAAAATCTACAGCTGGACAGGCAGAGGCTGGAGGATCCAGAAGCGGATGGAGCAAATAGTCTAGCCAAATGAGTGATAGTCCCTGTCTCAGAAAATAAGATGCGTGGTGATGGAGGAAGACACCTAATACTAACATCTGACTTCCATACACATGCACACTGGTACACACACATACATGTACCGACATGTGTATATGTGCATGAACACACAAGAAAAGTGAGCCCCATAATAGATTTAGAGCTGTGTACCTTTGAACATAAGACATCACTATATCTATGTCCAACAAACTCTGAAACCATCCAGTAGAACATTAATTTCCCATGTAGAGAAACATAAGGCGAATTTGCTTAGCTCACAGTACTTTTCCCATCCCAGCCAGACCCTGTCCTGGTCCCACCGTAGCCAATAACTTGGGGTCAGCATCTTCTGAATCTAGCCTTGGGCCATGGCTTTTCTCTAGCTATACAGAGTGTGGAGGATTTCACACATGGCCACAGCCAATGAATCATGCAGTTCTGGTCCCATTGCCATTCTATTCCCTTTCCTCCTACAGCTTTTGACTCTGCTTTGCTCTCCCTGATTTTGTAGCAAATTAATATTTAACACCCCTCCCTTTGATAAAGGAAAATTAATTCTTGGTCAAGGGCTAATCAAATAAAATCACAAAAATCTTTCAGCAAAACTATCAAAATCCTTAAGTGACTAGTTTGGACAAATCACTAGCAGTAAGAATAAAAAATCCTGCCATTTAATTAATACGTGGCCAATATAGAATGTATTAGAAATGAGTACTTGTTGAATGAATGAATGAGTTAACAAATACAAGAAATTCTACTTGGCTGTAAAAAAAATAAAGAAATCAAACTGCTATGCTATTCAAATATTTACAAATATATCTATTAGCCAGGACATTAGCAACCAGGACAACAGTGTTGGTCTGTATGATGTATGGTATTCTCTTCTATTCAAGGCAGATAAAAGTAGAGGAAGGAAACACTATTGCAAATAATCCTCTTCAGGCGAAGAGTTCGCACACGTTATTCTATTGAGGCTCACTAATGACCTCAGGTGTTGTCACTAAGGACTTAATTAATTAATTATTCTTGACCCCTAGGTATTACCACTGCTTTTTTTGTTTGTTTGTTTGTTTTTGTTTTTAATAACAGTGTTGCACTCTGGTGGAGCTGGGTCAGAATCGTATGATCCCTGGTAGTCCCCTACTTCAGCATGTAGCAAAGTCCCCAAGGGAATGACGACCCCTTGAGTTCAGACTTCCCGAAGCTGATCTACTCCCCAAGCACTGATAGTCTGTTTCTAAAATGGAAAAGAACCATCTCACTTGTTCACCAGAGCCACAAGCCGTCTCTCTGGCTCTGTCTCCTGCCACCCACATAAGCAGACTCGGCAGCAGTGACTCCAGCCACGGCGGGGTTGTCCTGTGTGCTCCATTTCCCAGCTCTCACTGTGCGTATGGAGCCACCAGGCAGTTACTATGTGATTACAGGAAATAATACTGGGTGTTTTTCCTCAAATCCATCAGTAACCCATGTCACCAGTATACCTACCACTTATCCCAGCAACAATTAAGATATTGTTGACTTCTGTGTACTTGCTTAAAGAAATAAAAGAAACTATGCTTTAATGGCATTTCAATTGACTGGAGCCTGGCAGGTCTGTAGCATAAGATACCTGTGTTTGTGTAAATGATCTGCCTTTCCCAGAAGGAGATGCTTGAATTTATGTCAAATCATCATAACAGATACTCTGTTGTTTCAAGCAGCACAAAAACAGATGTATTTACAGTTCCGGCAGCTGCAGACCCACATTAGAAAGCCAGATTTGTATTTCCCATTATATTTCTACTTCCTTGTTTAAATCCCTGCCCTCCCTCCTGAAACACAAGCAATAAAATAACGGAGGCTAGATCCAAGTGGCCAAGAAACTGCGTAACACGTTTTTATCTATGAATAAAATTATGAAACCCAGAAAGAAGAGGTCTGGCAATTGATGAGCACAGAAAATCCCATTTTTCTACAGTAATTTCACTTTAAGCAATGTTAGAGACAGAGAAATTAGTGGCCTGGTGCCTTGTTGCTCTCAGAGAGCCCAGACTGGTAGACACACAGTGTCCAACCACTGGCTCCAGGAAACATCTCATTTCTGACCAGGCTCATGGTTATCAAAGCAAGGAAAGTACTCTCCACGTTTCCACCAGATGTGGCCATGAGCAAAAGTCGTGGTTGGCAGGAAATGAGCAAAGGTAAGGTGAAGCCTCCCACTTCTTATGGGTGAGCAGGAAGTCATGGCAGGCCATGGGGCCAGGGCTGCTCCCAGCAGAGAATGTGGTGGCTACACCTGACCTCTCAGTTGAGGGAGCCACCGGTCTACAGTGACACTTCCATGAAGGATACATGTCCGTCTTGCTTATCCGCTGTCGTACTGGTTTTTTCCCCATGTGTGCAACATCCATATTCTAACCAACAAAACATACTCAGTGTAAACCCTAAGGAAGAACTATGATGAAATAAACAAGAGTTCTTAGAACACCACCCTCCCTGGGTTTAATATTTGCAGGAATATTAAGAAAGGGGCCAAAATTATATAGAAGTTATATACCAATAGACTTACCAATAGTGAAGAATCTGTTTACATTAAGTATATTTTACCTTGTGAGGTAATGATTTTCTTAAGTGTGAGAAGATGAAAATACCTGAGCCATGGCCCCCTACTTGTGAATAGAGTTGATTCATCTCCAATGTTTATGTGAATGTTTAACCTCATGAGTACTCATGCAGTTCAATTACATAACTGGTAGCTAAAACCACCTCACATTACCTAGGTGCTCGGCTGGGATGCCAGCTCAGTGGGTAACGCATTTGCCTAGAAAGCATGAGGGAGGGCATGCATTGGGATTCTCAGCTCATGTAAAAGCTGGGTACCTCAGAACTGGGGGTGAGGAGAGGTCAAGAGAACTGGTCCCTGCAGCTATGAATATGGGCTCAGTTCTTGTACTCAAGGTTCGGTGGGAGATCCTGTGTCAAAAGACAAATGGGAGAGAGAAAGGGGAAAACACCAAGATGACCAGAGGCCTCTAAACACACAAGAACACATGTGTACATACACACACACACACACACACACACACACACACACACACTAGGTGCTCTGGTATCTTGTCAATAGACCATGTTAAAATTCTGAAAAGATAGCATGTGTCACTTCATTAAAAAATGTTAACTTGGAAGATAATTAACTGTGCTATTGTCTGAATCAAATTTCCCCATGTCCAAGCTGTGCCAAAACTCAAAGAGACGGTGATAAAAGCATTCAAAGTGTTGGAAGGCCGACGGGAGGTTCTCAGTGGGTCCCTGGAAATGGTTCTAGTTTGGGTGGAACGCTGGGTACCAGGAGCCAAGCTCTTCTTCAAAAGCACAATGTGCCTCAGGGTGATCCATTCTCGAGGGCTCACCTTCAGTTGCCGCCAGAAGACGTATAGTCCGCACGCATCTGACGCTTGGTAAACACCTGCAGAAACAAATAAAATCCAGCTGATGGTGTTGCTTTGTAAACAATACAACAGCACAGTGCTTGCCTCCAAAGACCCCAGGCATGCCATGCCGAAGTCTGGGATTACCCTGAGGTCAATTACTCCACATTTTCCTCCCTAAATTCCCAGTGCTGATGCAGAGTCCACAGAAATGGAGAATAAAATGAGACAACCAAATTTATTTTTACTTATGGACCCGAGCCAGCCTCTAAATGACTCTGGCAATGGCACTTACTTCCCTTGGGAGCCTATTCTCTAGTCCAATAGATCTCGCCGTTAGGAGATTTCTCTTATAATTCAGCATAAATTGTCCCTTGCTGAATTCCGTCCCATTATTCCTAGTTAGATGTCCTTGGACTGCCTTAAACAACGAATGCACTCCCCCACAAGCCTGTCCATCCCCAGGCAAGAGACAGGGGGACAGAAGGAAAGCTGGGGGGGGGGGGTGATTGGGGAAGAAAGGTGGCACTGGCCTAGCCTATATCGAACCAATGGGCATTTCCACCACAAGCCATCACACATGGACAAGGGCAGCAAATTTATTAACCACAGGATTGGGTTACCTCGGGAAAATATTTAATTTCAGCTAACCTCCACATTTAGCTCTTGGCAATTTCTCCACAAGGGAAATAGGTCAGGAAGATAAAGAGGGGACGTGCCATAAAGACGTGGAGGGTTGGCCACACGAGTCTGTGAGTTCTACAGCCAGAGGGTGGGCTTTGTGTGTGGTTGCTGAACTCATCAGTTCGCCCTTGTTCCCTCACAAATGTTTCCAGTAATGAGCTTTGCATTGAGGTTTGCACAAAACATCTGCATATTATGTCCATGATTCCCTCCTCTGCTCATAGCATCACTGACAGAATGCAGTTTACCCGGAACCCAACCATCCGGAAGGGCCTTGCCATGTACTTATACAACTGCAGTGGGTGTAACCACAGTCCAAAGTGACCAGACAAACTACACGTGTGAGGGCTCAGAACACGTGACCAAACCGTGGCTGGGGGGCTATTCATACATGTCTTTCACCCAGACTAGAGAAGCCGCTAACCTCTCTCTGCTTGTGAGTGAGTCTTCAGTAAGCGGTCTGAAGCAGAGACGGCCCATCTGTGCAGATAAGGGAGGACAGAAGATGCACGGCACCCTCCGGGGCTGGGAGCTGCAGATTGGTCACACCGCTGGCTGAGCCCTGCTGCCCTCTCCTTCTGAGACCACCCGAGTTCCCGAGGAAAGTCAGGTACTTCATCCCAAACACAAGGTGTACCACGTGGTACCCATCACGCACCCAGAGCACTGACCCAGGCTGTAGGCAGGAAATGGAAAGTTTAAAGCCTTGATAGTTTGAAGTTTGTTTTGTCTCTGTAGCCCTCACAGTCTACTGGAGCAGTCTAAACAGGGCCAGGAAGCAGCTGCAGAAGGACAGTCCGTAGGAGCGTTAGAGGACCATGTTTCCAGGGCAGACATGACATAAGAAGTGACTCTGGCAGCTATGGAATGTGTTTGCCCTCACTCTGGACTTCATGTGTGAATCTGGTCAGAGGTGGTAGCCCTGCTCAGGGTAACCCTCCGGGGTTATATCCATCATGAATGATAGCGATGGCATCCTACAGGGGTCCTTACACTGCTTACATGGAAATTTTTGTTTGCTTTCTGCTTCTTCTACTGGAGCTTTTTTTATGATACAGAATATATCTTCTGAGCAGCCAAGACCACCCACATAATAATACCAGGATAGGAGCCTCCCAGCTGTGCTGATAAGGACGGGAATGCCCAGCCATGACGCAGGCGTGATGCTGTAGACGCCCAGCTAAGAAACAGGTGTGATGCTGTATACGCCCAGCCATGACGCAGGCTTGATACTGTAGAGGTCCAGCCGTGACCCAGGCATGATGTTGCAGACGCCCAGCCATGTCGCAGGCATGATGCTGCAGATGCCCTCCCTGGTACCGTCTTTACCCACTTGGAGACTCTCTGCCCTGTTGCTTTTACTGCATTACTGCACGTAAGGGAGGCAGGATGGTCTGTAGTCCCGTGTCGTAACCAGAAGAGACACTTCAAAAAGGCATTTTCCCCAAAGCTGTTTTGAAAGAAAGCAAACCTGTCCCACCAGCCTGTGGATGCTTCTGGCTTTCAGCCAGTTCCCCACGCTGTTTTTGTGCATTTGCATCGTGATTCCCCCTTCCTGTCTAAGATAGGCCCCGTGGTATTCCTTCAGGACACAGGTCTATTAAACAGCAAAAAATGAGGTATGCAAATTATCTCCAACCACACGCACAAAGCCCACAAACGTTATTCTTAGGAAAATGCTGATTGCGGCAAATTATGAATTAACATGTCAAACACTGAAGTTTGAAACCTCATAACTGCATTCACTGTACAAGAGCTCCCAAATGGACTGAAAAATAGAAGGGAAAAAAACAGCAAACTCAGTGATTTGGCAGTCGATGAGACTACAAACACATATGCCTTCACTGGCCCTACTAAACCCACCCTCTTCCGTTTACCAACATGCACATGCGCACACACACACACACACACACACACACACACACACACACACACACCCTTGCATGCATATGTACAATGTTTGTATGTGTTTCACCCAACCAAACAGAATGCATACGGGAAATGGAACTAACCCTTGCAGTGCCTGGTCCTCCCCCTGGTGGAGGCATCGGCAGTGATTTCATCACCAGCTTGCTCCTTGAAATTACTCAGGTTCTTTTTATCTTTTCCCAAGTATTAATTGATCTCTTGTATACAAACTAGAAACTGGAAGTCACCGGGCAATGCACACCAAAGAATCCACTCTGGGAGACCACACACCCCAGGGCACAGCCTCGGCAGGCACCTCTAACCGTCAGCACCCACAGACTGGCGGTGACTGGTGCTGTTGGATTTCTGAGATGGTTGAACAAACACCTGAGGTGGCTGTTAATTGAAACCGGTGTGATGAGGCCCGAGGCTATAGTGCTGATGTCCTATGCTGCTGGAGCAGCACTGGTAAAAGGAATGAATGGGCTAGAGTCCATGTTAACAGAGAGAGAGAGAGAGAGAGAGAGAGAGAGAGAGAGAGAGAGAGAGAGAGAGAGAGAGAGAGAGAGAGAGAGAGAGAAGAAGAAGAAGAAGAAGAAGAAGAAGAAGAAGAAGAAGAAGAAGAAGAAGAAGAAGAAGAAGAGAGGGAGGGAGGGAGGGAGGGAGGGAGGGAGGGAGGGAGGAAGGAAGGAAGGAAGGAAGGAAGGAAGGGAGGGAGGGAGGGAGGGAGGGAGGGAGGAAGGAAGGAAGGGAGGGAGGGAGGGAGGAAAAAGGAGACTGGATTGTAACCCTTGTAGACCCTGACGATCTGGCTGCTTATGCAGAGGATGAGAGCTGTGGCTCTGGAGCTTCCTGAGATTAGATCAACCATGAATTCCAGACAGTATGAAAAGAAAATACTTATTAAGCACTGTTTTAATTCCAGCTACACATTTCTGTAAGATTTCCGTTGCTCCCCCCACTTAATTTCCAGAAGGAAGGGCACAGTAAAATAGAAGATTTTGCCTATTTCTGATCACATTACAATAATCCTTCAGAAGGAAAAGATACTAATGAGGTGCTAAGCACATAGTCAATTTCAGAATAAATTGTTCTACGTGAGGCCAGAGGTGGTCAATATGGGAGGAAATGGTACCCCCAGTCTCCTCATCGGTAATCAATCCTTAGAAAGCGGATGGTCCCTGCTTCCCGGGACTTTCCAGGTAGGACCGGCAAAATCCAAGGCTTGTAACATGGAACTCCATGGCTTAAATACTGTCTCTGAGCACAGTGAAATCGCCGGTCATGATTTCTTCAAAACTAACTGCTGCCACACTCCCTGTGTTTCCAGGAATTCCCCGGAAGGCAAACCAGGAGCTAACGGTGTGTTTGCCACCCTCTACAGAGCTCCTTCTCTGAGGAACCAGCTCCTCCTACACCACTGACCTGGACCCGCCCTCCAAGGAACCCCACAACAGCCTGGCTCTCTCCACTGGCCACGCGCCTCCTTTGGAGGACCTGACCCACCTGGCAGTGGCTCTTACTGACATTGCCCTAAGGCCACGTCTCATTTCAGGACGACAGCTTCAGTGCTGACCAGGTACCACCTCTCGCCACATGCTCCAGTGGGCAAGCCAAGTCCCAGAAAGCAGAACAAGACAGCACCGGTCCCTGAAGCTGGAGGTTGACTCCGCCCTGGCTACAGTCTGCTCTGATCCCTTTCTGTCCTTTTCCTGATCCAGTGACAACTTCTCCATGCTCTACAGGCAATCTATGTACTCCAGTGGCCTGTGCTCCATCATTTGATGAGACCATTTCTTGTATTGTTGTTTGTTAGTTTTTGTTTTGGGTGTTAGAGACGGGGTTTCTCTGTTAACCATCCTGGCTGTTCTGAAACTCACTCTATAAGCCAGGCTGGCCTCAAACTCACGGACACGCATCTACCTCTGCCTCCCGAGTGCTAGGATTAAAGGCATGCACCACCACTGCCAGGCGGTAAGACTGTCTTTTGCATACTGAGAAGTAGAACCAATTGGTGCGTCCAGCCTTTTGAAATTATGACACAAGGCTGTCATGTCCAGTGTTCCCACTCTCGAGCTTCACAATCAATTTATTTTTAAAAGTCCCCAAAACTGTCTAAGTTTTCAAAGGGTGGAATTTGTTTTGACTCGTATTTTGAAAGACTATAGTCAATGCTGTTGAGGAAGGTGTGACAGCAGGAGCTTGAGCAAATGGCTGGTCACTAGGGCTGCGATCAGAAAGCAGAGAGAAATGGCAGATGAATGCATGTACTCTACCGAGCTTCCCCTTCTAGGTCAGAACGGGACCCCTCCGCTGCCTCAGGGAATGGTGACACCCACATTCAGGGTAGATTTTCATACCCCAGTTCATTTAATTTCACCAGTGCCTCACAGATATGCACAGACATGCCATAATGTTTTGTGAGTTCATAACTTCGAGTTGGGCTATACTCATAGCTATCCTGAGCTGCACGTGGCACTTAGGTTGCCTAACAATCAGGGACTATGTAAATGCATTTGGCCCTCATTATTCAGGCAATTCCAGAAAACCTGAACACAGTTCTACAAAGTTGCTGGACTATTGAGTTAGTGGCCATTGGGCACTGTTCCCCAAGGAATTTGGGGGATCAGTCCTTAGAGCCCCTGTCCACATGGAGCCTTAACACGCACCTGTTCCTCCTTAGGTCAGAATTATGCTTTAACATAGATTGCTGGGCTTTGAGTGTTGAGCCTGGGGCCAGCAGCACGGGACTCTAATTTGTAGAAATCTTTAGCTCACATGCATGTCTTCTCTGTGGCATGTCACAATTTCCATGTCTCTGGGCACACCAGGACATGTCAGTATGTCACCCAAGGCTGTGAAGGGAAATCCTCACACTGACTAGGCCATGTCATCTGAGCCCAAATAAGAGGGTGCATGGAATTTCACTTGACTTCCATGACCTTGCAGGTGGAGTTTCCATCCTGTCTATTCCCGAAGTCTTTTAGTCCCAAACAAACACACAGAGCTTTATATTAATTATAAACTGGCCAGAGTCTGGGGCTTCCTACTGGCTAGCTTTCTCTTAATAATTAACCCCTTTCTATTAAACTATGTATTGCCATTAGGCTCTGGCTTACCTGTAATGCTCCAGAATGTTACTCCTTCCTCAGCTGCATGGCATCTCCCTTGAGACGCCACACCTCATTCCCAGTCTTTTCCTAGTCTGGCAGCCCCACCTGCCTGCCTCCATCCTGCCTGTGTATTGGCTGAAACAGCTATTCGCCCAACAATAAGAGAAACATATATTCGCAGCATACAGAAGGACCTCCCCATCAGTCCTCTTGAACACACACAACATTCCTTATGGGCTGTGCAAAATGTGGTTTGTCCATCCTCCTTCTGAAGACAGAGTTCTAAGCTGCCCCTAAGATCCCAGCCTCCTGCTTTCTACACCCTGGCATATTATAGTATGAAAGAGGTTGTTTTATGCACAAAAGGTGGAAAGATATTTCTTTGATGATATCATTGTGTGTGTGTGCGTGTGTGCATGTGTGCGTGCGTGTGTGCGTGCGTGTGTGTGTGCGCGTGTGTGCGTGTGTGTGTGCGTGTGCATGCGTGTGTGCGTGCGTGTGTGTGTGTGTGCGTGTGTGTGTGTGTGTGTGTGTGTGTGTGTGTGTGTGTGCGTGTGTGTGACCCTTTCTGCAATTACATTCCATTGGATAAGACTCTGCAACAGCAAGCAGGAGGCTATGGAAATGTGACCCTGTAAAAATGTGGACCCTGAGGACAGCAACTTCAAGGACCTAAGAGAGCTCAGAGGAGAAAGATTTCCGCATGCTAGAACCGTAAGGCCCAGCACTGAAGCTGCTGGGCAGAGAATTCAGGAGCAGATCCTGGCTCCTGACCATACAGACTGGATAAGGAATGAGCTTTGGTTCAGACTGGAAGCTTTGCATAACTTGTCATCTAGCGATACATGTGACTCTCACTAGAATGCTCCTTGGGAACAAGAGATTTGTCCTGTACATCCCTTGCTTTGTCCTCAGCACCAACAACAGGACCTTGACTTGGAGCTGGGATTCAGTGATGAAATCAGCTAGCCCTCGCTGGCTCCTTGGAGATTTCTGAGTCATAGCCTCGTTTACAGGGCCTGGGACCCCACAGACCATGCTTGGGTGCCTTCCCTTGCTTTCTCCTTCTCTTTGGCCCTTGTTGCTTCTATGGCCCAGTTCTTCTCCTCCATTCACTCTGGATCTGAGGCTCCTCCCTTTGCGAACACCTCCTCAGCACCCAGCAGAGACAGCATTTGGGTGCAGAAAGCAGGGCCGGTGTCTTTTTCTGAGAACTCATGATTGACTGGCATTGTTGGCTTTCTCACTGTCTGCAGGCCAGCTCTGACGCAGCCAGGCCCCCTCACCCCTCAGCACGGAGCCCACAGGGACCTGTTGCCAAATGCTTTCTAAATAAAGCAAACACCTTTCTCAGGCGCCTTGTTGGGACAGCTGTTAATGCAGTGACATTTTCTACATCATTTAATCTAGCCGGTTAGATTTGGATTCAGTACTCTCTGCTGAGCATCAGGCACGTTGATCTGTCTGTCTGCTAGTCACCTACACTAGGCAGTCTCTCAGGCAGCACAAAGTTCACCATGCCCAAAGTGTGAACTCATCACCCTTCCAGACACTGCACCTCACTCAGTACCTCGTGTCCTGCTTTTATGCTGCAGACTTCAGAGTTGCTTCCAGCTGATCCAGGCTGGCCTGCTGGCTCTGTTCAGTCAGCTAACCTCCCATACTTTTCCTTCTTCCTTAAATTGCCCTCAACTCCATCACAACACTTAACACTAAAGGCAACTTCCAGGTCACTGCAACCATTGGGGTTTGGAGATTGTGTGAGCTTCCCTGCCTTTCTTGACTCCTAATTTTGCTTCCTCATGCATCTCAACCTGTCACCTTAACTAAAGGACCACTTTTCTCCCTTCCCATGGAGGCACCCACAGCATGGTGGGCTTTTCAGACTTACCCAGCCACCTCTGGTAATCCAGTGTCATCTCGCTGGGAATCTCTGTGAGTCCAAACCAGCCACTGTGATACACTCAGTCTTCCAGCAAACACTCCCTGACTCCCATACCTGTCTCTTGGCTTTCTCACTGGTAGCACATCCTCCTGGAAGACACCGTCTCCTCTGGCTGCTTTCTCCTCATCATTTAGTTCTCTTCCATGTAACTTCCTGAGGCTGTAGTTAGGGTCTCCCTCTGCACCTCAACTCTTGCTCCAAAATCAACAGCACGAATCAGTGAAAGGCAACGTCAAAAGACTCTCACATGACATATGGCCGTTATAGGAATACTCCAAGTATTCTATGAATTACAAGTAGCACTATGAATTCAGAGAGGCACTCATGGGATATCTGTAAGAGAATAGTCTACAGAGAAAAACCCAGCCTAACTGAGTCTTGCTGGGTGTAAAGAATTCTGCCAGAAAACGTTCGGGATGAGCATCTCCAAGGCAGGGAAGTACAGAGTAGCAATGAAGGTGAAGATGCAGTCAAGGGTTAGTCAAAAAAGGAAGGTGCATTCATCCCTTTCCACCGCTGCAACAAAGCACCCAAGGCTGTTCACTACATAGTGAAGCCTATGGTTTGGGAAGTTCAAGAGAATGGGGCCAGCATCCGCTAAGTTCTGGTGAAGGCATGACAGGCGGCCTCTCCAAAGGCAGGAGTACATGCCAATATGGAAGACACCAGAAGCAGGGCATGGCCAGACTTGTGTTTTAGAGCAGCTGGAGTCTCATGAGACCTCTGTCAGTCCCTTCAAGGCACAGAGGTCCATGTGACCTCAAGAAAGCTTGCATTAAATGGTTGGACAGTCACAGAGTGTTAGATGTGATGGAAAAGCAGAGAAGGAATGGCCCCCAAATGGGTCTCAAGTTCCTGTCACAGCCTAGGCAGATAGAGAGGACAGACACGAAGACAGGTGGAGAAAGATAGCACCACCACAGCTAGATGCATGTGATGCTATCATTAAGCAACACTGCAGGAAAGAGAATGGAGAAACCAACATACCATCACCAACAAACTCAGCCACCACTGCTGCCCTCTCCTCTCCAGCAACCTTTGCTGACAGATGGGATCCAAAGCCAATGGTGGAAGGAGATGGGACCAGAGCAAAGAGAAAAGGATAAACACATAAGGGAAATTTAACACTGTAGCAGAGTTTCTCTACAGAATGATGGATGGGATAACCAGTAGTATATGCTGTGAGGGTGGAGAGAAAGAGAAGAGATACATGTACCCATCAATCCTTACAAGGTCAGGGACAAGCAAACAAATAAAAGAATTAGTAGTTCAATGAATAAATGAATACCACTGGGTGGATTGATGGGTGGGTGGATGGGTGGATGGATGGATGGATGGATGGGTGGATGGATGGATGGGTGGATGGATGGATGGATGGGTGGGTGGGTGGGTGGGTGGGTGGGTGGATGGATGGATTGGTGGATGGATGGATGGATGGATGGATGGATGGATGGATGGATGGATGGATGGGTGGATGGATGGGTGGATGGATGGATGGATGGATGGGTGGGTGGGTGGGTGGGTGGATGGGTGGGTGGATGACACCTAATCCTACTGAGCTCAGAGTCTTCAGGCAGTACATTTTCAGCAATGGACAGATGAGTGAAGTGTTTAGCAGACAAATAACAAAAGAAAAATGGCATTTTGTACACATTAAGCTATGCAGTGGTTTTCTTATAAGAACAGGGGTAGGGACACAGACAAACTGAGAGATTCCTAACAGTTGCACTGATGATGATGATGATGATGATGATGATGATGATGATGATGATGATGGTCATCATCATCATCATCATCATCATCATCATCATCATCATCATGATAAGTAATAATAGCTCTGGTGTTTTTTCCCATGGAGAACACCCTGGCTATTTATAAACTGAATGAATTGTCCTTTTACCTATGCAGCCTGGTGTATGAGTTTGGCACATCTTCCAGATGTGAAAACTGAGGCTTGGAGGAGGTAAGAGGCATACGTCCTGTCTCATAGCCAACAACCAGTAGTGCGGGAATTCCAGCCAACTCCATAGCCCCCTAATGTTCAGGCAGAACCGCCACTCAGGTTAGAGGTAACAGGTATAGTAAGCCAGACACTGAAGGACATGGCTGTACCACATACAGGATGCAGAATGTATTCTGGGGAAGGGGAAAAGGAGACTGGTGCAGTGCATCGTGATAGGTTCTGAGAAAGACAGACACTGCCCTCAGTTGTGCCTCCACAGCCCTGGCTAATTCTGTGAGTCACAAAACAGAACCATAACACATGGATGTAGGAAAGGGACTTGCTAGGTGTGAAAGAAATAAAAGATGTGAAACTAACAGTAATCAGAATGCAGTATATAAAATAAAATATATTTTGATGGGAGATGTTATCCTGTAAATATGTTTCTCATACTTGTTAATTAATAAAGCACCGATGGGCCAATGAGATAGCAAGATAGGCGGGGCTAGGAGACAAGGAGGAAAGAGGAAGTAGGAGGGAGGGGTCAAGATGTAGAGCATGGAGGAAGCAGGACGCCAGCCGTGGCTCCCGGATAAGATGAGCCACGTGGAAATACTTAGATAAGTAGAACTGGGTTAATAATTAAGACAGAGCTAGCCCATAAACAATAATAGTAACTGGCCAACAGGATTGTATCAAATACGGAGTCTCTGAGTGTTATTTGGGGCTGGTATGGCTGTGGGCCCAGACTGGCGGCAGGCGGTAACAATATTTATATATTGCATATACACAATATACACACATACATATGCATGAAAATGCCCAAAGAACACAAGATGATAAAGAAAAACCAGGTTTTCATAAGTGTGCATGTATTGAAGCATCACACCAAACTCCAATAGTAAGAAGAATTAATGTAAACAAATCAATTTTTTTATAAAGCGATAGGCACAGTTTCGGGTGACTCTTTCATCTCTTTCTGACCTCAGCCCCTCTTTAGTTAGCCATAGCTTTTCAGGCGGCCACTTCCGTCAGCCAGCTATTGCCTAGAAATATCATTGGGCATCCCTCTATCTATTATACTCCACTGACTGAAGTAGGGTTTGCGGTAAACACTCTCTGTGTCGATGTGTGTGTTTCACTAGTACGTGAGAAATGCTGTGGGGGAAACAGGCGGTGCTTTATTGATAGGTTAGTCATAGGTTGGTCATGCTCAGCTATTACAATTGTTTATAATAGACAGGGATGTTCGGGTCTATAAGAACTTTGCATAAAACAGCAGTCCTCCAATCCCACACCCTTCCTCTACTCTCCAGCCACCAAATGGCACTGGGTTGGCCCATGTTCCTCCGGGGCTGAGCCCGGGGACAAGGGTAATGAGCACGTGCAGCATCACTCAGGGTTCACCAGAATAGGGAAAGAATGCTCTGAGTCAAGCGATTCTAGCTTCTTTCCAGAAAGAGCGTTATTCCAAGACAAGACAGCTGCCAATGGAAATCCCCACAGATCTGTGCTGCTCATGCTCCATCCCCAAGCTATGGAAGTCAGCAATGAAGGGTGGACATCAGTAGGAATGCACCAGGCAAGCATGGGGAGGGAAACTCACACTGGAGCCAGAACTCGCGGCCTGGTTATTATTTATGGTGTTGATGTCTGTTGTATTTGAAGTTCCCTAGCTGGAGGAGGGGCCACAAACACGGTGCTGTGTCTTTAGAAAATCAAAGTCTGTCACAGCAGAGAAATTACCAAAAAGAGCTAGGCACATGAAGCAGGCGATTTGTGTGTGTGTGTGTGTGTGTGTGTGTGGTGTGTGTGTGTGTGTGTGTGTATACGTGTGTGTGTAGTGTGGTGTGTGTGTGTGTGTGTACGTGTGTGGTGTGTGTGTATGTGTGTGTGTGTGTAGTGTGGTGTGTGTGTGTGTGTAGTGTGGTGTGTGTGTGTGTAGTGTGGTGTGTGTGTGTGTACATGTGTGGTGTGTGTGTGTGTGTACGTGTGTGGTGTGTGTGTGTGTGTACGTGTGTGTGTAGTGTGGTGTGTGTGTGTGTACGTGTGTGGTGTGTTTGTGTGTGTGTACGTGTGTGGTGTGTGTGTGTGTACGTGTGTGTGTGTGGTGTGGTGTGTGTGTGTGTGTAGTGTGGTGTGTGTGTGTGTGTAGTGTGGTGTGTGTGTGTATAGTGTGTGTGCGTGTGTGTGTGCGTGTGCCCATGCATGTGTGACTCCTAATGCCTGTGTGAAGAATTCCAAATCAAACATATTCACATTATTAACTTTTTAAAGTTTATTAGTCTCAGTGCTAATGAACTCATTCATCCCTGGCAAAAGCACACGGCTCCCTAATGAAATGTCGATAGATAGATCGGCAGCAAAGAGAGAGAGTCCAACTGCTCACGCCAAATTCCACTTGGCGGCAGTGACTGGAAAGAGGAGATCATTTCCAAAGAGATGTTTGGATACAGCAGCCTGTGACAAGAGGGACACTGCAGCCCAGGGTCCCACTGGGCGTCGACCGAGCATGAGTCAGTTACGCAGCCTTCCCAGGATTCAGTGTTATCTCTGCAAGTGCCGGATCCCAGGCATCCTCCCAAACCACAGGTAAATGCCCCAGCCGGGCACTCAGTCCCAGACCACAGGTAAATGCCCCAGCCGGGCACTCAGTCCCAGACCACAGGTAAATGCCCCAGCCGGGCACTCAGTCCCAGACCACATGTGATACCCCAGCCGGGCACTCAGTCCCAGACCACATGTGATACCCCAGCCGGGCACTCAGTCCCAGACCACATGTGATACCCCAGCCAGGCACTCAGTCCCAGATCACATGTAATATAATGCCCCAGCCAGGCACTCAGTCCCAGATCACATGTGATACCCCAGCCAGGCACTCAGTCCCCTAACCTTCACACAGAAGTTACTATGTGTGTGAGTATATGCTTGCATGTGTGCTGTCTTACTCTTCAAAGTCTGCCTACTCCAATGCTGGTCCGTTCTCTGCAGATCAAATTAACTTGGCTGCTCGGGAGATATCATGCCACAGGTTATGGGTTTTAATTTCTGGCCTGCTCCAGCATTGTCCAAGTTCAGGGTTGTAATGAGTTTCCTAACCTGCATTGGTTTGTGTCAGCCCGTGTGACAGCGTGTTGAGCACAGTACAGAAGATTATAAAATGGAATGGTCTTTTAAAACACACACACACACACACACACACACACACACACACACACACAACTATAAGCCGGCCTTCCTTTCTTTCAATTATTAGTTTTGAAAAGGAACCCAAACACGGGCACATTTCTGGAGATGGTGCTCTGAACTGCCCAAATTAATTCAACATAAACTTCCTGTCTAGGTACAATGACAGGCTTTCTTTTTCCTGTATTACCTCCAATCTTTGAAAATGTGCAACAGCTAGCAAGCTGGTCCCCATTTGCTCCTTGATGGTTCATTACTGAGCTAAAGCAAAAATAATAATCGTAAAAAGCTTTGCTTCTGGACCACATAAATTATCTCCAATTTTCCTCATTATTTTCTTCTGTAGGGCATAAGGAGATTGCCTGTGGTAAAATATGTATCAGTACAAAACAAATAGAAAACAGTTTAAATCACTGAAGTATTTACCTTTTTATTTTTAAAAATAGACATTTTAATCCTATTAACGGTAAATTATATTACCTAGTGTGAAGGCTGACATGAAAGAAATATTTGAAGCATGCAGTTAATTATGATACCAAGTGACACATAATATTTATGCTCCTCCTGTGTAGCCTGAATGATTTTTCTCTCACTGACTGGGAGTCACGCGCTGATTGAAGTCTTGAAACCAATGCTAAGACGGACTACAGGAATATGCCTGCCATCCATGCTTCAGCCAATGGATAATTAATGCTACAAGACCTTGCCATTGTGTGTTCCTTTGTCGTCCTACTTTTGCACAGAGCAGGGGAAATCTTCCACTGGAGTTCTTTCCCTGCCAGCCTCTGTCCTAGCAAATGAAAAGTCTGCACAGACACAGCAAAGCCTGGAGTCCGCAGGCAAATTTCCATGCAGAACAGCTGCATTTCCGTGAGGGTGGAAAGACTTCTCCACAGGCTCCAAGGTGCTCCCAAAAGCTTCAGCCCTCTGGGGAAAATGAGGAATTCAAATGAAGCATGTATTTCGGATCTTGCTGTCTATTCCTACCTAATCCAGAATTAAGTATAAATTGCTGGTCTGTTTGCCGAGTACCTGGTGAGGAGCCAGGTAGTCTCAGGGATTTAGCTGTGTGATGTGGTACCTTGCTGCTCGGTTACCCATCACCTGTGACCAACCAAGGTCGGAAGCAGCCTGGAGGTTACTCTCAGTGACTGAGAGTACTAAGGCCCGGGCAGGGCCACCACTCAGCAGGGTCACAGGCTGCTCTTTCTTTCACGAATAAAAGCGTGTGTCTGGAATGATCACAACAGGCTCTAATAAGGGTTAGGGTTAGGGTTAGGGTTAGGGTTAGGGTTAGGGTTAGGGTTAGGGTTAGGGTTAGGGTTAGTGGCAGGGATGTCCTACTGACGCCCAACAGTGGCCCAGCGAAAACGCTGCTTTTGCCCGCTGGTGGCGCCACAGGGTGTCCCGCAACACCCCATTTTTCACTCTGCAAGACACAGATATTTCCCATAGCTCTGTGGTTCCATTCTCGACTTCATTCACTCATTTCATGACTTGTAGCCCCGCCCCTCAAGGGACTGAGTAGGAATTTCATTGATTACAGTGGTAGGCCTGGGATCCAAAGAGATTCCCATTAGACAGTATTTTAAAAATGGGAAGAAAATAAAATCATAACATGAGGTGGTATCATTCACTTATCTTTTCCGTGTGAGTTCTACCGGATGAGTTGTGTGTACCGTGAACATGCCATGAACTACCTGTAATTTCAAACAAGAGCTGTGAACCCTACTGAGCCCCAAATGCCTCATGTGCAGAGGTCCCCACCTGGCTTCGTAATCTGCTTGCAAAGTGAGCGTAAATATTCCCTGCGATCAAGACCGAAACTGAGGCTCAGAGAGGCAAAGAAAGTTCCTCAAGAATCAACAGCCAAAAAGCAGAGGAACCGTAATCCAAAGGCAGGAAGGCATTTGGGCTCACCAGTATGCATTCCTCATCGATATTTTAATAGTTTATTACTACAAAGTTGCTACACAAATATTAACAATTGAATGAAGGTGGTGAAATTTAATTTCAAAATCCATTTAAATTATCCTATCAGACCTCATCCAGCTGGGAAATGTTTAGAACGTTTAATAAAACTTCCAAATTATAATCAGATACCTTTTTACAGAGGTGCAATTTACTTTTTGTGCATACATAAATTGTACTTAAGGGTGAGTGTCGGCAGTTGTATGTGTAGGCTCGGTCATGATGGGAGACTTAGCCATGGCCCAGAGCATGTGTCTGTTCCTCCCCGTCATTGCCTGTCCGCCATTTGACTTTCCTCAGGCCACTTGTCTGTCCTTGGATCTGGTGGGATCTTGCAGGATTGTGTCCCTTTCTCCTCTTGCCGTAACTGAACTGGGTGAGCTGACTTGTGAGTCTGTAAACGTGATTTTGGAGAGCTTCACAATTCTATTGTGTGTGGAAGTTTTCACCACCACGTAGGTCCCGGACACCAAACTGCCCACCACCACAAGGATCTCTGTTTGGCCACTTGATGAGCATCTCCCCCCAATCTCACACAGCCTTCCGTGCTTTCTCACCACAATGCTCTGCAGCTGCAAACACGGAATGCCAGCTTTGCTCTAGTGATGGGAGATGTTATTCTGTATATATGTTTCTCATACTGGTTAATAAAGCTCTGTGGCCAATGAGAAAGCAAGATAGGCGGGACTAGGAGACCAGGAGGAGGAAAGAGGAAGTGGGAAGGAGGAGTCAAGATGTAGCCCAGGGAGGAAGGAAGACGCCCTACACGGCTCCCCATATGATGACCATGTGGAAATACTTAGATAAGTAGAACTGGGTTAATAATTAAGACAGAGCTAGCCCATTAACAATAATGGTAACTGGCCAACAGGATTGTATCAAATACAGAGTCTCTGAGTGTTACTTGGGGCTGTGGGCCCAGACTGGCGGGCTGGTGGGCTGGCGGAAACATACATGCTACACTCTGGCTTTGCTCACTTAGCACAAACGGCTGGGAGTCCGTGCGCATATTTCTGTCTATGGAGAGCTCATTGCTTTTATTGAAGGGCGGTTTGTTTGTGGGTGGGCTATTTTGTTAGGCATATACTTACTGAAGGACCTACAGTCTCCTTCTGCCTTGGAATAAGCCTGGGGCGGGGGAGGACATCCTGGCCGAATGAGCACCTTCTGGCAGGTGGGCTGTGCAGCTCGTCCTGGCCTTCACTCACGTGGACTTCACGGGTGGTGAACACATCAGCACACCCCTCCTTGAGCATGTGATGCGCATGCCCTCTGCTCATGTCTCTGGTGTACTTCCTAGTGGACTGTTTGCTTTGCACTGTTCCCCATGGGAAGTTTTCATGTAAGGGGTGCAAATGCTTTCAAACATCAGCCATGTGTTCAGGGAGAGGTGACGCACAAGGTTTTGAGCAGTATTCCTTTTTTATTTTGAGTCAGTCTACTTACACGGTTTCTTCCTTTAAAAGTAGGTTTGTAGTATGAGCTCTATCCATCCCTACATACCGAAGAACCTTTTCCGATAAAGATCTACACTTTAATCTACTGTCCATCTATCAATTCATTGTCAGTGACTTTTTATAGGCTGTTGGACTTAGGCATACATATTCTGTCTCTGACTCTGTCTCTCCCTGTGTCTGTGTCTCTCTCTGTGCATCTCTGTCTCTCTCTGACCCCTGTAGCTTTTGTATTGCCGGTCAAGTACCTTATATTAGAGTCTTCTCTTTCATCTGGAGTTTTGTCCGCATGAACTCATGCACGTCTCTTGCACGCTGTCCCGGGCTCTGTGAGCTCACATGTGCATCAGCCCTGTGTGTCAGGAAAACTGCTCACTTAGAATTTTCCACCACCTCAGGCCCCTGCAACCTTCCTGCGTGTTCCTGAGCCTGGAAGGGAGATGTGATGCAGAAGTCCCATTAAGGGCACCCCTAACCAAGGAGCCATTTGCAATTGATAATTTCTGGGAGAGGGCAAATCACTCGTCTTGAATGGAGTGGCAGCCACTGGGTTTGTCAACTACGCTCCAGGGCAGGGCTGGCAACCAGGAGCAATTGACCAACACAAAATGAATTCCTTGATTTTGTCATCTGCTGTTGTCTGTTCTGTGTGTGCCTTTTGTTTCATTTAGTTTTGCTTTGGTTTGGGTTTTGATGTTTCGTCTTATTTTGTTTGCTTTTGTTTTAAGCAAGAGAAAGAGCGTGAAGTTGGATGGCAGGGTGGGAAGAATTGTGGGAGGGGAAAATATGATCAAAATGAATTATATAAAACCGTTTTTAAAAATAAGTTTAAAAAAACACACACAGAAAAAAATGGGTCATTTCTTCCTTGATTATCTTTTTGTCTTGGTGAATAAATAAGGTACACGTACAGGTTCTCTCTCCATTTTCTGTGGTCCCTGCCCTTGCTTCTCTGCCATTATTATGTCCACAGCAAAGCTTCACTTCAGAAGGACTTGTTTCTCTAGCTTCATTCTTTTGTGCCAATGTTACTTTATTATTCCGGAATTTGTGCTTCCCCACAGAAACTTTAGAAGTTTGTCTTTATGTATAAAGACTCATTGATTTTTTTTTATACAAATCATTATTCAGATCAGCATTTATCTGGAACTTTATAGTTCTTTTCCGCCAGCCCACTTGGCCCCACAGCTGCACCAGCCCCAAATAACACTCAGAGACTCTGTATTTGATATAAGGCTGTTGGTCAGGTACTATCATTGCTTATGGGCTAGCTCTGTCTTAATGATTAACCCATTTCTACTTATCTAAGTATTTCCACATGATCTCATTTTACCGGCCAGAGCGGCTGGCGTGCTACCTCTCCGGGCTCTCCATGTTGACTACTCCTTACTTCTTCCTCTTTCCTCCTTGTCTCCTAGCCCCGCCTATCTTGCTTTCCTATTGGCCAACAGGGCTTTATTCATTAACCAGTATGAGAAACGTATTTACTGAATACCATCTCCCATCAGAACTTTTTTGATTTGTTATCACCATTTAATTACCTAGCTAGTTTAATTACCTAGCTAGTGTGCACATGTGTTGTGGTATGAGTGTAGAGGCCCAAGGACAATTTGAGGGACTTGGATCCCTTCTTTCCCCATGTGGATCCTGGGTATCAAACTCAAGTCATCAGGCTTGGAGAGCAAGCACCGGCATCTGCTGAGTCATATTTCCATGCCTCATCAGACATTGCTGAGTGTGCAGCATAGAGCGTGTGTCTTTTAACTTCTTTTGGTGCATGTGACGAGTGTCTTTCATTCATGTATTTGTTGCTAACACACAGGACTGTGTGTGGAACTTCCATAAAGCTCTCTGGGCACCCTCATGTTACAAATGATGAGGGTGAGTTCTCTAAGAATTTTCCACATAGAGAATCATAGCAATCGTGAGCACAGATCATTCCACTTGGTCACTGATGATCTATGTGTCTTTTTTTTTTAATGTCTGTCTTCATTGCTTTGTAGTGATACTCTCTATGTTAGAACATATGCAGCCTTATTTCTTAGTGACGCCTCTGTTTCACGGGTATAACTAGGGAAAACTCACTTCCATTAAGGTTCCTTTCTCCTGCTCTCTGAGACAATGTGTAGCAGATGTGACTGTAAAACACTGTTCATACTGAGACACAACTTAACTCCTGTACAGAGTGGAAGCTTAAGATTCACACAACTGAGTTCCAAAGCAAACAAATACATCTCACCATGCTTTAAGTAATTTGGGGGCTGTATTCACAGCTATCCTGGGGTGCATATGGCCCATAGGCCACAAGTCTGACATATCTGATAGTTTAAAGAATATATTATAAGCAGGATAGACATTGGTCAGTATTAGAGTTTTTGTTTTAACCATGAAATCCGGTATCTGTGATGCTCCAGGAAAAGGAGAGCTAACCATGAGTGCTTGTGACTCTTCTCTTGCATGGCCCTTCCTTCCTGTGACCCAGACTCTGGTAGCGCCATTAACACCAAGTCCTGTCAGGATCCCTGTCTTTGGAGGGTGTCCTGTTCTCCTTTGCTCCCGAAGGATGGTCTTCCTGTTCCAGACTCTAACAGCTCTCCTCTTCCAGAAACCCAAAGACACCCCTCTGCTTCCTTCTGTGATTTCAGGAATGTGCTGACAGAGTTGTCTGAGGAAACAGATTAAATGCTGTTGAAAGGACACCTGGGGGGAAAAAAAGAAAAAGAGCCAAGACTTGGACAGTTTCTGAGAGGCCTTACTATATTGAGAACAAACTTTAATTATTTTACATGGTTTCCGACTGACAAGCCCTTGTCACAATTCACGATATGTTTACACACAATAGGTAAAACAACAATGCAAAACAATGGGAAGAAGGCCCACTCAATGAAACAGAAGCAGAAATGACATTCACTGTCTTAAATTAATCGGCCTGAATATTAGAACTTAATTTAAGATAGATGGCATGTGTTTTAAGAGCTAGGAATAATGGAGGATATTAAGCAAAGAGATTTAAAGTATAATAAAATCACAAAGAAACACCATCATATCTGATTAAAGATGAATGGGCTCCGGAATCTCTGCGGGAGAGGAGGAAGAAAGAGTGTGAGACCCAGAAGCGGAGGACAAAGGCCCTCTAACGCACACCGCTGAGGTCCATGTGAACCCACAGAGACTGAGACAGGGCGCATAGGGCCCGCAAGGGTCTGCAACAGGCCCTTTCCACAGACATCATGGCCTCTTGTTTAGTGTTTTTATGGGATTCCTAAGTGTGGGAACAAGCGCATCACTGATCTCTTCGCCTTCGCATGGGCTCTTTTCCCTCTGTTTGTTGGTTTTGTCTGACTCAAATGTATTAGTTTCATTTTGTATATTATGCTAAATATATTATATTATACCATATTATATTATAGTCCCTTGGAAGCCTGTTTGTTTCCTAATGTGGATCCAGATGGGAGGGGAGGTTGGAGGAAAATGGGAGGAGTAGAAGGAGGGGGAAGCACTACTAGGATATATTATCCGAGAAAGAAAAACATTTTCAATAAAAGGAAGAAATGCTAAAAATATACCTAAGTAAAAATCAAGTGAATGTCATACATCAGGAGATTAGATATTATAGAAGAAAAGCCAGCCATCTTGAAGGCACATCAACAACCCAAAACGAAACACAAAGAGGACATAGAATGTGTTACAAATTCAAAGCATCATGAGTCTGGGTCAACACAGCTAGTGAGAAACAAAGAGAATTTCCAACAGACTTTTCAAAAACAACGCAAGCCTGAAGACGCAGGAAAGGCGTACAAAAGGTGGAGAGAAAAATGAAAGTCTGAAAGAATGATTCCATGTTTTTAGTTTTTGTTTTTTATTGCTTCAATATTTTTGGTCAATACGGAGTCTACATCAGCAAAAATAGCCTCCAAAATAACAGTGAGCTTCCCCAGACATGAATGCTGAAAGAATCTGCCATCAATTCAGCTGTTCTGCAGGAAACCTTATGCAAACACCGCACGGAGGTGAAAGTGACCCCATTTGGCCGCTGGGTATGTCCTAGGGTTTCCCAGTGGTAGTGCTTTTCATGTTTGAGGATACATAGTCGCCTGTGGTGGAAGGGGTCCCTTACATTGTCACATTTTTTCAGAAAGCTTGAAGTCTATTTATCACTGGAAATAAAATCTATATAGATACGTATAAAAGAATATGTTTATTTTTTTTCTTATTTTACATATCGATCCCACTTCCCTCTCCCCCCCACCCTCCCTTCCATGCTCCCCAACATCCCCTCCCATCCCACCCACCCCTGCATTCCACAGGGAGGGTGATGCCTTCCAGGAAGGATCATCAAAAATCTGTCAAGTCCTTTGGAGTAGAGACTAAGCCCTCCCTCTGCCTCTAGGCTAAGGGAGTATCCCTCCATGGGGAATGTGCTCCCAAAGTCCTTTCATGCACCATGGATACATCCTTGTTCCACTGTCCAAGGTCCCTTAGACTGCCCAGGCCTTATAACTGAGACCCACGTTCAAGGGGTCTGAGTCGATCCAATGCTGGATTCCCAGCTATCAGTCTGGGGGTTCATGAGCTTCCCCTTGTTCAGGTCAGCTGTCTCTGTGGGTTTCTGTAGCCTGGCCTTGACCCCTTTTCTCATCACTCCTCCCTCTCTGCAACTGGATTCCAGGAGTTTGGCTCAGTGTTTAGCTGTGGGTGTCTGCTTCTGATTCCATCAGCTACTAGATGAGGGCTCTATGATGGTGGATAAGTTAGTCATCAATCTCATTATCAGGGAAGGGCATTTAAGGTAGCCTCTCCACTGTTGCTCAGATTGTTAGCTGGGGTCATCCTTGTAGATCTCTTCACATTTCTCTAGAGTCAGTTTCTCCTCAAACTATCATGGCTCCGTCTATTACAGTCTCTTTTTTCACTCTTGTCTATTTGTCTCCCTGACTCAATCTTCCAAAATAGCGCTTAAGAAAGCGCTCAACATCCTTAGCTATCAGGGAAATGCAAATCAAAACAACTTTGAGATACCATCTTACTCCTGTCAGAATGGCTAAAATTAGAAACACCAATGAAAACTTATGCTGGAGAGGATGTGGAGAAAGGGGAACACTCCTCCACTGCTGATGGGAGTGCAGACTTGTACAGCCATTTTGAAGATCAGTATGGTGGTTCCTCAGGAAAATGGGAATCAGTTTACCACAGGACTCGGCAATCCCACTCTTAGGCATATACTCAAATGATCCACATCCATGCAACAAAGACATCTGTTCAACTATGTTCATAGCAGCATTATTTGTAATAGCACGAACCTGGAAGCAACCTAGATGCCCCTCAACTGAAGAATGGATAAAGAAGATGTGGCACATCTACACAATGGAATACTACTCTGCAGAAAAAAAATGCAGTGGAATCTTGAAATTTGCAGGCAAATGGATGGAACTTGAAGAAACCATCCTGAATGAGGTAACCCAGTCACAAAAAGAGGAACATGGTATATACTCATTCATATATGGATTTTAGACATAGAGCCAAGGATCACCAGCCTATAATTCACACCACCAGAGAAACTAGGATACAAAGAGGTTTCTAAGAGATTCATACAAGGTCCCTCACAGAACAGGAAAGGACAAGATCTCCTGAGCATATTGGGGGGAGCAGTGAGTGAAGAGGGAGCTAGGAGAAAGAGAAGGGGAAGAGAGGAGAACATGTGGGACCAGGAAGATTGAGTCAGGAGATGAATAGACTATATTTCTTAATATTCAAATCCCTTTAAAAGGCATTTGTGTTTAAGACAAACATAATAATTTAGGAATAATATATTTGAATACATTGCCACAAGGCAGAGAGGGGAAATTAAAGGTACAGTTTTATAAAGTTGTACATACATGTACAAGAGAGTATATGTGGATGCATATGTGGATATGTGCATGCCTGTATGAGCGTGAAGGCTAGAGGTCAAGTTCAGGTGTTGTTACGAGCACGTTTTCCGTGGCACCACCTGTCTGGTCCTGCCGCCCCACTACCACGCCAGCCCCCAATAACACTATGAGCCTCTGTATTTGATACAATCCTATTGGCCAGTTACTATTATTGTTTATGGGATAGCTCTGTTGTAATTATTAACACATTTCTACTCATCTAAGTATTTCCACGTGGTCGTCTTATCCAAGTGGTGGTCCAGCATCTTGCTTTCTCTACATGCTGACCCCTCCTAACTACTTCCTCTTTCCTCCTTGTCTCCTAGCCCCACCTGTCTTGCTTTCTCATTGGCCACAGGGCTTTATTCATTGACCTGTATGAGAAACATATTTACAGAATAACATCTCCCCTCACCTCCTCTTTTCTATCTAAAATAAAAAGAAGGGGTTTAACCTTAACATAGCAAAATATATCATACAATAGTTATCAAATAAGAATCATAGTTAACAATATTTTAGTCCATTAACATTTTGTAAGACTTAAAGAAAATATTGTCTATCCTATCTTTGTGAGTCTAAAGTCCTATATATAACTTATCTTTAATCCTAACTAAGGAAAACTATAACCATAACTATCTGTCTTCAACTCCTTCAAAGACCACAGAAGGATAATATATAAACTCTAGAAATGACAGAGACAACTTGCCTGGTCAGTCACCTGAAGTTCTTCTGTAAAGTTCCATCTTCAGCCCATAGGCTCTAGTGTGTCTCCAGACTCCTCAACAAAGCAGGAAACTTTAAACTGTCCACCTGTATTGGCAGTTTGTCAGCCACTTTTCTCTGTGTCCTGTAGATTGTCTGGCAGACTCTTCCATGAAGCAGGAACCCTGAGTCTCTGTCCATCTTGTTTCAGCAGTCACTTTCCTGTGGGCCCTGTATGTCCAGTTTCTACAGCATAAAGTCAAACAGTCTAGACAAGAGCAGTATCTTGCCCAAATGGCTAGTCTTGCCATATAGAAGCAAACTCCATAACGCGTTTCTTCGATGTCCATCTTTCTTTCTGATGCAGGTGGTGTTGCCAGGAGCAGTTGTGCTTCACTGTCAAGAAAAACCCTAAACCATTGTAAATGCCATATTCTGTAGGTCTTTGAAAGGTGTGAAGAATGCCTATTCATCTTAAATACATCTCTATATATCTAGAAAACCTAACTCACCTAAGTTTTGACTATTATAGGTAACTATCTATAATCTGCATTAAATTATACATTACATTTTTCAGTGAGCTATATAAACACAATACCTAAACAAGAGGAGAAATATACATATCACAAAATTGACCTGAAATTTATATCAATAAATGAAAATCCATTCCAAAACAAAGCATTCATATCTATACCATAATTCCCTTTTTACCTTTAAAAAGATTGTTTGTGGTCATTAGCCATTTATAACCAAGCCAATCCAAATGAAAACAAACATTTACAAACAATATTTGGGAATTTGGGCACCGTTCTTTCCAAACTAATTCCTGCTGGTAGGGGGCGCTGTCATGGGGATCCTAAGAAGACGCAGAAATCTTGGCAGTAGTTTGCAAGGCTTTGCCTCAACTGCTTTGAATGTTGGATCATCTAGGGAGCTGTTTCAGGGGGTCTGGCTTGATCAAACCACATTAGTCTGGAAGGAATCCATAGCTTTTCATTTTCTGTGGAAACAAAATTAGAAATCCTTTTCCCCAGTAACTTGTCCTTAGGCTTAAATTTTGGAATCAAAGCATTTTTAAAATATATAAATTGAATTAATCCAGCAGCATTTCTTTTATCAGTAGTTGTTATTTTCTCAGCAGTTAAACAATTTAAAGATAACAAAACAGCGTACAATATCCAAAGATTCCCTGTGCTTTCCATCTTTACGTGGCTTTTTTATTACTCTATTTCTTCTACTTCTATTTTTAAATATTTTGAGACAGGGTTTCTCTGTGTAACTTTTATCTGTCCTGGAATTCACTCTGCATACCAGGTTCACTTTGAAATCACAGAGATCTGCTTGCCTCTGTCTCCTGAGTGCTGGGATCAAAGGCATGCGCCACCATACCCAGCCATATTCTGTCTTTTTAAAACCATTTTATTTCTTTTCTCTTTCTCTCCCAAGCCTATGTATATTTTAAAATACACTGTAAACCTTTAGTGGTTTTTCTTAACCTGAATCTGTCTTTACTGTAAATCTTTATCTTTTTCTGTCCATGAGTCTTTTATCTGGTAAACAACAACATTCCTAAAATGAAAGCCATGTTTTTTTTTTTCCAGTCTATCCAAGATGGCGGCGGCTATTTTACTGCCAGCAGTGAGAGCTATGCTCATCCATCGCCTTGGTCTGCGCTGCATCCAGCAGCATGCTGCCGGCTTGGAGATATGATCACTGCCATTGCCAGCTCTCATACATACCAAGAACTGTTAGGAGAGCTCTTTAAAAGCAATACAGTTTTTTGCCGCTTATGCAAATTTTAGAAACCTCCATTAAAGGAGCCGCGCAAATCTCAGCCTACAGCAAAAGGAATCCAACCGAGAAAAATGCTGCTACCAAGAAGTCTTGCTAGTCTCTGTTCCTTTGTTTCTAAAAAACCTTTGTAAAGCTTTTGTTAAGTTTTAAGTGAAAGTTCTCAGTTCTACTTCTGACACCATTATGTTACAGGCAGGTTTTTCCCGCGGGCCGCCTGACCCGCTCTTTGTTCCTCCCTGCCGGCCACCAGGTCCCGACACCAGATATTGCAGTTTAATAAGGATCAGGATAAACAATTAGGCCGAATAGATGTTTATTCAGGGAGAAATAACTCACAACATAGGCAGATGAATGCAGCAGGTTCCACTGGATCCTAAGCCTTCCAGCGTCCACCACCAAACAGAGCGGCCCTGACTCTTTCCCAGCCTTTTCCCCCAGGTCACATCTGGCCCTGTCTCTGCCCCCAACGGGTGTGGCCTAAGCCACAGGTGCAGATAAGGTGAATATCTCACTACAAGGTGTCATTTCTTTTCTTAGGAGCCATGCCCATTTAATTTTCAATCGCGGTCTATCACTGGGACCCCGGGCCACAGGCTAGGGTTCCTGTCTGGGGAGCTGCAGGAGGCACACAGCTGTGCCTTCACTAGGCACTAGGATTACATGCCACTGCACTGCTCACTTTATGTGAGCACAGGGGCTCGGTCTCCAGCCCTCGACTTTACTGGCTTGGCTGCCTCCTCAGCCTCTATGTGAAGTAATATGATACCACATGAAGAAGGCTGTATACTATAAACAATTTAGCTATAGCGTCCAAATGAAACAATGTATCGTAACTAGCAAACCAACACAAGGCATAGACTGTAATAACAAAATACTCAAACAATCAAATGACAACAGGGAAAGACAGAGAAACTGTACAAAGTTACATGACACTTCAGGAGATCAATACCAACACCATAGAATTGAAAACACACTGTATCAATCATTACACTAAGTGTAAACTATCTAAATACTCAAATAAAAGATGGAGATTGTCATATGAGCTTTATACAACCTCATCTAACTATGTTCTACCAATAAAAAGAAACTAGCTTTAAATGATGATAAGTTAGGTAAAAGTTTTAAAAAGCGGAAAATAATACATCATACAAACAATGATCTTTTAAAAATATGGATAAAGTACTGAAGAGATTGTTTATCCGTTAAGAGTAGTTCCTACTCTTGCAAATGACCCAGATTCAGTTCCCAGCACCAAGATCGCAGCTCACAACTGCCTATGATCCCATGCCGTCTTCTGACATCCATGGGCATTTCTGTGCCCTTCGTTCACAGAAACTCATGCGAGTTCACACATACATCATAATAAATGATATCAATTCATAAAGAATATATAAAGCTTTACAAATACAACAACAGATTCAAATATACAACGCAAATACTGGCACAGCTACAGGGGAAACTTGCAAGTTAAAAATCACAAGTGTGATTACAATTCTTTGTTAGAAAGCCTGGAGCTCACTCCATGTGCTGTCACCAAGTCAAATAGGAACACAATGACACAGTTTTGAAAACTCATAAAAGTCAAGTTGATGGTATTATTTCACAGCACAAATAATTAAAAATATCTTAGCAGGTTTATAGGAAAAGAAGAATTAAGAGCCATCTAATTTTCAAGGTATTATGATAATACACACCAAGTTATCAAGTGTTTAGAACTGAATAAGTAAGCGTAGTCTAAGCACAGGGTACAAAATATTTCAAAGCAAACCATTCTTCTATATAGTAACAACACATAGTGGAAATTAAGTGTAAAGGCATAACATCAAAATATGTAATACTTATGGATCAGTCTTCCAAACGATATAAAAGAATGGGACACTAGAGTCTGTAAGACATTGATATGAAAACTGAAAGTGTCAACAAGAAACGTACAGTCCCATTCAAAGACCAACAGTGTTCTGCAGAAACTGACTATCCACTTCATCTCTTAAAAGCATGGCCATTTCATATAAAAATAAATAGGTCAGTGCAGCATAAAGAACCAGGAAATGATACTGCCAAGTGAACTTTGAAATTTTAATGAGGAAATCCAACAGAAAAGTTAATTTTTTCTAATAAACAGTACAAGAAAATGAAAAAATAATTTCCAGGGTACTTAAGAAATACCTCAACCATAGAGAAAAATTAAATTCCAGTGGATCATGAGCCTAAATATAAAGCCCAGAACTATGAAAGTCTCTAGACAAAAACATAAAGGAAACCTTTGAGCCCTTAGGAGCTAAGAAAAATTTTTCCTCTCTTTAATCTCCGTGCCAAAAAAATGGTCCATAAAAGGAAAAGATTCGTAAGTCATATCATGAAAATTAAGAACTTCTGGCCTTCAAAACCCATCCTTTGGGGAGCTCAAAGATAAGACACAGGCTGGGGCAGAGTCCTTCCAAACTGTAAAGCCTATAAAGGGCTTACATCTAAGATATCCTAACAATTCCCAACCCTCCTGAAATCAATTTTAAGGAAACAAATTATCTTATTTAAAATAATAGAAAAGGATTCTACAAACACTTAGGTAAAGACACACAGATACCCAAAGTGTCCACAGAAAGACCTCTGATGATGGTCATTGAGAAAACACAAATTAAAAACACAAGCAGAAACTGCCACACTGTTAGAGAGCCTGAATCTGACTGGGCCCAGTGTTCCCAATTCACATACAACATCTTAGATCAGTTCTGAACACTCTTAATCGTTTAGCTGGAGATGAATCGGCACTGGATCAAAGCACTGGCCAGACGGCCCAGCTGTGACACCCGGAATCCACGTAAGAGAGTTGGGATGGGGTGAAGCCATTGTATAATCCCAGCACTCCTATTGTGAGAACAGAAGCAAAGAGAGGGCTAGTTAGTCTGGAGTCTACGGTGCAGCAGCAGAAACAAGACCTTGTGTCAGCACGGAGAAACGTGATCCGGATTCCAAAGATGCTCCTTTAACTTCCACGTGAGTGCATGAAACCCCGCCGGGTCCCGGGGGTGGGGGTGCGGGCGGTGAGGAGGGGGACATAAGTATAAAAGTCAACTATCTGCTTCCACGTGGCCGAACATCCCTGCATAATTTACTTGAGAAAAATGACGGCACGCATCCACTAAGAATCCAGAGGTACAAGTTTGCAGTGTGGCCAGAAAGTGGATCCAACTCAGCTGCCCACCAGCTGGAAAATAGTGAGGTGCTATGTTGCAAAGAATATTACGCAGCAATCAAAAACGAAAAACCCCAAACAGGACATCGAGAATCCCAAACACATTATGCTAAGGGGGGAAAAAAAAGAAGACATACACAAAACGCTGTGTGTTGCACATTATTTATTTGACATTCTCACATGGTGGAATGGTGCTGACCTGGGTGCCAGGGCTGTTCGCAGAGGAATGACGCTTTGGGAAACACATGAGCTCCTAAGGACATGAAACTGCACATACAGTAGAATCTGTGATTTCAGCTCAGCAGATGACACTTTTATAAACAAGAACAAAGGATAACTGAGAGTCTCACCCACCCTGCCCCCGCCCTTCTGCAATCGTTCTCTGTGTTAACGATAAGCTGAGTAGCAGGAACCCTGCTATCCCAATCACCGGAACAACTCCAGCTGCTCGCTCTCTTCCCCGTCCCGGGAAAAGCCGCCTAGCACCTTAGTCACCCCAACCTCTCTGCTGCTTCTCCCATCCCTCTTGCTTTCCTTCCTCATTTCCCTCCACGGAGAGCTGCAATGGTGTGTCCTTGGGATCAGACCTGTGTGGCTTTCTTTCTAGCTTTTAACATGCAGTGTGAGTGCGGCCATTTTCCGTTTAAGCTTGGCTCTCCCCACCAGTTCCGTCTGTTCTTTCCAGGGACCCTGGAGCCACAGTCAAACTCAACATCTCCCGAGCTGTTCCACCCCTTTGAGATCCTCCCTGCCAGGAGAGGGTGGACGCTGGTGCCGAACTTCACAGATGATGGGGAGAGAAAGGCAATGCCCCAGGATGAAAGCACCTAGGACGTCTCCTGGGATGTGTGGACCAGCTGGTCCATTAGAAAGGGCAGGAGGGTGAGTGTGTTTAGTTTAGTCAGTCTGCATCTCACGGGGACATAACCCATCACAATCACCGTGTTCTCCAAAAATCTCATGGTGGGCTTCTGTGGACTCTGGCCCATGTGCCCTGACCCAAGTGCTGATGGGAGCTGGCCTCACATCAGGGGTTTCTCTGGAGGATAAGGTGTATCCTTAAGACAAAGACACAGCACCCCTGCCGAGTTTTAAAAGACTGAACACAGATCACTGGGAGAGTGTTTTGCTGGTGTGTGTGTGTGTGTGTGTGTGTGTGTGTGTGTGTGTGGTCTTTGTATGGTATCTCTGTGTGTGGTTTCTCTGTGTGTGCATGTGTGAGGAGCTGTTTGTAGGGTATCTGAGTGTGTGTGTGTGTGTGTGTGTGTGTGTGTCTGTGGGAGCTGTATGTAGGGTATCTTTGTGTGGGCATGGGCGTGTGTGTGTGCACGCGTGTGTATGTGTGTGTCTGTGTGTGTGTGTCTGTGTGTGCATGTGTGTGTCTGTATGTCTGTGTCTGTGTGTGTGTGTGTGTCTGTGTGTGCGTGTCTGTGTGTGTGTGTGTGTGTGTGTGTGAGCATAGTTGCTCGTTGTTTTGAAATTGTTACTTCTCACCAATGATACCATAGGAAATGGATTCTAAAACAAAGAAAATCCTTAATTATATCTTTTCTTTAAACGGCTCAATTTATGACAAGAAAATATCCTTGTCACCACATCATCCATAACCACAGTTCTCAGACCCATCCGAGTTAGAATTCCAGTCTGTCACCAGCATCACAGGCGTGACCTGTCTAGAACCAGGGCCAGTGATGAGCTCAAGCTGAGAGTCAGAATCTGTAAAATTCCTCAGTCTTCAGCAATTACTTACGATTTCTGTCTCCCGCTACTTTGGCCACAGTTTGTGGCACTGCTTTGCCGTCCTTGCTGGAGCAAGAAGCAGATGTCTAAGAGTGAGACCCTTCACCCTCACAGACTGCAGACTCTACAGAGTGGAGAACCCTCTGCAACACGTGTTCAAAGACCCATCCAGAACTCTGACTGCTATGAAAATGCACAGGGCCAATCTGTAATTTTAAAATGCTAATATAATGGTATGCATATGCATGCATGTAAAACAGGACATATGTTGAGCTATGGGGTGTGTGGGGTAACAATTAAGAGTAATGTAGACTTAGGAAAAATGTATGTGTGTGTGTGAGATGTATTTTATTGATACTGTTGATTCTGGTGGTATTTGAATATTAAAGCTAAAGTGACAGAAGGTTTTAAAAAAAAGTAAATACTAATATTTGAACAGTTCTTTACATCCAGCTGCTAAACAGAGAACAGCTAAAACTCTGGGATGTGCACGCCCTAAGGACTCACAGGGCAGGATCTGGGGTCCTGGCCATGTTCTACTCCCAGCCTTCCCCAAGGGCAGGCATAGACCTCACTGTGGGCCTGGAGTTGGGGAAAAGCCTGGACTCTACCTCTCTCTTGCCCTCAGCTTATGCTGCTTGAAAACTCTTTCCTCGGTCGCTACTAATAATTTGTACCTTGTTTCTCCAGGTTTTTCCAGGTAGAATCTGTAGAATGCAGATTCGACATCTTTTCCATGTCTTCCTGGCGTCATTTTTGTTGAGAGTGGCTATTGCTCCTGTGTGTGGGTCTCCAAACCCCACCCAAGAATATCCAGATCGCAGAACAATTTTGCACACTCGCATACACTCACCTTCATTATAGTCATTAGTTTCCAGAAGGCAGGAAATACATTCTCTTGCATGTAGAAATCTTCAGAACTTTCAAATTGTGAATGCATAACACAAGTCTGTTTTGACAAAGTCTAAAGTAAAGACAAAATCACCTAAAAGTGCCTTGTCCCATATTCTCCAGCATGGACACGTGTATCTGTTTGTGCCTACTGCTACTCTAGACAGAACTATCCCACTCTCTTCAGACTAGAGGAAAGCCTAAGCTATACTGACATTGTTTTTCTTGCCTCACCAATACTGAAATCAATAGGATGCAGTGACTCTAGAAGAGGGTCAATAACCAGAGATAGTTGTAGAATTATAGGTATTGAGAAGTAGTTAGGGATCATCAGAATCATCCACTATGAAAATGCCACAAACCACCCCATCAAAAGATGCTCCTGGGTTACAGAGATGGTACTGTGGGTAAACGTGTTCAGTATGCAAGCACGAAAACCTCAATATGGACCCACAAAACCTCTGAGAAGCCAGGCGCCGTAGCACATGCCTATAACCCTATACAGAGGAGGGAGACTAGAAACTCTCAGGAGATAATTCTCCAATCAATCTAAACAAATGGGTGAGCTCCCAGTTCAGTGAGAGATGCCTTCTTAAAAAATAAGGTGAAGAGTAATAGAAGAAGGCATTGAAAATTGAACATACACACACACACACACACACACACACACACACACACAGAGGCACACACACATGCATGCACACACACACACACACAGAGGCACACATACATACATGCACACACACACACACACATGCACATACATACACATGTGTGTGCCTACACATGCCCATAAGCCACACACACACACACACACACACACACACACACACACACACACACACAGAGGCACACACACATGCACATACATACACATGCCCATATACCACACACACACACACACACACACACACACACACACACACACACACACACACACACAATGGCCGTTCGCTACAGGGATGCCTGTATAGAATGATGATCTGGAATTCTGTTTTCAGCTCTGCTGTCTTCCCATCATTCCTAAGCACGTGTGTTTAAGCTATCAGACTCAGAAGGGGTGCAGGTTGCCACTCTGTGGAGTGAGCATTCTGCCCCATGGACTCCTCCTGCTCACCATATGAAAGCTAATGATGTATCTGTGGGAGATAAGGAGATGCCCATGGTAGGAGGCGCCAGATCTCTATCTGGAATTCGCTATTTAAGTTAGATATTCTTAATTAGTGAGCTGGGATATCACATTCCTTGGTGTGAATCCCATTCTAGCCATGGAGTACATCTGGTGTCCCTCCCCTGCCCTGCCCCGCCTTGGCAGTGTTGGATGCTTGGTTTGGGGGAGGTGGCCTGTGCATGTGTGAGGAGTATGCTCCTCATGGCTGTGTTTACCAAAGCCTCTGAGTTCTGCTTTGTGCTGTGCCTTTAGTCTTCAAGGCCTGTGACCTTCACCTAAACTCCTCATAACTACAGGTTCTCCTCCCACAGTTCCCTGTAAGTTCACCAATGTAGGGGGTGGGGGCACTGAGCAACCCAGTGTGGTGGAAGCAGGGGTCAGACTTCTCCTCCTCTGAGTCTTTCATTTGGATGGCTGGTGGGGCTGAGATGAGTTAGGGGTGAATAGAATCAAAATGTACTCTTGAAATTCTCCAGGAATTAATATACATTATTATACATTTCAGGATATATATACATATACACACACACATACACAACACATATATTATGTAATATATAAAATAATATATATAATATGTATAAAAAAAATAAATATATATTAAAAGGGCAACCCCCCCTTAATGAGCCTTGAAGAATGAGTGGACATAAACACCCCTGGCCTAGTATCCTAGGGCTCCAGCCAGCAGCTGGTCCAGGTGTTTTCAGGAGTAGTAAGGACTTTGCTCTTCCAAAACCATAGGAAAGTGTTTCACTTTCCCTTAGCTTCACAAGGAGATTGGGGTGCGAGCGCATGGGGGGGCAGTAAATACGCCAAGACTCAAACACGCGGGAGTGGCACCATTTACGGGTCGGTACTAAACTCCAAGGAAAACGTCTGCTCTGAAACAGTTACATCAGCATTGCCTGGACACCTTCCTCGCAGAGCTGAACGCGTCACCTGGGAGCCAAGGGAGAAAGACTCCAGCCCTGAGTGATGGCTTGGCTCCAAGCACGGCGTACCTTGTTGAAATCTCAACCGTGGCATAACCAAAGCCTGGCTCCATGTTTCTCTGCTCTGTCTCAAGGGATGCTCTGCCCTGGATGTTCTGGATGGCGCTGTCCTGGGCCTGCTCCACATGCTAACAGTGGTGTCTGACATGTCGTAGGGGCCTCAAATCTCCTTTCTTGTGGCCTGAAACACAGGGAGAGGTGATATGCTCTGTGTCCTCCACGCTCACCTCTGAAACAGGGAGGAGGTGATATGCTCTGTGTCCTCCACGTTCACCTCTGAAACAGGGAGGAGGTGATATGCTCTGTGTCCTCCTCCACGCTCACCTCTGAAACAGGGAGGAGATGATATGCTCTGTGTCCTCCATGCTCACCTCTGAAACAGGGAGGAGATGATATGCTCTGTGTCCTCCATCATGCTCACCTCTGAAACAGGGAGGAGATGATATGCTCTGTGTCCTCCATCATGCTCACCTCTGAAACAGGGAGGAGGTGATATGCTCTGTGTCCTCCACGCTCACCTCTGAAACAGGGAGGAGGTGATATGCTCTGTGTCCTCCATGCTCACCTCCTGGAACAGGGAGGAGATGCTATGCTCTGTGTCCTCCACATTCACCTCTGACACAGGGAGGAGTTGCTATGCTCTATGCCCTTCATGCTCACCTCCTGGAACAGGGAGGAGGTGATATGCTCTGTGTCCTCCATGCTCACTTCTGAAACAGGGAGGAGATGATATGCTCTGTGTCCTCCACGCTCACCTCCTGGAACAGGGAGGAATGATATGCTCTGTGTCCTCCTCCACGCTCACCTCCTGGAACAGGGAGGAGGTGATATGCTCTGTGTCCTCCACGCTCACCTCTGAAACAGGGAGGAGGTGATATGCTCTGTGTCCTCCTCCACGCTCACCTCTGAAACAGGGAGGAGGTGATATGCTCTGTGTCCTCCACGCTCACCTCCTGGAACAGGGAGGAATGATATGCTCTGTGTCCTCCTCCACGCTCACCTCTGCCGATTCCCTCATCTCCTTTATTAGATTATGGCACTGTTGGTCGTTTCTAGATTGGTGGCGAATGCTAGTGACAGCAATGGTGTCCCAGCTTCCCACCCCCCCCTTCCTGTGTAAAGCCTGGCTTCCTCGCATGGACCTCTAATTTCAACAGCTCACTTCAGCAGATGAGCAATGGAAACACCATGTTCCAGGAGGAGAGGATGTGACCAGGATGATAGATGACACAGATTTGTCTCTGTGCTTTATCCCTCTTGCTGTCCAAGAGAAGGACCAACTTCCAGATTGGGTTCAAATTTCTTTAAAAGTCTTGAAAGAGTAATAAAGTATCCAATGGCCCCTTACCATAATCATCCTAACCTTAAGCCCAACATATTAGATAGTCTCATAGAAAGCCAAGGCCATGAGCAGACACTCATGCTATGGGATTGCTGCTCCAATTCTGACACCTTCTTCCCCTCGGGAGAATGAGCCACAGGAGGTTAACCAGCCTGCAGATACACTGCAATGCCTCCTGCAGATCTAAGGTCTCCCAGAGTCAGGGCCCAGCACGTGCTCACTTACCTTCCCTCAAAACAGTGAAAGCCAGACCATGTTACCAGTTACCAAAGCACCTAGTTTGCATTGTTTTATTTTCTCCTTCTCATAGACAGGCCTCCCTATGTAACCTAGGCTAGTTTCAAACTGTAGATCCTTCTGTCTCAGCCTCCTAAATACTGAAAAGATAGGCCTGAGCCACCAACTCAGCTTTCATACCTTTTCTTTTAGCCTTTCGGAGGGAGCGAAAGGCACCTCGCCCACTGACTGACCTGGATGGTGGCTCAGATGATGACAAAAGAGTGGCAGCTACATCTTCTTTTTTTGCTTTGTTTTGTTTGAGTCCCATAGCCCAATCTGGTCTGGCATTCATAATGCAGCCCAGGATAGCCCAGATTCACAGCAATGCTCCTACCTGGGCCTTTCAAATGCTGAGATGATAGGTGTCATCTGGCTTTGCATTTCATTTTCTATGATGCTTTAAAACTCATTAAGGACATTCATTGTATAACTAGAGTGAACTTGTTTTGTTTCAAGATGCAATTCATTGGCAATTTAATCAAACTGAGAATAAATACTAAATTAAGAGTGAATGAGAAGTTGAAAGCTCTTCTAAAGAAATTAATTTGGGGCTAAAAGCAAAGAAGCTTCTTAATAATGAGAGTGCTAGGTTGGTTGGTTGCATGGTGGGTTAGATGCTAGCTTTGTTGGTGGATTGGTGGGTTTTTTGGTGACTAGATGGCTGGTTGGCTAGCTCATTGGTAGGTTGGTTAGTTGATTAGTGGGCTGTTTAGTTGTTTGACTGGTTGGTTGGTTGGTGGGTTAGTTGGTTGGTTGGCTAGCTGGCTGGCTGGTTGGTTGGTTGGCTGGTTGGTTGGTTAGTAGGTTTATTGGTGGGTGGGTTGGTTGACTGACTTTTGGTGGATAGGTTAGCTGGTTGATTGCTTGCTTGGTTGGCTTATTTGGTTGGTTGGTTGGTTGGTTGGTTAGTCGGGAAATTAGTAGATGGGTTAGTTGGTTTCTAAATCTGTGTCTACAACATATCTGATGTATGGGGTCCAAACATTTAAAATCTCCTATTAGTCAGGTGACCAACAGTTGAGAATATTGTATCATATGAAGACTGGGGCATGTCAGTGTTGACGCTCACCCAGCATTCACAAAGCCCTGTCATGGTCCCCGCTGCTACAAAAGCAAACAAGAAAATGCATTTTCTTGTTTCTCAATGCAATGTTATCTCTTCACACAACACCTCCAATATTTTAGGTTGTTAATAATGTTCCAAAAATAAACCTTCTATCAGCTCAAGCTCACGCCTATGTGGGGGTGGGGGGAGACACTAAAAACGTTGCGTGCTAACAGCTAAAATCCCAAACTGCTGCAAGCCCAAAAAGCCTCGATAGGGAGTCCTCGCATACGGCAGCGTAAGTCCCATGTGAAGTCTCTGTGTCAGCTCAGACACAGATGCCAAAAATAAAAGGCGCCACAGAAACGGGTATGTGGAGAGACATGGGCAGCCGCGTCATGGGAAACCATGCGGGCTCCTCCATCCCTTGCCTGGCACTTGGACTCCACAGAGGCTTTTAAACACCTCCCCTTAAAGGTCCTGGCAACATCACAAAGGCAGTTGTTTTTATGTGTGTTGGTGATGAGAGGGAGGTGTGGTGGGGGCCATTCACTACAGCAATCACAGTTTGTGTTATCTTTTACGAGTTGGTATTCAAGGACTGAGTTTTCGAAGGAGAAAAGTAGACATCAGCGCTGCCATCTGGCAGACTCCCTCTGGAAGTCACCCTGGAATCTTGTGAGCCTTACTCATGTTACCGTGCTCTGCAAACCAGGTATGGCTCTCCCAGCCCACCTTTGAGGCTTAGACTTAGAGTGACATGCGGAGTCACAGGGTCTGTGATACTATAATCACCTGGCATGGCGTCTCTTCTGGCATCATCGCTCCCCCAACAGTGCTCAGTCTCACCCGTGGTCAGCCAGGCACTCTGCCCCAGGATGCCCCACCCCGTAGGCATGTTAATGTCTACCCCAGGTTCAGCTTTCTGTGAGGGCCTTTCTTGTAGCTTTGTTCCCATAGGAGAAGTAGAAAGAAATGCTGGCCACACAGTCTGCTCTGGCCCCTCGCAAACATCTATTGAAACTGATGTCTCTAATGCCTGGCATCTGCCAAACTGTCATTCAAGCCAGAGGGGATTTGGACGGGGACAAGGCATGCATTGTAAAAATGACTCTGTGATCTAGTTTCCTGAGCTTGCCTTGAACTCCTAGGTACGATTAGGGCAGAAAACCTTATTTCCTGAAAAAACGACTTCACATAAATGGGGAAAATGCACTGTATAAAGAGCCAGTGAATATTTTCCCTTGATTTGTGCCCAAAACATAAGAGTAGGGGGAAAAAATCCCAGCTGTCTACTGCATTGTGTGAACATATACATGCATTTAAATTACTTATATCATTACTTACAGATGTAATTGTGAAATATGTTCTTTTTGCATTCAAAATTAGGGACTGAACAGATGGTGAACGCTCAGTTTAAAGCAATATGTCCATTAAAATAACCCGTACTGTTGGTGTTTAGCGCAACAATAGCAGCGAGTTCATTACAGCTGGTCTGTGCTGCGAGAGCTTGTGCAGGCAGAAGCCGGTCCCCAGGCAGCAGACAGACATTCACAGACCGGGACACTTCTCCACTACCCCTACCCACCAGCCATGGCTCCAGACTTGAACTCCGGTTGCTTTGCGTCTGAGTTTGCTTCCAAATAGGAAAGTCAATAAGCAGCTGACATTTACCCATGCTCTGCTTCTGGGCTGCGCTTTCCCTCTCTCTCCTCTCCAGATGTGCCGAAATGTGTGGTTCCAGATGCAGCACCTCAACAGGGTCAGCCTGCTCTGTCCTGAGGGATGGGTCAGGCTCACAGGCTGGTGGCATGATGCACCGAGAGCTGTTATCGCTACTTAGAGCTCAGCATAGCCTACTAGGAAGCGAGATGCACACCCCCCCACACACACACGGCAGCTGCAGCGTCTCCTAATTTAGCTGTGCCCAGCACCCCACACACACACACACACATACACACACATACACACACCACATACACACATACACACACATACACACACCACATACACACATACACACACATACACACATACACACACACATACACACTCACACACACACACACACACACACGGCAGCTGCAGCGTCTCCTAATTTAGCTGTGCCCAGCACCCCCCCCACACACACACACATACACACACCACATACACACATACACACACATACACACACATACACACACATACACACACACATACACACTCACACACACACACACACACACACGGCAGCTGCAGCGTCTCCTAATTTAGCTGTGCCCAGCACCCCCCCACACACACATGCACACATATACACACACCACATACACACATACACACACATACACACACACACTCACACACACACACACACACACACACACACACACACACACACACACACACACGGCAGCTGCAGCGTCTCCTAACTTAGCTGTGTCTGAATAGATCCCAGTCATCTGGGTTTACCGCCACCCCAGCAAAATGCTGCCTCGCTATTCTTACCCAGCACCTCTGACATGAATAACCCCAAAGGAAGGAACACAGGCCCGTGTTCTGCCCCACCCCCAGTTTTCAATTTGACAATAATACCAGTAATTTTTATCTTCAGAGCATCATACTCACAACAGAAAAACATTAAGCGTGGGCTGTAACAGCATCTTTTGTGAGTAGGGTTGCTGTGTGTAATCATGAGAACCCAGGTTTGAGCCTCAAAAGCTGTAATTTAAAGCCGGGCATGGCCATGTGCTTGTAATCAGAGACCTAATGGCCGTGTGGCTGACCTAGCCTTCCTGGTACACTCTAGGCCAGGGAGAGGCCTTGGCTTAAAACAAACAAACAAGCAAAGCCAAGATGGCAGTTGGTGTCTAAGGAATGACATTTAAGGGTGTGTGTGTGTGTGTGTGTGTGTGTATGTGTGTGTGTGTGTGTGTATGTGTGTGTGTGTGTATGTGTGTATATGTGTGTGTGTGGTATATGTGTGTGTATGTGTGTGTATGTGTGTGTGGTGTATGTGTGTGTGTATGTGTGTGTATATGTGTGTATGTGTGTGTATGCGTGTGTGTGTGTATGTGTGTATATGTGTGTGTATGTGTGTGTATGTGTGTGTGTGTGTGTGTATGTGTGTGTGTCCTTCCCACAGTAGGTCAGCATCTCACAGTGTCTTGTGTGGCTAAGCTGCACTAATGTCCACACTGCCTGAGCTTTGGAGGAGGAGGAGACTTGCAGTAGCGGAGAACTGAGGATGGTTCCAGATCCCCGTGTGCAGAAGCTGGAGTGGAGTGCAGGAAGTCTCCTCACAGAACAGCAGTCATGGCAGCCAGCTTCCTTCTACACTTGGAGGAAGCTGCAGAAGCAGTTGCACCAGCAACGGAGAAGGAGAAAGGTTTGGGAAGCTGAAGTAAAAACGGACAGTATGGGCAAAGGGAAAGGCCAGAACTTAAGAGCCATTGTTCTTATTCTGAGAACAGGAGGACCGCACACATCTCTGTGGAGGCAACGCTACCCAGTTAGAGCCTTTAGGTCAGTGGCTCTCGGCCTATGGCTCTCAAGGACCCCGAACAAACCGTGTAAGCCAGTCTAATAAATCCAGTAACATAGACTGTAATATGTACTATGTATCTATGCCTTCTATCAGTGCCTTTTATAGAGACCTTGACTAACACAGTAACATAGACTGTAATATGTACTATGTATCTATGCCTTCTATCAGTGCCTTTTATAGAGACCTTGACTAACACAGTAACATAGACTGTAATATGTACTATGTATCTATGCCTTCTATCAGTGCCTTTTATAGAGACCTTGACTAACACAGTAACATAGACTGTAATATGTACTATGTATCTATGCCTTCTATCAGTGCCTTTTATAGAGACCTTGACTAACACAGTATTCAGTGACCCACCTTAACCCATCCTCAACAGGAAACTACCCAGCCTCACACACAGCATCTGAAGCACGGAGCATCCTACCCAGCCCTGCCCAGCCATCCCGCCAAACCGCCACGCGGCCTGCCCTCCCCCACTCTGAGCCTGCTTGGCACTGCTATTGTGACTCTTTCTACTTGCTTCCTCTTCTTGTTCCTGAGTTTCCCCACCTGGGCCAGCTCTTATGTGTCAAGGGCACATGGCAGTGTCACATCTTTCTTGAGATGTTTCGGGACATTAACTACCACTAGGAAAATGGCCATATTAATGGTTTCCCGTGTGTGTGTGTGTGTGTGTGTGTGTGTGTGTGTGTGTGTGTGTGTGTGTTGTTTTTTTAATAGCAGAATCTTGGCCATCGTCCTTGGTTTTTGTACAAAGTAGATACCTCACCACACTGTGGCTAAAGTCTGGGTGTGTTTTCTACAGCCCAGATGCTCTGAGAACACTGTCAACTACTCTCTGCTTGACCAACGTTTACTTAGGCTCAACTACAGGTCTAAGGGTCTAGCTCCCTGGTGAATCTCTGAGCCATGGGAGGGGGGCAGGGCATCTAGGCTGTCCCCATCTGTACCTGGGGAGAGCTGCCTGGCAAGGCTTCCCTTACACATAGCCTAACACATAGTAGGTGTCAGGAAGCATTTGGCGAGTTTAGTAGCAAATAAAACTGGCACAGATGGCCCAGCGTTAATATCAGAGGCAAAGGGATAGGATAAGTAAGCTGGTAATGCTAGCGAGGCACGCAGATGGAGGGCGGTCCCTTGGGGCTGTGGGAGAGAAGAAGCAAAAAAGCAATGAGACAGACAAGACCCAAGGTTCTGGAGAACGGGGTTCAGAGCAGACACCTCACAAAAGTATGGAGGCAGAGGCTGAGCGAGGGACTGGCAGAAAACTGAGACTTAAAGAATGAGACTCACAGGGAGACACCGTTGTCAGGGAAGTCCTCAGACGAGTGCAGCAGGAAGACAGAATTGCCAAGGACGGAAAAGCAAAAGCCGCCGGTGACAGGTGCCGTGGATTGCATTGCGTTGTGTGACTCAATTTCAGGTGCTGACATCTTAACCCTGGACCTCAGGATGCGGCTCTCTTTATGGAAGATCCCTTTACAATGAAGCGAGTAACCGTGAACACACAGCCAGACGCCCCCAGGGCCCGGTCCTGACACATGTTGGAGGTGACTAACTGCCATCTAATTGGATTTATGTCAGGTTCAACTGGAGAGAGTTCGTGCCCAGTACTGTAAACCCAACCGACTACCGGTGGCTAGAGAGCCATGACCATGGAGAGCCATGACCGTAGAGAACTCCCTACTTCCACTTTCCAAACCCAGCACGGCTGCAATTTAAAGAGCCATCCTTGTGCACACAGGTAAGTGTACCCCGCAGCCCCCAATCCAAGAAACTTCCTTTTGCAGCAGCCAGAAACCTCTAAGGAAAAGACACAACTGGTCAAAGCGCAGCATACAATTGGCTGTGCTCAGGGAACTTCAGAGAAGAGGAAATAAAAAGATTGTACGAGCCACAGGGCCAGAAAGTGATATGCTGTGACATGCTGTCCTCTATGTGACAGGAAAGCTGCACCCATTACATTTCAACAATGCGGTCACCTAAGTAAGGCTTGATGTGACATGACTCCACCAGCTGCCAGGCCACGGTGGAGGAGGAAGGCTCACAAGGCCCCACCCCGGCATTGAGCTCTGGGAAGAGAAAGTGATGGCTGCTGCCAGAGGGAGCATCACCTCCTCCTCCAAGGATGGGCTTCTGACGGTGATCTGCGGCCAACCGTAAACGCATGTGTGCAGGGCGGCACTAAATGGCACAGCAGGCTGTACTTACATAGTAATACACAACGATGAATTATAATTAAGAGGTTACGAGTTTGAGAAGTGTTGAGGTTTTCTCGGTGCAGTCTCAGTCCCGTTGGACCGGTTTCTCTCCACCCAGCTGGGTCCCCTCAGCTGCTATGAAATAACCACTCTGAGACTTCATATCTATTGAAAATTGTTTGGCCATTGGCTTAGGCTTCTTACTGGCTGGCTCTCTCTTAATTATTAACCCATTTCTATTAATCTGTGCATCTCCATATGACCTTATCTTACTGGAGAATGCCCAAGGGTCCAACTTTTCCGGTAACTATGTGGCATCTCTCCAACCCCACATATTCCCTTCCTCTGTCACTGTACAGATTTCCCTCCTGACTAAATCCTGCCTGTCCATTGACTGAAACAGCTTTATTCAGCAACCAATAAGAGAAATATCTACCCACAGCATACAGAAAGACATCCTCTGTCAGAGAGGGAGTGGATGGGACATGGGAGGAGCTGGGAAGGAAAGAGGAGGTGGAAATAATGTACACACAGCCCTCAAGTATGGAGTTGCTGAAAACATTACATTTAAGAGATCACAAAGGAGGTAAGTTCACTGTGAGAGACCATTACCCAATATAGTCCTTACCCTTATAAGAATAGGGCTGGGTAGCTGGAGATGGCTCAGTGGATAAGAGTAGTTGCTATGTAAACCCAGAACCTGAGTTCAAATCTTCAGGTGCCACATAAAAATCTGAGTGTGGCTGAGTGTCACTGTGTCCCCAGCACCGAGAGGGACAGATACAGAATGAACTTGTCTAGGTCTAAGCCAACCCAGACAAAATGGTGAGTGGTACATTAAGAGAGCCTATCTCAAAACAGGAAAGCAGAGAGTGATAAATAAACATCCTTAGTGTTCTGATCAGGTCTCTACATCTATGTGTGTGAGCACTAAATCACTGACACACATGCCTGTGTATCATACATGAACACACACATGCAAAATCACATGTACACATATACGCATGTACAAAAATAAAGAGATTAATTAGTACATGGCCTTACAGAGGCAGAAAACTCTGAGCCATCTTCCAGCTCAGGCAAAAGGCCAACCCTGTGGATACCTCAAACTGGACCCAGTCTTAACTATGATGACATTTTTGTTGTTGCTGTGTCACTAACGTTTGTTACACTAGTTCTAAGGAATAGGTTCGGCAGATAAGGCTAAGAGAGAAACTCACTTCCCACTAAAATGCAAGCATGGCATCTCAGGGAGTGAGGAGGAGTTTCAATGGCACCTGAGAGACAAGAAGGCAGGGAACATCACAACCATGAAGTCAGGTGAAAGCGGACAACACAACCATAAAGTCAGGTGAAGCCACTCTCTGCCGTGAATGTCGTCTGTCAGGTCGCCTGTAAGGTTCAGCAGGCCAGTCATCTGATTCCCCTGTAGAAGCGCTATCCAAGGACCAGCTCCCTGCCAGACCCTAGCAGGCTGGAGGACACAGCAGCCCCTTCAAGGTCCCACAAGAGGGAAGCTGACAGATAACACCAGCGCAGAGCCAGTGATGGTAACAGAGAGGATGGGATTGCCCAGCATACAGGATAGCTAAGAGATCTGCTCATCGGTCTTACTGTCTCTTGGAAGATGAGTGGGGATTAAGGATGGACAATTTTAGATACCTCCAGACCACCAAAAGGGACCCGAAAGGACAATAAATTAATAAGAAATAGTCTACCTGTGAATGGGCACTGATGGAGGGGAGGAGGCTGAGGTTACGGCACCTCAGTGAAATCTGCCCTCCTGGGGCTCAGGCTGTAGTAAGAGGGCCTGCCCCACCTGCAGTTCTGCTAACATGACAAATACTGTGATTAAAACAACACCTTAGAGAAAGCGTGCACTTGCATGTCCACATACTGATCAGAGCTGAAACTAATTTCAAAACTCAGAAAACTGGGCAACGCTATTTGGCAGTTGGGCAAATTTCAGTTCGGATATAACAAAAATAAATAAGGGAATTGGGAAGAACAGCGGACCCCTCCCTGACTCAGCGGAGGTCAACCTGGAGGGACTGGCAATAACGACAGGAAAGGAAAACCTCCAGGAGCAGCCCCTTGGGACCGGAGGCTCTCAAGGGTATTTCATGTAAAGTTAATAGACGCTCCTTTGTGATGAGAAAGTAACCACCACGGAAGGCCTCAAAGAAATAATAATGGATAGCAAGACGCCGAGGAGAGAGATTGAAATGTGCACACTCCACGCCTAAATTAGGCCACGCTTTTATGTGCATCTCCTGCTAATGGGCGCTTTTTCCTGTATTGCAAACTTGGGAAGATGACAAAGGATTTTTCTGTGCCAACTTTATGGCACCTGGCACTGTATCAAGCATTCATTATCAATAGAAGCTGAGTTGAGGCACAAATATAACAGCTTCCATATTAAAATATTATTGAATCGCATAGGCCTGGGGAAAAATAAGGTTGTGTGTGTGTGTGTGTGTGTGTGTGTGTGTGTGTGTGTGTGTGTGTTCCCTTGTGTGATTGTGCATGTGATGTGTGTGTGTGCATGTTCCCTCCTGCGCTGCCCCTGTATTTGGAGAACAGAAATCAAGCAAGGATGTCACAGGTGCCATCATTTTGTTTTATGAGGTAGGGTCTCTCACGAGCCTAGAGTGTTCCAAATAAACTGGCTGTGCTGAGAGCCCCAGGACTCACTGTGTCTGCCTCCCCAGGACTGATTTCAGAACCACATCGCCATGCTAGTTTGTTTATGTCTTCTAGGGCTCAAACTCTGGTTCCCATGCACAGCATGCATGGGCAATGCATGACTGAGCAATCCTCCTAACCCCCAAGATTTTCTTTATAAACCATGTAGGTAGATAGAAAAGCAAAATTACCCAGCAGTGCTTAGGCTCAGACTTACACACATCTGAGAAAAGAGAACCACAATTGGGGAACGCCTCCTGTAGGCAAACCTGTGAAGCCGTCCCCTTAACTAGTGATGGATGTGGAGGCTCAGCCCACTGTGGCGGAGCAAGCCTGTGGGAGCAAGCCAGTAAGCCACACTCCTCTGCGGCCTCTGCTTCAGTTCCTGTCTCTGGGTTCCTGCCTTCAGATCCTGCCCCGACTTCCTTCAATGATGGACCGCCACGTGGAAATATAAGCCAAAGCAAACCCTCCCCTCTGTACACTGTTTCGGTCAGGGCGCTTGTCACACCTAACTAATACAGAAGTTGGAACCTCATCGTGGGGTGGCTGTGACGGCCTGTGGGAGGATCAGAGCTGTATGTAAACCTTGGCTGGAAAAGCCACCGAGCGCTCAGAGCTCAGTGCTGAGGCACCTCTGACGATGAGCACTCTGAGAACTGTGCTGGTGCTGGAGGCCAGGCTTGTGAAGTTCCAGAGGGAACTCTGAGACTCCTTTCACGTTTTTATACGGTTGCTTTGAGTTGAGAATCTGTACCTCTGACCATCAAGGGCTGAAGAATCAGCCATGATTAACAAGAGACCAGTACCAGTGATGTAAAACATTGGCTTTCCTGGGACAATTGCAGCTGCTTAGCTGGAGCTGGGGAAAGGGAGGAAGGAAGGAAGGGAGGGAGGGAGGGAGGGAGGGAGGGAGGGAGGGAGGGAGAAAGGGAGGGAGAAAGGGAGGGAGAAAGGGAGGGAGAAAGGGAGGGAGAAAGGGAGGGAGGGAGGAGGGAAGGAAGGAAGGCAGGGAGGGAGGGAGAAAGGGAGGGAGGAAGGGAGGGAGGAAGGGAAGGAAGGAAGGAAGGAAGGAAGGAAGGAAGGAAGGAAGGAAGGAAGGAAGGAAGGGGAAGGCAGGAAGGCAGGCAGGCAAGCGGTGATTAAGAAGAGACCATCATAAATGAGGAGAAATGTAAATGTTCTGGGCCATGTTTCCTCCGGGCCAGCACTTAGAAGCTGTGACACAGAGGAAGGCTAAGGCTGTGCCTTGTGCCGGCAACCAGACTTGGTGTTGTGTAAGAGTCCCCCAATGGTACTGGCTGGAAGCAATGGAGGGACCGTGGAAAGCAGCTGAGGCTAGGCACTATGCAAGGCCTTTTGTGAAGATGCAGCCTCAGTTGCAGTACAAGCCCCAGGATCAAAGGGGTCGTGGAGAGTAACTGAAGATTGGAACCAGGTGGCAGGGTTGGAGCCCTGTAAGAGAGGCTATTAGCAACGATGCAGCCTAGCACCCTGAAATTACAGCACTTGGGAGAGGCTGATGTCATTGGATGGACAGCACGAAGAGTGGGGAGTGGAGCGGCCTCAGCCTAGAGGACAAGCTGTGTATGGTTTGGATGGCAGAGCTACAGAAATTGACCTTTGGAGCCCAGAAGATTGTGGGTGAGTTCCAGGTGTCAAAAACTGCACTTTTTACAGTTGGATTTTAGTTGTGTTTTGATTTAGTTGTGACTATACCCTGAATCTTCCCTCCTGGAGTAAGAAAATATAACTTATTTTTTTTTTTTATTTCACTGGAGCCCATATTTAAGAAACTTTGAATTTTAAAGATATTATGGTTATTCTAGAGAAACTGGATACTTAAGAGACTGGATATTTTAGAGAGGCTTGAACTACCAAAGAGATTCTGGGATGAATTTTTGAAATATTTAGTTTTTTAAATAATGAGGAACTTGTAAATGTGAATTGTTTTATTTTGTTATATTTGGTATTAATCTGACACCATAGGGGTGAATAAGAAAGGGAATGTTAAAGGTGAATGGTGATATGTTTGTGTGTCAAGTTGCCAAAGAGTTGGTTGTATTGGTTGGTTTAGTCAACACGATGCAAACACAGGCCTATCGGGGAAGAGGGGACCATGACTGAAAAAATGTCACCAATAAGATTAACTTAGGCAAGCCACAGAGCATTTTCTTTTCTTTTTTCCTGCTTTTATTGAAAATGGATTTTTTTTGTCTCACATAATATAACCTGATATATTTCACCTCCCTCTACTCTTACCAGTCCCTCCCTACCCTTCACTCCACTCAGCCACAGCCACCCCCTTTCTGCCTCTCATTTAGGAAACAACAGGTGTCTAAGGGATAATACTAATATAAAATAAAATATAACACGATAAATAAAAACTACCACATCAGAATTTAATAAATGAAACAAACAGAAGGCAAAGAACAGGAAAGAGAGAAAGACAGGAAGGAAGGAAGGAAGGAAGGAAGGAAGGAAGGGAGGGAGGGAGGGAGGGAGGGAGGGAGGGAGGGAGGAAGGAAAGAAGGAAGGAAAGAAAGAAAGAAAGAAAGAAAGAAAGAAAGAAAGAAAGCACAATAAACAAAGACTTGTTCACACACTCAAGAGTCCCATAAAATTGCTAAGTTGGAAGCCATAATGTATACATACACATAAGACCTGGTGCAGACCCCTGCATGCCCTGCAGTTTCTGCCTCCGATTTTGCGAGTTCATATGTGCATTGATCATATTGTTTTAGAGAACCTATTGGGTCTTGTTGCTGTTTTGTGTGTGTCCCCCATCTTCTCTGGCTCTTACACCTTTTCTACCTCCTCATTCCAGAGCGTTCCCTGGTCCCTGGCAGAGGGATTTGATGGGAGACATCAAGTTTAGGGCTCCAAGGCCTCTCGTTCTCTGCATGACGTCTGGCTTTGTGTTCCTGTGTTTGTTTTGAGGCATTTTCTTCATTAGTGGTTGATACAGTATGCCTAGCTCATTGTGGGTGGTGCCCGCCCTAGGAAGGCAATGGTGGGTGCATAGGGGAGCAGGCTAAGCAAGCTATGGGGAGCAAGCCAGGAAGCAATAATCTTCCACCTCTGGGCCCCTGCCTTGAGTTCCTGCCCTGACTTCCTTTGATGGATGATGGACTGTGATGTGGAGCTATGAGCTGAAATAGTTTCCTCCTGAAATTGCTCAGCAATACAAACCATAAGACCATTGGCAGATGGCATGGGAGGTTCTCAACTTAAGAAGGTGCACTTCTACTGAAGATGCTCATAGAACAATGTCCTGGTCCTGATTCTGCCACTGTCCCTTAGATATGTCTCTCAGACTCTGTTAATACATACATAGCAATCTAATTGTCTTGACCATGAAAATAACCCAGCTTATTTTACTCTTAACAGTTAAAATAAAAATGATATTCCAACTACTTCCCATGACTAGCTAGAAGTTCTTGTGTACTTCCTAATGGCTCTTTCTGCATGGCCTGCAGAAAAGTTTTCATTTAATTTCCAACATTTAATTAATATTGTGCATATACATCAGCTTGTTATACTTTTAAAACCTGGCATTGTCTTTTGGTATTGCCAAATATTAGTAAATCTTATTTGGGAACATTCTGGTGATGCATGATAATTCATCTAAGGGGGTTTTCACTTATTAGGTCCACAAGTATTGTGTTCATTTTCATTTTGTATCCACTAAAATGCCCCACAGTGGGGCAAAGATGGCACCCACGAAGTGGGTATAGAGATAGATAGGAATAAAACAATGTGAGCTTTTATATACAGACATGTGAGTGCCACGGTGTATGTGTGCTCCTTCCTCATTAGTTAATTTGACACCCTAGATATTGTCACTGATCCATCAGGGTTCCACAAGGCAGAGGCCCCATCTGGACCTTCCTGAAACTCATTCACCTGTTAGATTGACCTGTGGCAAGGTCCCAAAGGGAGGGATTTTCTCTGTCCCATTTCTAGGGATGAGTAGAGGGGCTTCCAGTGGAGGGGGGTGGTGAAGCTGTAATCAAAGAAGATGCTGTTTCTGGAGCAACAACAGGGCTGCAGGGCAGAGCAGCCCCTGGAGAAGAGCAGCACTGTCTATGGTCAGAACATACAACCTCGTGTGGAGGCGGAGGTTGGGGGACAAGCAGGCTTGGCATAGGCAACATGCCTGTCCACTCTACACCAGGCCCTTCGAGTGGATTGCAGAACAAGAGAAAGCAAGACATTATGGTCCCCATGGTAACTGTAACTATGTAATTGTGGCTTTTATTTGGGTTTGTGCACATTGTCTGGATCTTTAAGAAATGTTCACTGGCAGAAAGTGTTTTGTTCTGAAGTGGCATGCTGGTGGTTAGATCCAAGGGTCTCTCCTGAGTTGGTAGCTCACAAACCCTAGGGAAGAGTCAGAAGAATACCTTGGCTATAGAAGCCCGGGTCCATAGTCTTGAATTGCTTTGGGCTCTGGTACATCCTAACAGCAAGACCAGAGTAGAACACTTAGATCCCACACCTAGAGTGGGGGTGTTGCCCCTTAAAGCCCTGTGCCCCCATTACCACTGGAACCTTTGTCACCTTGATGACCCTTAAGTGGCTTGCCACTTTAATTTCCACCCTTACATACTGAAAAGATGAGTTTTTCACACATTGGTAAAGCTCCATTTTCTTCCTCAGCAAATGTGGCCTACATTTTAACAAACAATGGAATGGTAGCATTTTCCCCCATGCATGGGCATCTGCACATTAAGATTTTAACTTCTAGAGTCCATGTGGTTAATGATCTCTTCATCTGTCATCGCTGGATGGTTTTACTTATTGATTTGGACACATTGTTTTCAGTAACACAGTCAAAGTCATGCATCAGTCAGTCCCCATATGCTTTTGCTACCACTGAAGTAGCTAATATATTTTTCTTACGATTTTAAAAAAAATTCTTTCTTTAATTATTAACTTTATCAAGGTTCACTGTGGATTTTTTTTTGAAAAAAAAGTTTCTTAAAGTTCTGCATTAAATAGCCAGTGTTGGTCAACACCAATTGTTGAACACTTTCTTTTAAATTTTTAACAATGCATCCTTTATTGCATTGTAAATCTCCCTTTCAATGTCTTAGGTTTTAGGGCCTTTCTGTGTATCAAAAAAATGTTGGTATTGTGGCATTAATTTTTTGATTTATCTGAGTATTTAAAATAATAGGGACGCCTATCATGTTTTGTTACAGCTGTATTTTTAATTATTTTTATTACATTCCAGAAGATAATCCTACTAGTATCTTATATATTGCATACTCTTTCACTTCACAATACAAATGTCCTTGAAAAGTATACTTCCCAGCTTCTTCCTTATAATCAGAGAATTTAAAGTCATGGGTGGGGGGGGAGGAAATATGCAGAATTGCTACTGAATTTTGCCAGATAAAATTCATAGTTCAGAATCTCTACCAACTTTTATCTAATGGTAAGCCTCAAGTCTTTCAGATGTCACAAAAACAGCCTTAGGCTTTGGTAATAGTTGTGCTAAGTTTCAAACCTCTGAAAGTATATCTATGGCTATAAACCAAGTCTTTAAAATGCTTGCTCAAATGATAAAGACATAAACAAGAAAAAGAAAGGAAAGAGGGAGGAGGTTTCAAGTGTGCCTATGTTTATCTTCAGCATCCACACTTGCTGTCTCTGAGCCAGGTCCAGGACCCTCACTCTGTCCCCCAGATTACTGTAGAATCCCTCCTACGCCACTCTGTTCTCACCGTGTCTTTTCCATTTCCAAATGGCCTTGAATGTCCACTGGACCTGGAGATGCAGAAAATCGTGAATCAAGATAGCTTCTTTTATTTTTTTTTTAGATTAATTCTATTTTATTTGTGTGTTTATGTGCACAAACACCCTGAAACTAAAAGAAGAATTCAGCATTTATGGAGCTGGAGTCATAGGAGGTTATGAACACTCTAATGTAAATGCTAGGAACCAAACTCCGGGGTCCTCTGCCAGAGCCACAAATGCTGTTAACCACTGACCCATCTCTCCAGCCCTTAATGGCAGCTTCAGTATAAAGTAATTCTGAGTATGCATTGACAGTTTACTGGATACAGAACAGATGAAATTTATTGTGAGATCAAGTGCAAGCACCAGCAACATTGTAGCAGGCTAGGCAGCACCAGTAACATTGTATCATGCCAGCAACATTGTAACAAGCCAGCAACATTGTATCATGCCAGCAACATTGTAACAAGCCAGCAACATTGTAGCAGGCCAGCAACACTGTAGTGATCCAGACAGCACAAGCAACATTGTAGCAGGCAAGGCAGCATCAGCAACATTGTAGCAGGCAAGGCAGCATCAGCAACATTGTAGTAGGCCAGAGAGCCTCTCCTTAAGTCCCCAGACACATGGCTGTCTCCTTAGATACAGTGAGTTGTTAGTCCTAAATAAAAATATTTTTTTTGTAGACATAATGATATCCCAAAGGTTTCTATGGTGTTTCAATTTATGTCATTTGAAGACTTCAAAGAAAAACATAGTTTTGAGCTGATTAAAATAAGATGTATCTAAGTTAGAGTTGTGATAATTAAAACAAAAAAAAACTGTATTTAGTCATTGTGAGCAAGACAACCCTTGACTGACAATCCCAATCTTCATCAGAAAAGTAAATTCTCATAGAGGAGCCATAGCTACTCACTTGAGCCATGGCTACTGTGGTTTAAATGAGAAATGTCCTCCTCAGGCTCTCCTAAGCCTTGATCCCTTGCTGATGGTTCTGCTTTGGAAGGTTGCAGAACATTTAGAAGGTGGAGCATCAATGGAGGAAGTGATCCACTGAGGTTTATTCCCATTGCTGCTCACTGCCCAGCTGAGTTGGGGATAGAAGAGCTGGCCACCCAGTGGATCTTAGTACCATCTGCCTGCCAGGTGACTTTCCCACCAAGACGAGCTGTTATCCCCTCAAACTGTGAACCAAAATAATCATCCCTCCCTTAAGCAGCGTCCTGCCAGGTGTTTGGTCATAGAAATGAGAAAGATAATTAACACAATGGCCAAATGTGAAATTTATTGTGTTAGTATTCCTTTCAAGATTTCCATTGCGGCGTGGCTGTAATCTTATTAATAGAAAAGCATGCCTGTAGACTTTACTCATTACTTATGTCCCCACAAATGCAAATGAAGTCCCTTTGGCAGGGAAATCTGCATATGTGCATCTTCTCCTCTCACATGGACTATGCTGTCACTCATCCCTTCTACAAACCTAGCAACTGCAGCCCCAGGTCATCTTACTGCTACAAGTGCCTCAGGGATTTTTTTTTTCCTTTGAAAGAGCAGCTATTTTATTCCCAAGTAACCAAAACACACTTAGAGTATCTAACAAAAATAACTGGAGCCTTTTCTCTCAAGCCTTCAAATGCTTTCAATTAAAACACTTTTCCAGACAGAGAGGAAAATTGCCAGTGCCTAGATTTATGCAGTAATTGTATTCATTTTGAAACTTGATAGATATTAGATGGTTGTGGCAGATTGTGAGACAATATTCATCTCTCCTGCAAAACATATATTCCCAAGAGGCATATGGAAAGTGCTAGATGTTTGGGCCAGGCTATAGCATCTTCCATTTCCCACAGACAGTCTCCCATGGGGGCTTTTGAGAAGACCTTGAAAATAAGTATTTGTCTTCCTCCTGCCTGAAGCTTCTCATGTGATAATTCTGGGGAGCTGAGACCTAGTGATCTACCTCATGGCAATGGACAGAACATGCATCCTGAGGACTGACCTACTGGGAGAAAAACTGGGTGTTCAATTTGTCTTTCAAAATAAATAACTTGCACACATACCCTACTTGCATGCTGCAATAGCTAAATCTGATTATCAAGATAGGATTTGGAGGGATCCAAAATTATCCTCCCCCTTCTCTCTCCCCCCAACTCAGCAGAAAAATCCGGAGTCCATTCCATGCTAAGTGTTGTCATGAATGGTTTCCTTTCAAGTGATTATACATGGAAAATGGGTCTGTTCACACAGGAGACTGTGAGATTGGCAAAAACACAAATCCCTCACGTGGTCCCCTCGATACCAGCTCACCAGTGTCCTGGAAAAGAGGACAAACAACAGATCTGTGCATGTGACAGGTCTGACCCAAAGCCTTATCTTGGCTCAGTTGGCCCTGCCTCAGGGATATCACCTTCACTTCTAGCCAGGATGCCTAGGAGACTGTCCTGCTCTAAGGGGCTGAAGCCCTCTCTGCTCCCATAGCCATATAAAGATAACTATGAGAAAAGAAAGAGACGGGGGAGCTGGAGAGATGCTTAAAAGGCTGCACTACTCTAGCAGAAGACCTGGGTTTTGTACTGAGTACCCACATGGCTCCTAACTTACTTAATTTTTGTTTCAGGGTGTGCCTTTTAATTTACTTTTTACATTCCAATCCCAGTTCCCAATCCCTCCTTCCCTTCCTCTCCATCCACTCCCTCCTCCCATCTGCTCCACAGAGAGTGTAAGTCCTCTCATGGGAAGTCTACTAAGTCTATCCTATCATCTCATTGAGGCAGGGCCAAGGCACCTCTCCACCCCTACACCCCTATGTTTAGGCTGGGCAAGGCATCTCTTCATATAGAATGGGCTCCACTAAGTCAGTTTGTGCATTATTTGTTAGGTCATGGATCTGCTGCCAGTGACCTCATACATTGTCCCAGTCACGCCATTGTCACCTATATTAAGGGTCTGGTTTGGTCTTATGCAGATTTTCCATTGTCAGACCTGAGTCAGTGGTCTCTCACTAGCTTGGGTCAGCTGATTGTGTGGGTTCTCCATCATGGTCTTGACTCCTTTGTTCATATTTTTGCTCCTCCCTCACTTCAGTTGTACTCCAGGAGCTTGGCCCACTGGTTAGTTATGGATCTGCTTCCATCTGTTTCTGGAGGAAGGTTCAAGCTTCTCTGGGGTTAGGGACTGTAGGCTGGGTATCTTTTGCTTTATTTCTGGTATCCACTTATGAGTGGGTGCATACTATATTTGTCTTCCTGGTTTTGGGTTACCTCACTTAGGATGTTTTATTTTTTTCTTCTTCTAGTTCTGCCAATTTGCCTGTGAATTTTAGGATGTCACTGTTTCTTACCTCTGAGTAATAAGTACTCCATTGTGTAATTATACCACACTTTCTCTAGCCATTCTTCAATTGAGGGGCATCTAGGCTGTTTCCAAGATCTGGCTATTACAAATAATGTTGCTATGAACATTGAGCAAATGTCCTTATGGTGTGAATGTGCCTCCTTTGGGTATATGCCCAACAATGGTATTACAGGGTCTTGAGGTAGGTTGGTCTCTAATTTCCCTAGAAATCACCATACTGATTTCTACAGTGGCTGTACAAGTTTGTATTTCCACCAACAACAGAGGAGTGTTCCCCTTTCTCCGTGTCCTCTCTAGCATAAGCTGTCATTGGTGTTTTTGATAGGTATAAGATGGAATCTCAGAGTGGTTTGATTTGCATTTTCCTGATCACTAAGGATGTTAAGCATTTCCTTAAGTGTCTTTCTGCCATTTGAGATTGTTCTGTTGAGAAATCTCTATTTAGATCTGTGCCCCATTTTTTTTATTGGATCAAATAAGTGTTCTTTAAAGGGGGAGAGAATAGTCCCAGGCCTACACACACACACACACACACACACACACACACACACACACACACACACACACACACACGCAAAACTTCTAACATCAGGCTGTTGTAGTTTAAATGTGAGACATCCCCTTAGGCTTACATGTCGGAACAGTTGGTCTCAGCTGGTGACACCATTTTGGAAATACTTGGAAGACGTAGGAGAAAGCACATTGCTGTAGCAAGTGAATCCCCAGGGGCAGGACTTGAAATCTGCTAACTTGTCTCTACTTCCTGTGTGCTCTCCACTTCCTGTCTGAGGATACCACGTAACCCTCTGCCCAGGTTCCTCCTGCCATTCCTCCCACTACTATGATACATGGTCAAACGCCTCAGACTGACAGCCACAGAGAATCCTGCTCCCTTAATTTGGTCACAGCGACAATGAAAGTAAGTATTACATAGGCTGTTGAGTATGTAGAGCCTGCTCACAACTCCAGTGAATATCTCACCAGCTCTTTCTACCCTGTGTCTCTCAGCCGTGCTGAAATGGTCAGCTATTGCCTTAGTAATGCTACATAACAACCATCCCTAGTAGTTTTGAGAATTGTGATTCCAGTGGGTTAAGGTATACTTGGCTGGTAACTGGGTTTGTAGCCAAATAAGGCTACAAGAATTTAAACGATGCCCGTCTGTAAGAGTGATCCACAGATCACAGTTGCAGCCAGCTCTTTCCATGTCTGTTTACATGGCTCAAGAGTCAAGCCTAAGTGAGCAAAGTCACTGAAAGCCTCACGTCACATTTGCTGAGGCTCTCCCTCTGTGGTGTATTACTCTACCATGCACAGCTGGTGACCCTGCTGCCCTCCCAGGAAGCAAATGTTTCCAAAAGGAGCCACCTGTGTCCCTGTCCAGATGGCACTGCCTCTGGGTCACATAGGTCCGTCCTGCCCTGCCTCCTTGAAGGGACCTCGCCTTCTCTCCAGTTTTATTCCACTTAACAAAACAAGCCCGCCCTGGAAGCTTCCCTTAAACTGTCCCCAGGTCAACAAATTCTTCCTACATGCTGCAGAAGGAAAAGGCCTCAGCCTCGACCTCTTCTGGGCTACAACCCTGGGCTGCTCTGTTTCACACATATGCCTACATCCTCCCTTGGCACTCCCTTTTGTCGGTGGCTACCGAGTTAACTATGCTGCTCTGACATATTTAAATCTTGGCATATTTTAGTCTGAGTACCACATTGTGTCTTATCAAAAAAAGAATTGTTTGAGAGATGGATTTACATAGCCTAGGCTGAGCCCAAACTATTTATTTATATAGGTGAGGGCTGACCTGGAGTGATTCTCCTACTCAGCCTGCCCAGTGCTGGGATTGCAGCCGACTGTCATCAACCACAACTGGTTCTACGCCATCCTGGCTATCACACCCTCAGTTTCCTGCATGCTAGGCAAGCTCTCATCCGACTGAGCTGCATCCCCATCCCAGATAGTTCTTCCTAGAAGTCTGATAATAAATGTTCCATTAGTTCTCCCACTCTGGACAGAGGACTCACTTTTAACACTCAAATCCTGGTTCACTTCTTTTCAGGGAATCTTGAGCTGAGGGGGCTGGGCCATCATCAGTGCATGATGTCATTCTATAATTAGTTAGTTCAAACTTGAGGACAAAAGGCAGACTGTCCCAGTGCTTACAGGCCCCAGCATAGCTGCAGCCTCACACCCTGGTGACTGCTTTATTGGTGGCATTCCCTGTTCTGCCTGCTCCCGCTGTCTTTACCCACCGAAGCCCTCCCAGGGCACCCTGGATTCTGAGTTTCCAATTCCTGATCTTGGCCTGCTTCCCTGTCTCCTGACACCATGAATGCATGGGAATTTCCCAGGCTCCAGGAGAGGGCATGGCTGACCACAAGACAGACACTCCTCTTGATCTAGACTTGAAGCATGAGGCACTTTCTCGCAGAAATATGTTGAACCCAAAATAAATAAAAAAGAAAAAGTGGGAAAGAGTCAAACAGGCAATTATTTGTAATAGAAAAAACTATTGATTTTCCTTTGTTGATACATAGTCTAAATTATCCCTCAAGAAAAGTAGTAATGCATCTTTAAACAGATTTATTGGTTCTAGGAGGGGAAAATGTATTATTTAACTTCAACACTATTGGATTTTTCTATTATATTAGGTATAGAGATAGGACAGACGAACAGAAATGAGGCAGAGAAACCCCCAGAGGACAACGGTAGCTTTGCTTCCCAAAAGGAGAACCCTGGAATTTCTCACAGCAGTTAAGAGTTTATAAAGAAAACATTATTTTTTCCCAGCTAAATAAATTATACCTTGAATTTACAATAAGCACATTCTCCACAAGATTTGATGTCTCTTTGGATAAAGAGATCCAAATTCATCATTGCAAAGCATATTCATCTTTGGCAGAATCCTGGGTCTTCTCTGACCCTGAGCCCTGCGCCCCCTCTCTGAGCTGGGTGTTCCACAAATGCCTCTGGAATTTTTGCCTCTGTCTCACTGAGCTCTGAGAGCAAAACGCACTGACACTGACACAAGTCGGTGTCATAAAGCTGGGAACCCTTGGGTCCTCTCTGCACCTTACCCTGAACTATCAGAAGAAAGTCCATAGGGCACACTGGGAACTTTGCAAATCAGCTCACTCAGGTGTCTCACCCTTCAAGGAAATCAGGCTGAATTACCACAGAGATGCTCTGACTGAGGGGGGCTACACTGCCAAGGCTAGGGTGTTCTAACAGCTGTGAGTATAAATCTCAGGACATAGCTATAGCAGAGACCCTCTGGCCCTGTTTTTTTGTTTGTTTGTTTGTTTGTTTGTTTGTTTTATTTCAATTTTACAGCTGAGGAGGTTGGTTTAGCTTTTATTTTGTTTTGTTTTTTAATACTCGGGGCTCCATACAAAATGATCTCTCAATCTAGAGATCAGAAGTCATTGGACAATAAAAGAATTAATTCCTAGATTGGCCTCCTCTCTGTCGTCTACTCATTGGCCTGTCCCTGTGCCCTATCCCATGACAGACTCAGTTGGTCATGTGGCCATGTCCACACTTGTAAGAGAAGCACTTTATGCAGACATGGAAAGGGAGCTGAGGGTAGCAGTGCCCCTGAACTGAAATGCATACCTTGGAGGAAAGCTGTTAAGACTCTGGAAGTAAGTATCTCACAAGTCTCAAAAATTCCCTGAAATTTACAAGCCCTGTCGTTGGGGTTGTTTAAGCGTGTGCACACTGCTGTGGAATGAGGCTGTTTGTTGGTGCCACACAGAGCTTCAGGATTGTCACGAGTTGTCATGTGTACTATTGGTGGCCTTTTCAGGGACACAGCTTTGGATTCATCAATGTTCCTGAAAGTAGCCCCCTCGCCTGTGGTCTTGTAAAGGACTCCTATAAACTTCTAGCATCATGTTTTGGCCTCTCAGAGCCCCACTCTGGGATGAGTAGATGTTTGTTAACACCCCCCCCCAAGAAATGATACTTTCTCTTCTGCCTGGGATGATGAGGTTCTAGACTTTTGTAGTCAAGATAAAGTGCTGTGTCTTGAGACAGCTCTACATTCAAGCCTGAGGACACTGAAGACCAAGTACAAAGGTCTTCAGACAACGCGTCTGAGGGCTACAATCCATCTCAGCACCGTGGCCTAGAAAGTCTCCATTCCTCTAAGCGACAAAAGAGTTTGTCTTGGCACCTAACACTACCAGGGCACGCTGAATATTTTCATCCTGTGGCCATCTGCTAATGCATGACTGTCCCACACTCATTTCCTATTCATCTAGCCATTAAGTGTGTGGGGACCAATGGGGAAATACATCCACATGCTGGCATCTGCACTTGGGAACACTGACTACCTGACAAGCCATTTTCATCACTAGCTTGCCTGGTAAGGAGAGGAAGCCTTTTCCACATGGACCTGTCCACTAAGTCATGTCAGTGAGAGCCAGCCAACAATGAGACAAGCAGGCTGTGAGTGACAGGACCAACAACACATCTCTTTACTGGATCTGAGCACAGACGCTGCAACCAAGGCGGCCACCAAGGCCCTAGCCAGGCTCCATGTAAATAACAGAGTGCAGGAAGCTACGTAGCAGTGTTGTGAATGCAGGCCCTTCTTAAAACTCCTGCTAATTCAGGTGGCAGGATGAAGTGTGCCATGTCATAATTAATCCTTCATGTACTGCAAGCAATTTAATGTCAAAATAATCAACAGTAGCTTCTTTTTACCCTTTTGTGAGTACATAATAAATACTGTCATTTAGTCATGGCAAACATCGGATTTCTTTCCTGGTCTTTGAATAATGCTATTGGTGAGGTAAATACCAGATCATACGAGATCTTCGCCATCTCCCCCTCCCGAGGCCCTGCGAACCATACACACCCACTCCCTAGCAAAATGACACCCAGATGTCAAAAGCAGAAAAGAGCTGAACTTCATCCCTCACTGGTTACTTGTTTATTGTTGCTCTTGGTCCAAACACCAAGCAGGGAAGAGAGGAAGCGGCAGAGCTCTCCTCCATGCCAATTCACCACACACCCACCATGCCAATTCACCACACACCCACCATGCCAATTCACCACACACCCACCATGCCAATTCACCACACACCCCACCATGACAATTCACCACACACCCCACCATGCCAATTCACCACACACCCCACCATGCCAATTCACCACACACCCACCATGCCAATTCACCACACACCCACCATGCCAATTCACCACACACCCACCATGCCAATTCACCACACACCCACCATGCCAATTCACCACACACCCCACCATGACAATTCACCACACACCCCACCATGACAATTCACCACACACCCCACAGTGCCAATTCACCACACACCCACCATGACAATTCACCACACACCCACCATGCCAATTCACCACACACCCCACCATGACAATTCACCACACACCCCCACCATGCCAATTCACCACACACCCCACCTTTAAAATTCACCACACACCCCACCATGACAATTCACCACACACCCCACCATGACAATTCACCACACACCCCACCATGACAATTCACCACACACCCACCATGACAATTCACCACACACCCCACCATGACAATTCACCACACACCCACCATGACAATTCACCACACACCCCACCATGACAATTCACCACACACCCCACCATGACAATTCACCACACACCCCACCATGCCAATTCACCACACACCCACCATGACAATTCACCACACACCCCACCATGACAATTCACCACACACCCCACCATGACAATTCACCACACACCCCACCATGCCAATTCACCACACACCCCACCATGACAATTCACCACACACCCCCACCAAGCTTGTTTACTCCCCTCCCCCATCAAGCCTAACCCTCCTCACCCTGCCAGGGCTATTTATCTTTTCTTTTCCTCCCAGTGAGTAACTGGCAGTAGCTGGCATCATTAGGGTGAGGGAGGCTAAGTCCTCTCTAAGACAAGAGCATTGGTTAAGTCTGTGTCAGAACAGACACGGCCTAGAACCTGCTTCTGCTTGCACACAGGCTGTCCCCCTAAGACATCAGGAGTCATGTGTGTGGCATTCCCAATTGCAGGCTGCTAGAGCAATTACTGCATTGGACAGAAGCTCTCTTGTCAAAATCATGATGGCAGAGCCTAGACATGGCTAGCTTGTTCAGTAATTAAAGTCCAGTTCCTCAAAGTGAGAGAAATGACTGAGGAGCCGAAATCTAGACACAAGTCACTCACAACAGGCAGAAAGAGCGAACCATACCAACGCTTTAGCATATCCTCTGAGAAAATGACCTTCAGCCTCCAGACAGAGCACAGGGCCCCCACAGGAGCCTGCATGGTCACTTTTGACTGTCAGGGACCCGAGTTCCCCATGGAACACCACGGTGCTCTGCGGTCTCCCTGCTGTGTGTGTTATAAAGAACAGGAGTTCCTCCTTTACTCTTCATGGATGCTTCATGGACATACAGAGAGCCTCCAGCTACCTAAGTGCACAGGGATGGTGCTGTGTGTCACACCACAGCTGGCTTTCATCCAACTCATGCAGAGTGCCCACGCGACCAAAAACTTTCCAAAGAAGCTCCATGATACACAGAGATGAGTCAAACACAGTCTGAGCCTACACACACACACTCACACACACACACACACACTCACACACACACACACCACACACACTCACATACACACACCAACGCACACACACACACACACCACAAACACACACCACACACACACCACACACACACACATACACACACCACACACCACACACACACACACACACACACCACACCACACACATACATATACCACACACTCACACACACACACACACACACCAACGCACACACACCCCACACACACACACAATACACACACCACACCACACACACACACACACACATACACAAACTCACACACACACAGGCACACACACATACACACACACTCACACACACACATACACACACACTCACACACACACCACATACCCCACACACACACACATACACACACCACACCACACACATACATATACCACACACTCACACACACACACACACACCAACGCACACACACACCCCACACACACACACAATACACACACCACACCACACACACACACACACATACACACACTCACACACACACAGGCACACACACATACACACACACTCACACACACACATACACACACACTCACACACACACCACATACCCCACACACACACACATACACACACCACACCACACACATACATATACCACACACTCACACACA
>JANBXA010000651.1:156012500-156180000 GCA_030556225.1 Cricetiscus sungorus
TTTGTGGAAAAAGAAACAAAAATGTAAGACCCAAGTAGCTCTCCCGAGTTCCCCAGCATATCTTCCAGCCTTAAGATCTGCGACAAGCAGCTTCTCAAGCCTGGTTTGACGCCTCCCAGCTTATCCTTCAGCCTGGGAGCCCCAAACAGCAACCTCCCAGGTTGAGTTAGCACATGCCTTACCACTTCCTCATAAAGTGGCGTTGCTGGTTGTTTAGCAACAGTGGGGAATGAAACTCAGAGGTGTAATACAGTTAATAAGTAATTACTGAATGCCAGCTCTGGGCTCAATACTAAAAAAGAAAATAATAAGACAATTAAACACTGTTCACCCCTTTCTGCCACTTTTAGAATCAGCTTCTCAAGGGGCTACCCTCTGATCCACTTGGGGGGAGGAGCCAACATCACCAACCCTGTGCCCAATTACTCATTCTTTTCCACAATGCAAGAAATTACCAACCAATTATTTTGGTACTACATCGATTAAATTGAACAAAGAGAAGGGAAACTATGCAAATCGTTTATGTCATTTAATTGGGTGGTCATTTTTTTTTTATTTCAATTTAAACTTTAGTCTATCTCAGAGAAAATAAAAACCTGGTAATTCTACCAGATCAGCCATGAAAACAATCAAGCCTCAAACCAGCATGTTCTCCTACAAAGGCAGGGGAAGGATTGTTGTAGGTACTGGGCCACTGCACTTGGAACTTCTGATCTTTGAGGTTTGCCCATCCTTCCCCTTGAGTGGTGCCTCACCAAGATTTCTGGGGGGGTCCTCAAATATGACAGAGATCTTGTCTCCAAGCTTAAACAAGTTTTGGAGCATATCTAGTGTAACCCCCCGGTGAGCGGTGTGTTAGCATTTCCCCGAGGAATTGCTCACCCTCTGGGCGAGGCCTCGGCTATCACAGCAGACACTGTCAAATCACCTCTATGACTCATCCAAATTGCTGCATGACACCTGCAGAAACGGGTTTATTGTGGAGAGTTGGAATGATCCAGAGGACAGCTGCGTCTTGACTTGATGTGAGTGGGTATGTAGGCATGCATGTGTAATTTTCTTACCCGCTATGGGTAAAAGTAGATTGGTTTTGATACAGGGGGCCAGGGGCAAAAGTATGACTTATAAGTACCCAGAGTGATTATTTTAATTATGCAAAAATAGTTCATTATGTCAAATTTTTGGGTTTGCAAAAGGTGTAAGCAAAGGATTGATAATTCATGGGCTATTTGGTATGATATGAGGATAATGAAAATAAATGCATGATTTTCAGAATATGTATGCCAGCTTTATGCATAGAAATTGACTTTAAAAATCCTATTGTGTTTTATGGCTCCACATAAATAACAAAACAACCTCATGACTTGGAAATACGGCGTGTACATCTGAGACGCCCAGCGAGACAGCCCAGCCTCTTTCTTCATTAAATGCCCAAGGATGGATGAACCCACCCCTTGTGGGGAGACGCAGGAGGCAATGTCAATGGATCTCAAATGCTGGCGTGCTCATGACTCACCAGGTGTCCTGCTGAATGCCACTTCTGACTCTGTGGCACTGAGGTGGCCTGCCAACTCCATTTCTGACAAGCTTCTTGTGATGCTGAGATGATTTCTCAGAGCTTCCGGGCTCCTCTGCAACTGGAACTTTGCTGAAAGTGACTCAGATGCAGAAGAAAATCACCATGCCTGTCAAGAAGAATGTGACATCCAGGGCTGGGGAGATGGCTCCGTGAGTAAAGGAATCGCCGTGCACGCATGAGGACATGAGTTCAACTCCTAGAAACCACCCAAAGAGTGGGCAAAAGTACGGGGCCCTCCTACTAGAGATGGAGGCTGGCTGGCATAATTGGGGAGTTCTAGGCAACAGGGGAGCCTGTTTCAAAGAAAGAAGGAGGGGAAGAGTGACATCTGAGGAACAAGGTCTGAAGCTGTTCTCTACCTTCTATGCAACAGCACACACAGGTGAGCTCGCACACACACACACACACACACACACAAGAATATGATATCCACACACAGAAACATACTTAAATAAATATGTTCTAAATAAAGAGCATTAAGGTACTTTGTAATTTTACAGCTTGGTGATTGTGTAACTCAGGCCTTGGGTTCTGTGTTGGTTCTCATTGGCCTCAGAAGAGAAACCCTAACCAGAGACATGGATATACAATGTGTGTCCCTGAAAATGTCCACTCCAGTTAAGGCTCACTGTCTGTGGTCTCAGTGATCTATCACCAACCACAATCCCAAAGTAGTGCATGGAAAAATCCAGACACAAGCAGTACATAAGTGCTCATTATTCTGTTTATGATGAAATTCTTCCTGTCCCCTCATTCTGTCTAGGATATGAACCATTTCTGTCCAGTGTGTTTAGAGTGTCACCGTGTCACCTACTTATTTATCCCTGCGGCCATCTTCGTTAGGAGAATAGAATTTGTGACTGTTTTTGATCTCAGACAAACATTGAGAATGTTGGGGTGTTTTCTATGTGGATAAGGGAATTCACTGTATAGTATTTACACTTTGGAATCCTTGAAATTTTTCCATCTTCCTCTAGTTTCCCTCTCTCCTCTGCTCCCTCCTTCCACAATCCAGCTCTTTCTCTTACCCCCTTTATAAGCTTATTCTGAATGTGGCGTTTCTTGGCCTGCCAGCACCTTACCTAGAGATGAGTATATTAGTTTCTAAACTTCAATAGGAGATGGCCATGCAGCTCTGAACACCGGAGTGCAAATAGGATCCTGGTATAGCCCTGTGCCTTCCTACACAGCATGAAAGCAACTGTCTCTCGCACAAATCTCCCCATCCTAAACCCCTGAACAGGTCAAAGTATAAATCTACCAACTGGGAAGTTGTCACAGAGGCATGTGACATATGAAATGTTAGGCAAACATCCTCTCTCCTAATTTTAGCTCTACTTAAAAATGACTTTCATTGAATTTTTCACAAAGAAATGTAAATGTTAACATGTTCTCATTCCCATTCCGCTGACTATGCAAGCCACAAATAAAGCTAAGATTCAGACGCCAGTTATTCAAGAGTAAGAAGATAACACGACCTAAAACGCCCTCAATGGCCAACAAGATGACTCATCAGGTAGAGGCACCTGCTGCAGGAGCCTGACAGCCAGAGTTTGCCCCCCAGAACTTACACAAAGGTGTAAGAAAATATGCTGCCCCGCAACGGTGGTCCTTTTGCTTTCACGGTGATGGCGCGTGGATTGTCCTTATCAATGATAATAGTAAATGGGTAAAACTTAAATGGCTGTTCATTTGAAACTATAGGCTAGCACATTGTGGGATTCCATAGCTATAAGCACTCAAATACAGCACTGCATACCTTCTTTCCTGGGTAGCCACAACCCAAGCTAGACAGCTCTTTCCAACGACATTGTACCAAGCTAAACAAAGACAGATTCAACTTGGAAGCAGCAGCACTTTGTAAGCACCAAACTTCCAAGCGCCTGAACAAATCATGTCAGTTCAAACACACATATGCAGAGGACTACTGGAGAAACGATAACTTACCAGTGAACTTATGCAACATTAATATTGATGTGAAGTTTGGTTAAGGTTTAAAAGAACTAGAAAACTGAGCAAAGTCATGGCCAACCTTCTTAACCTTCGTTGAAGAAGATGTATTTTTATTTAGAATCCTAAAAAATTTTTTTTCAAGTCGTTGGTAAAACTTCATTATTCTTTTAATATTCTCAAGTGTTTCTATCTCATAAATATTTTATTTCCAAGGAGTCTTCTCTTGATCTTGAAATGCATGAATGCCAGAAAGTTATAGTTTTATCTTGGTATTGACTTTTATCTTGATGGATATGCTTTTCTTTATTTTCTCCATTGTTTGTATAAAAAACCCACAATATTGTTTTTCTTTCATTTTGATTAAAATCATACATTTGACTTTTCAGGGATAAAGTAGCCCACACAAACTAAGGTAAAGATACAAATTTTAATTTCCCCAGTAGCCAGAGACACCAGGCGAAGAGAAATAGGATGGTTCTGGACCTGTGAAGCCACTCAAATCCACACCTGCCATGTTGTGTCTGGGGTTGGGTGGGAATTTGCAACTCTTTGAGATTCATTAGATTAGTTAAAGGGGAAGCAGAGAAATGATGAAGTATTTATGTTATATTAATTCCTTTTATGACCTATTAATTCACTCAACTTGAAACATATAAACAATCTCAGCTGCATTATTCAAACTTGGCAAACGATTTTAGATTTGTACAGTAAGCTGGACTGACTAATGATCCCAAGACTCTCTGGTCCTGTTGAGAAGATGCTCTGGGTGGGTACTAATGGCACACTCATCCCTTAATGATTCAAACGCAGTGTCTGAAATGGACTTCATGCCCAGAGAGCCCCTGGGACTTGGGAAAATTTTTGTTATTGTTGTGGGAGGTGAACAGTCTCCTATGTCACAACTCCAATAACATTGTCTGTTCCCTTGGAGATGATGGCTGTTATTGGCATAGAGATCACCAGCTAGGCTAGAATGAGTGGCCAGAGAATCCTAGGGATTCTGCATCCTCATCATGGGACTTACAAGGATGTACCACTATACCTGGCATTTTTATGTGTGTGCTGATCATTAAATTCAAGTCCTCATGATGACAAGGCAAGCATTCTACCTATGGAACCATTTCCTCAGTCCCTCACAACCTTTCTTATTGGTATTTTTATTACAGTTTTATTTTAAAACTCAAGCAATGATCATCATAATTCTTACCAAAGTTTAGGCATGTATTAATGCCATTGGATTCTGACCATCCAAAGTCAAGGTTACTGTTCACTGAGATGTCTTCACAAATGTGTGATGTCCCTTCCTTGGGGATGCTTTTGGTGATGTAGGCAAGTATTTTATTAGGGAAAATCATGTTGGCAAACATAAGCCAGGGATGGGAACCTATGCTCCAGGGCCTTGGGGTTCTGTAAGAAAAGTCCACACACCTCTCTCTCTCCCCCTTCCCTTCCTTTGCCTTTTTCATCCTCTCTCTCTAGCTCTCTCCATACATATATGTGTGCTGTGTGCCTGTACGTACGTGTATGCATGCATGTTAAGATGTGTGTGCGTGTGTGCACATCTATGCCCGGGTACACATGCATGCGTGTGTTCATGTGGGGATCAGAGGTTGATCTTGGAGATGTCCTTTGATCACTCTCCACCTCACGTTCTGAGGAAAGTGTCTTATTTGAACCCAGAGTTTATCAATTTGGCTAGTTTAGATAGCTGGCTTGTCCCCAGGGCCCTGTCTTTGCCTTCTGAGCACTGGCATTGGCCAAGCCATCACATCTGCCTGGCATTTGTGCAGGTCCTGGGATGAAGACACAGACGCAGTCTCTCAGACGAGTGTGGCAAGTGTTTCACTGGCTGAGCCATCTCCGTACTCCTCTCTTGTTTGGGGAACAGTCTCACTTTATAGCTCTGGCTGGCCTGGTTCCCACTGTAAATAACAATCCAACCTCACAGCGATTCTCCTGCCTCGTCCACCAAGCCGGGCTGAAAGCGGGATAGCAGGCTTGTTCCCCTGCTCCCTGCTTTTTGCTTGTCTTAACTAGAATGTACAGTCTCAACCCAGAATCAGCAATTACACAAATGCTTCTGAACCTTGAAATTGTAGCCGAAGTTGAAGCGAAGATAATTAGAAAGTCAAAATAGATGTGAATTTAAATGATGTGGCAGACAGAAGTGAAGAAGGGAGAAGAGTGAGGAGCGAGGGCACAGGCCTTCTTTATGTCATCTCTGCTCCACGGCTCTTCTCCTAGCTCCTCCTGCAAGCCGGTTATAAGGAATCTAGGTCAGTGCACATGCGCACATTCGCACATGTGCACATGCTCAGTCTGGCCCACACATCTTCCTGCTGCTTGAACGGATACTCGTTCTGAAGACTGGTTTTTACGGCATCGAATTCTTGGCTACCTAAAGGGCTCATTGCTCATTAAATTTAAATCTCCAAGTAACTGCCCACCACCAACTTTTGTTGACTTGCCCAAGTTAAGAATACTTTCTCAGTCTTGGATTCTGAGATGAAAGAAGATTCTGACACGCAAGGTCCATACACAGTTCGGCTTTGATCGTCCTTGGAGACCCTCAGAAGGACAGACAATGAGCCCCTGTGTGAACCACATACCCATTAATACTGATGTGTTATCATGGCAATGGGACTTCCACAGTCCGCAGGTACCCAGGACTCTCCAGACTCGGCAGGGGAGTGTGGAGGTTGGGAAAGATGCTCTTCAAATAGTTCATAAGAGGCAGTGTGTTGGCACAAACTTTAATCCTAGCACTCGGGAGACAGCGGCAGCTGATCTCTGAGTCCAAGGCCACCTTGGACTACATACAGAGTCCCAGTCCAGCAAGAGCTACATAGTGAGACTTTGTCTCATTAAACAAACAAATAAAATACTTAGTTAATTAAAAAACAAAAATATAATAGTAAGTATCGGGTATGGGCCTGGAGTGGTGATCAAGTAAAGAAGAAGCTTGTGTCATAGAAGGAGAAGCTGAGTTCAGATCTTTAGGATTCATGCCAAAGACTCAGTGTGGTTGAACGAACTTATAATTACAGGACTATGGAGGCAAGTGGGTCATTCGCCAGTCTGTCAGCCTAGCCCAGCTGGCCAGCCCCAGGTTCCATGAAAGACCCTATCTCAACAAATACAGTGGAGGGCTGGAGAGATCATGTAGTTGACCAGCGTCCATACTCACAACCTTCTGTAACTCCAGCTCCAGGGAGAATACATGGTGGTTCTGTCCTCATTGAGCACCTACACCATGTGTGTGCATGTGTGCATGCCTGCATGTGTGCATGAACACATACACAGAGAGACACATAATGAAAACCAAAATTAACTTAAAAATTGTAAAGAAGGCGGGGAGAAAGTGAGGAAGACACTAAAAGTTTCCTTTTGGTCTCTGCATGTATGTGTACTTGTGTGCATGAACACATCTATGCACACACACACACACATATACACACACACATATACACACACGCAGACACACACAGACACACACATATACACACATACATACACACACATACACAAACTTACACACACACATACACACACACATCACACATATACACACATACATACACACACATACACACATATACACACACATACAAACACATACACACATATTCACTATACACACACACTACACACACACACACACACACACACACACACACACACACACACACACTATTTCTGCCAGTGACTATGAAAGGATTCATCTTCATTAACCATAACAGCTGAGGAGAAATGCTTCTTTTGTTTCTGTTTGGTTTTTCTTCCCCCAAAGATTTCTCTGTCTCCCTGTGTCTTGCCTTGCTGGAATAACAAGTAACTTTTCAGAGGCAAAATTTAAAATATGTTTTGTTTTTAAGGCATTGGCATTTGTAGGAAATGTAACAGCTTGTAAAGAAAGGCTATGAAAGACACGGGTTTCCCAATGTCTTGGTTTTACTCTGAAAACTGTACTGGAAAATTCACATTGTCCACTCAAAAGGGGTCCCTGGCATTTGATCACGTGTCCAGATGGAGGCTAATGTTTGCCTGTGTTTTTCCAGAAATTCATTCTTTTATCTCAGCACACATCACTCACTGCATCTGGACCAGAGAAGTAGCTAAAAGGAGATTCTACAGTGCAGCTGGTTACAAAGACACCCCTGTGACTCTTCCGTGGGAGACACAGGGACCTACCTGGGCTCGATGTGGCAGCTGCATGAGTGTTAATCAGAGGCCACCTCCAGGTCATACTGCAAGGGAATGTTCTGAAGGAAAGCCTTGAGATCAGGACTCCTTGGCAGATGAGCTCTTACTTCAGACTCAGAAGAGTTTTAGGGCGCAAACGTATTTGCCATGTACAACCATACCCAATAGGGTGGAATTTTGTGGCAAAGATGACTAAATAGCAATACAATAAGGATCCATTAATTCAAATAAATTCCAGTTTTGAAAGACCTGAGAAAAGGAAAGAAGCTGTAGAAGTCTAGTGAATGAATCAGATATGATTTTCATGATGAGGAAAAGGAAATCACTGGTAGTGGTGCATGATTCGTCCATGCCCTTGATAAGCATTAAAATATAGAAAGTCTTACACTTTAATGCAAAATGATAAAACATATGAAAGAAGAAACTCTCAAACTGCCATTTCTAAAACTATTCTGAAAAAACTAATAAAATTTAAGAAATAAATAATTTAAAAATAAATGAACTAGAAATGTGTGGTCTTTAAGCATGCATTTTAAAAAATTAACAATAATTAAAACTAAACTACTAAATAAAATCAATGGATTCAATTTGCTATGGATCTTCATCACAGCTCTCTGCCCTGAGTCAAATCTTACTAATTGAGAGTGAAGCAGGAAGTGAAGCCCACGTGTTACCTTTTAATGAATATGTAGCCCATATCTGAATCTGCCCTGTGCTTTAGGGTCAATCAAAACTTCAAGCCGCGTCACGGTCATGGGTAACACTGGAGTTCCCATGATGCCGTTTGTGATTCAGGTGGCCTCCCTTTCCTCGGGGTCTCATCACAAATTGGAAGCTTCGGTGTTGGTCTTACTCAAAACTGTTAGTTTTTCAGTTTGGAAAAGTGGGCAACAGACTTCCTCTGACACCTCCAGAAGTGAATGAGCCATCATTCCACACAAATCAACTGTCTATCCAGGGCACAGAACCCAGTGACGTCTCCACTGTGTTGCAGGATCCAAAAAACAAACAAAAACAAAAAACAAAACAAACAAACAAAAACTCTCTTAGGGTTTATAGGCACTTGCAACTCATGAGCCAGGTGTAAACATTGCAAGGTGAAAGTTTAAGTTACTTCTGCTAAATTTTCAGCAGAAGTCAAATCCAGCACAGTTTATCATTTACAGTAGGTACGTTATTCACTGTGGCATCACAGGCCGTGTGAGCCTCATGGAATCCTATTCTGCCCTTTTGAGTTTGGTCTCTTTTTCAGCTTTCATCATGCTGAAGTTAGCATCCAGACGAATGAGGGTACCTGTGCCGAATAACCCTCAGTTTGAACTCAGAAGGGTGCATTCAGAGGGAAGGGTGAATTGAACTCTTAGTGTGGGGTATTCCTCCCATGGGTCCGTCAGTTTCTGCCTTTGACCGTGGAGCATGCCCCCAAACTCAGCCCTGCCTGACTGGATTGAAGGAAGGATGGGAAGAGCTAACTGTGCGTTTTGGATTTAATTTCTGCTGTTGTCATTTATGAACTCCCGGCTTTGTCTGGGTGACGCTGGTTCCATTCGTCCACACGGTATCAGCACATCCTCGCAGATCCTCGCAGGTCTAAAACGGGAGGCAGTTTGCCAGGGGTGAATAGATAACTCTTCACTCGGAACCCTGAGAGCCGCTGTACGCTGTCTCTCTGTGCGCTCAGGTGCTGGAGAACGCACCTGCGTCTGGTGGACCGGTGACAGTCAGACAATGCCACCCTGAACGTTCCGCTGTGATTTTCTGTCTGTCTCCCCAAACCCAGAAACCTGGGCACTGGCCAGAAGTGAGTGCTCAGAACAAACTGAAGAAAGAATGCCTTTGTAGCATTTATGATCATGCTCTAAGTTGATATAGGAAATTCCAGAAGTTTCCCAGAGAGAGCGGCTGTTTCCAGCAGGTCTTTTTATACTAATTTTGCATATCCACATTTGCTTCAACTAGAGACTCAGACAGCTTGAATTGAACATTTGAACTTCCGGGTGTACATTTGAACCAAAGCCAAACTCTGAACTTTCCAGGTTTCCCTGCCATTAATCAAAATTCCGAAGATCAATGGCACGCAATGAATCAAGTATAATAGCCGCCATCAATTGGGAAAATGAGAGGCTGCACCAGGGCTGTGCCAGGACATGGAGGTGGGATGGCAGTCAGGTTGGCATTGGATCAGCACAGGACTGTTCCTGGGAAGAGCTCACTGGGTCTGCCATGGACAAGGAACACGGCCTTAGCCATACCCCAAGCACAGGGCCATGGCTACCACCAAAATTCCACTCACTGCTTTGACATGTATACATCTCAGGGAGCCCCCACGCTTAAGCATGAGTTAGACTCCTGGCAAAGGAGGATCTCACAGAGAGAAAGCAGATCCCCCCTCAGGTTCCCTACCAGAGGGGCCAGCTGAGACTCAGGCCTCCACCCTTTCACACAAGCCAAGCCCTTTCTATGATGCATCGGGGCACCCTCCTTCTTGTGACCACTAAGTAGTCCCTCTCCCTCCGCTCTGCTGTTGGGCACAACCCCTGTGGCCCTGCATGGCCTGAGGTGTCCTCTTCTGAGCCTGCACGAATGTCATTCAACAAGCTTCCATGGTTTCGTTGGTCTGAACTCTAATATCGTGTGCTCAGGGGAGTAGGTAGAAGGGAAATCCCCTACCCCGTGAGGATCAAAGGGGAGAGGGTGCCAGCAAAGGATAGTTTGGCAAACTTCATGTTATTTATAGAACTATTTCAGGGATAAGATACGTGTGTGTGTGTGTGTGTGTGTGTGTGTGTGTGTGTGTGTGTGTGTGTGCGCGCGCGCGCGTACCTAAAGAGTACTTAAAAGGTGTATCTGTAGTTGGGAATCTGTGCTTTATTGGGGCTAGGTCCTGAGTCTGACCAGGTCCACTGCAGACCCAAATTCCACACAGATGCACTATGGAAACTTGGATCCATGGAATGTTACAAATGTGCTGCTCTGGGTTCTAGATAAAAGAGTTTGATAAGAGCTAATTTATTTTCAATGTGTGTGTGCATGCATGTGTGTGCATGAACATGTGTTGTGTGAATACACATGTACATACACACACAGAGGTGGTAAAATGCCTGATGTGGGTGCTGGGGACTGGGCTCTTAGCTGCTGAGTCACCTCTCCAGTCCCATTCATAATGTTGCCATTCATGTGTTTATTTAGGTGAGGCGGGGAGCAAGGGCCATGCTGCATACATGGAGGGAGAAGGAAAAACTTTCAGGAGAGAATTCTCTCCTGCTGTCTGGGTCTGAGGGGTGGAATGCAGGTCCTTAGGCTTGGTGGCAAGTGCCTTTTCCCTTTGTGCTATCTGGGTGGCCCCAAGAAAGACTGATATGAAGATATATCGATCACTGACATCCACTTTAAGCCATCACATTTACCTATGAGACTAATGCCTTCAAAGAGTACCCTGACAAGTGTCAGTCTACTTAATGACCATTGTGCTCTAAAACAGTAATTATAACCATAAAATATATTATTGACCTTGTCCCTACTTTCTCATTTTTCTTACAAATAGAATAGTTATTTGTTTTGTGTAGGTAAAGGAGAAATAAGAAGGTAAACTATCTGAAGCCACCCACAAGAGTGCTTCATTTCACTTCCCGCTGCTCTACTGAACAAGCCATTCCTCTATATTGGGCAATAAAAGTTCCCAAAATGGTAAATACCCTTCCGCTCCTTTGGAACATCTTTTCCAGTAAAAAGTCATCGCATCCCATCAGGAGTAGACTCTGTAGAAATAAGAGAGAACTGAATGGGAAACTCTAAAATGTGTGCTCAGGGTCTGCAGAGATGGCCCAGAGGTTAATAACTCTTGCTGCTTATGCAAAAGACCTGGGTTCGGTTCCCAGCACCCAAGTCAGGAGGCTCTGTGGGCACTACCCACAAGTGCATATATAAACACATAACAAACAAGCAGACATACACATAAACACAAGTTCGTTCAATAAGAACTATTACACTTGATATAGAAGCAGACACAATATATGTGTTAGTTAATATCTTTAAAATATACTTACTAATTTCCGTTATATTATTATAAGTCAAAATACATGATTAATCATATCACATTCGTTTACAGAATATGCACGCTAAAATATCTTTTTTACAGAAGCATTTAGGACAATATTCTAGAGAATTTCACCACCAAAACAAAACTGGCGTTATAGATTGACGAGAGGGATGGACGGAATTAGGGAGAGAGAGAATGAGGGTGTGAAAGAAGTATAGTCACCCGTGGTGGGTTGACAAGTTTGACACACTAGACCATAAGACCTTCTCCTGTTCCAAACAAAAACAACCACAGACCATTTACTCTAATGAGATCTGCATCTCACTCTATGCACAAAAGTTCAGGTTTAATTTTAGATGAATGTGCATCTTTCTACAGATTAAATTCCTCTTGACCATGTGTGTGCACCCTTGTTACCAGCAGACAAAGCAACACACATACCAGCACTGTACAGTCGCAGCAACAATGTTACAGTTAAAACCATTCAGTCCATCAAGTGGCTGAACAATGAAACATGCAGTATGCTAGACATTAGGTTTCAACGACTTTCTGACAGGACCCTTGCTTTCTAACAATGTAGCCTTTTCCTCCTGTGTACTAAATGATTCTAGTCTGTGGGGTAGGGCAGCTGGCAAAGCCCTTGTCAAACAGTATGAGGACTTGAACTCAAATCTCCAGAACCCACGTAGAGTCTGGCATTGTAGTGTACGTCTGTGATAGACAGAAGCTCATACACAACCCAGCCACCTGCTATATACAGCGGCAAAGAACATAAAAGAGACTCTGTCTCACACAAGTGAGAAAGCTCGGGCAGACACCTGATGCTGTCCTCTGCTCTCCATATATGTGGCTCTTGCATACCTACACACAAATGTACCACACACACACACACACACACACACACACACACACACACACAATTTCGAAAATCAAATAAAGACTCCATTCAGTTTCAGGAACATTATACTTCATGTAGATTCAGAAGTAAGACTTCCTCCCTGGGTAATTGGGGCTGGAGCTGTGTGGTTCATAGCAGAATGCTTGTCTAGAATGTACAAATACCTGGGTAGGGTCCCTAGAAGCAAGATAAACAATGGTGTGGAGGGGCAGAGGAGAGAGGAAAAAAGAAAAAAACTGAAGTGGCATAGCTGAAGATACAGAGCGAACTTCTAAAATCTTACCTCAATCACGTGGCATAAGACCATTTCAAAACTCTGCTTAAATGGACCAGGAAGCAAGATATCCAATGTGAAGAATGGGGAAGGAAGGATACCGAGTAATACTGTAGTAATACTGTAGTAATTCTAGGGGCATGACCTTCCTGGCTGTCGAGGGTTGGGGCCTGGAATGTTCACTGAGAGGTCTGTACTGCTATAGTTCAGTAAGATGAAGTATCATAATTCCTGTGTTGCTACTCACATACATTTGTCAATAGTCCTTATCTGGCAGTGAGTTCTTATTTAAGCAAACTAATGTCTGATCATTTGCTGGTACCACTAAACAACTAGTAAAGATTTTTAACACCCCCAGACAAAACAGAAGAAAAAGAAAAAAAAGCTTACAAATGGCTGGAGTATGCTGTCATTAATTCTGAAAGGATTGATTTCCAGTGGGCTAAAATCCAGAGAAACGGTTGATTGTGTAGAAAATATAGCAGAAAAAAAAAATGTCTAAGATGATATACCATGAGGAAAACATGGGGAAGTCTAGGAAGAACAGTTGGGCAGCAAATAAAGCATTAGATTTTTGTCTTTGTTCTGTGTCCAGACTCCTTCTGTCCAGGCTTCTGCAGAGCAAAATAGAATCAATGTCCATGTTAGTTAGAACTCTAAAGACAGACTGTTGTAGCAGTAACTGTTAGGGCCTGCCTGGTCCCTGGGCAGCTACCACACATCATAGGCAGACATAGTTTTTCAGCCATCATGATTTGCTGCAGAGTGTGTGTGTGTGTGTGTGTGTGTGTGTGTGTGTGTGTGTGTGAGTGTGTGAGTGTGTGTGTGTGTGTGAGTGTGTGTGTGTGTGAGTGTGTGTGTGTGTGTGGTGTGTTTCGGCTATCATGATTTGCTATAGTGTGTGTGTGTGTGTGTGTGTGTGTGTGAGTGTGTGTGTGTGTGTGTGTGGTGTGTTTCGGCTATCATGATTTGCTATAGTGTGTGTGTGTGTGTGTGTGTGTGTGTGTGTGTGTGTTTCAGCCATCATGATTTGCTGTAGTGTGTGTGTGTTTCAGTTATCATGATTTGCTGCAGTATGTGTGTGTGTGTGAGTGTGTGTGTGTGTGTGTGTGTGTTTGTGTGTGTGTGTGAGTGTGTGTGTGTGTGTGTGTGTGTGTGTGTGTTTCAGTTATCATGATTTGCTGCAGTGTGTGTGTGTGTGTGTGTGTGTTTCAGCCATCACGATTTGCTGTAGTGTGTGTGTGTGTGTTTCAGCCATCATTATTTGCTGTAGTGTGTGTGTGTTGTGTGTGTGTGTGTATGTGTGTGTTTCAGCTATCATGATTTGCTGTAGTGTGTGTATGTATGTGTGTGTGTGTTTCAGCCATCACGATTTGCTGTAGTGTGTGTGTGTGTGTGTGTGTGTGTGTGTGTGTGTGTGTGTGTGTACGCTTGTGCACATACACATGCATGGGTAGCTGTACTTGTGCATACCTGGGAGGACTCCAAAGAACAACCTCAGGTGTTCTTACTCAGTCACCATCCACCTTGTTTTAAGACAGGGTCTCTCAGTGTCCTGGAGCTCACCAAGGAGACTGGGCTGGCTGACCAGAGAATACCAGGAATCTACCTGTCTTTGTCCTAATACTGGGAATTCAAGTGTGTGTCACACCTGGCATTTTTATAAGGGTCCTGGGGATCAAACTCAGGTTCTCATTCCTGCAAGGTAAGCAATTCACTAACTGCACTGACTTCCCAGACCCCAACTTAATTCATTTTAATCTGCTTTATTTGCTGTGTAGGTTTTAGGGTCACAGACACATGGAGCAAAAGGCAGCATTGTCCCCATTTGCTAGACTTCCCCTTATGGACATTGCCCCTCTATCAGCATCCAGTAAGACAATGGTCCATTTGTTATCACATACAAGCCCACAGTGGCATGTCACCCTCACACAAAGTCCATGCTTCATTGGGATTAACTCTCTGCACTTGGATAGTCTACAGATTTGGACAATTGTGTGACACCATGTGGCTACTGCTATGATATAATATGAAGAGACATCCTTAGCCCCCAACCCTGTCTTCCTCCCACACCTCGATTCCTGGTACCCAGTAACCCACACCTCCACCTTCCCCAGAGACCGTGAGGCTGAAATCATGAAACATGTAGGCTTTCAAGGAGGGCTCTTTCATGTGCTGAGGTGTTTCCTCTTCAGTTGAGTGTACTATTCTGTGATCTGGATGGACCATGGTCCCTTCATTCTTCATACTGGGGTCGACATCAAACTCCAACCCCATTGGGTAAGTGTAAAGAGAGGCAGCTGCTGGATCATATGGTAAGGAACATTCGTTGAGTCTCTGCGGGACATCCAGGTTGTCATCTGAAGTGGCCGCATTCTCTCGTCTTCCTACCCTCCCATTGCCCACTGCCTGCACCCATGTGCTGACGATTCCCAGGCTTGTCAGCACTTGCACTGTCAGTGACGTGGGTGTTAGCCATTCTAATAGGAGTAGCAGACATCTTGCTAATATTTGAATTGCAAGCTGAGATTTTATTTGCTTTATTTTTTTTTAACTCGAGACCACAGGGTATATGCCAGGCACACAGCTAACACTAAATGCATTGGTGAAAATTGAAGGCCTTGTCTCTAAGATGAGGAACAGGATAAAACTGTAGACTCACACCACTCCTTGCATCAAAGTGTTGTGCCTAAGCCAATCAGGCAGGAAAGGAGATGTTGGACTCTGATCTGTGACTCAGGAAAGTCAGAGGACACAGAGCTTAATTAGCACAGAACAAATCAAAACAAAGACAGCAGGGGATCCTGAGACCCCAAAGCAAACCAAGAGTTTTTAACTGGCACCTAGGGATAGCATATTATGCTCCATGATGTCAAAGACTGGTAAAAACAGAACAATTGTGATAGTAACAATGAATACACCTGTACAGAAACAAAGATAAGAAACACATTCAGCTGTTTCCATGTATCAAAGAAAACAATGTTACAAGGAAAGAGAAACAACAGCATGATAATCTAAGGGTGAGGCAGTGGCGTGGAAACCAACAGCTCTCTGATTGGATAAAAGACACACTCAACAAGTGGAAACAGTGCCCGGCACTGGGAACCCCACTAACCACACGGTGCTGGTGAACTCATGGATACTGGAGGAGAATCTGCAACTGCTTCTTTACTAAATCAACATAATCCCTAACAACAATCCATAAGCGTTGTCCTATGTCCACGGATAATTGTAGTTTTCAGGCCTCATCAAGAAGATTCTCTTTGCAACGCATGGATACCACTAAAGAAAACCAGCCAAAAAGCAGAGTTTTGGTAGCCCAGTTCCAATAGGGACATCTACAGAACACTCCTGCACATAAGGCTCGGGGGACTTTGTGAAGGAGGGGTCAGAAAGAAAGTAAAGAGCCAGCGGATAAAGGGGTTCTCTGTAAGTCTGTGTCTTCTGCATATGCCAGAAGCTGCACCTAGACAGTTTCACCAGTGCGGCTGCCCAACATAAATTGAGCAAGGATGACACCAATGGGCATGAAAAGGCGAATAGCCCACAGGGCCTGAACTCTACACAGAGGACTCTGGGGAACTGAACAAAGCTGGGACCTGGAGAGATGGATGGTCTTCCCGTGGAAGGGAGCATCATTTGCTTTTCCAGTGCCAAATGGTCAGCCCTGAAATCATATGTACAATAACCTTGCATAATCAAAACTGGTTATGTTTAGAAATATATGCATATCTCTCTCTCTCTCTCTCTCTCTCTCTCTCTCTCTCTCTCTCTCTCTCTCTCTCTCTCTCTCTCTGTGTGTGTGTGTGTGTGTGTGTGTGCAATAACATTTAACAAAAGCCAAGACCAGGAATTTGACGGAGTGTGAGGATAGTATATAGGAGGGTTGGGAGGGGTAAAGGGAAGAGAGAAATGCTAAGGTTATATTATAATCACAAAATAAACAGTAAAAGAATAAGAGGAAAGAAAGAAGAAAAGCAACAGACTGGTGTCTCCTGTTAACGCCGTTGTAAAATCCCAAGTTAGGCATTAATGTGTATTATGTCAGTAAAATGCCACGGGCTGTTTAAGCTTGTTGAAAGGGAACCGGGTGGTGGGAAGCCCAGTCTTAGAACTCTTCCAGACAAAGCTTACTCCAGGACTGCAGCTGGCTGCCTCGGCTTCCCCCTTGGCTTCTGTTGTATGATTGTATGTGTTGAGCAGCTCCAGCAGTCTCTGTGTGTTTTGAATGCTCATGTGGTAGTGTTTTGTAGTCTGTCCCCATCATCTGCTCTGTCACTTCCTGTCCACAGCCACCTAAAAGCAAAGCAACCATGGTGTGGGTCACTCTCCAGACAACTCAGAACAGTCCAATCCAGCAATGACTAAACGGAGTTATACGAACTAATGAGGATTCTTGCTTCAGACATTTCTCTGTCCCTTGATTCCCCTAGTATTCCCACATTAGCTTCTCTGGAGTTCTTACGTGCTCTGCTCCATTCTTCTTGTCAGTCTAACTTCCGTCCTAGAAGCTTCTACTGACTCATCCTCAACTAAGTTAAACTCAAGTGCACCAGACTTTGCTAGAAGATTCTGAAGCTCAGATCCTGTTACAAACTTACAATGAGCAAGAGAGCTACAATGTCACAAGAATGAACTGTAAGATCTGTGAGACTGATGAACTAGGACAAAATGCCCACAAGTCAACCCTTAGCCTAATAGTCCATTAGCTTTGCACTATCCCACCAACTGGAAAAATAGTTTCTTCAGCCAGTGATGCTGGACGGTGAATATCTATGTACAAAAGCATTAATTTAGAGTCTAACCACATGCCATATACAAAGGGAAGCTCAAAGGGAATCACAGGTCTAATAAAATGTGAAACCATTGCCACTCTTCCAAGGAAGCACAGAAGCATATCATTGTCATCTGCTGGAATTTACCAATGATTGCTGAAACCTGACATCAATAGCACAAACAGTAAAAAACAAAATTTAGGAGTCAGACTCCATCAAAATTAAGAAAAAAAAAACTTATGCATCAAATAACACAATCAATCAAGTCAACTCAGAGAATCTGAAAATAATTTCAAACTACATATCTAATAAAAGAGTTTATTTGGATTATACTTTAAAACTTCTTACAATATGTAATAACAATCCAAATTTATGACATATTCCACCCATACACTGATTTTCTAAGTAACCGCTTCAGAAAAGTGAACACATCCATTTAAAGGCTTGTGCACAGGTACTGGTAACCAGCATTGTTTATAATAGCACAAGAGTGGAAATCAAATATCATTCTACTGATCACTGAATAAAAGAAAGCAATAAGCCCATATAATGGAATACTACTAAGCAATGAAAAGGAGACAGTGTATAAACATCATACCATGAAAGAAGGCAGTTACAAAAGATCAAAATTAATTTATCATTTTTCCATTCATCTTCAGTGTCCAGAATCTGAAAATTCACACAGACAAAAGCATCTTCAGGTTGCTGGAGCTGAGAATCAGCAGGAAGGGCATGTTCATAAGAGTTCCTCTTAGAGATGACAAAAAAATATTCTAAAATTAGATTTTGGTGATTGTCACACAACCCTGAAACTGTCATGAAAGTATTGAACTGTGCGCTTTAAATGGAAGAATTTCATCCTAAATTATCTCTTAATTACACTATTTAAAAACATGCTCATAAATGAGGAAAGAGCTGTGAAAACAAGTTCTTCCATAGATCAAGCTTTTCACTAAGTTCTCCACACTATCCACCCCGCCGGGGGCCTGGTCTGCTATCTGCGCTCGGGTTTTAACAGTAAAGCATCCTTCTGTGGTCTCTACAACTTTGTGTAGGTCGGTCCTACACAGCTGACTAAAGAATAATTTACATTTACGTGATTTCAAGGTGACAGAACTAGCTGCCTCAGTGTGCAACAAATACAAAAATCTAATGTTTTAGTTAGCATGCCCAGTAAAAGATAGGCTTTCAATGGTTAACTGGGTGGCTCTGTCCATCCTTTAGGACCATAACTCAAGTTACTAAAATGTCCCCAGCTGTATTTTTCTCTGGGGAAAAAAAATGCAGTCAAGATGCCTTACAAAATGTATGTTAAATAAATCTTTCCCGTATGTTGAAAGTTTAAGTGATTTAATAAAAATAGAATCCAACATTTTACAACTTGAACGAGCTTTCAAATGCCACCTTACCAACTCTCATTCTTTGTATGATGGGACCATCTGACAGTTCAGCGTGAGAAAGGCTCACCTCCTACATCTCTCCAGAGGGACTGTGTGGGCTGTGAGCCTGGCCCTGTAACCCGGCAAGGCCACAAAAGTTTAATTAATTTTCAGAAAACAAATCGACTTGCATGGTCTAATTAGCCTTCATTTCTTAAGCAAACCCAAAACAAAGCTAGGTGGTATCGTTTTATGCAAACAAACAATAAGACCTAATTGCTCCCCACATTCAGATACCACCATTATTAGAGTTGTTAGCCTTTCTTAACTCTCCACTGCTCGGAATAATAATAACCTGCTAGAACTTTGAAATGAAAATCTTTCCACTTGACAAATGCTGATGTTTTTAAGTATTTCAAAAGCCGATGTCAAACAAGCTGCCTTTTGATTTCCATCTTGGTCTGTGCTGAGCATTAGAGAGGTTATCGAGGCTTGCCAGGGCCCGGGATTAGCCCCGCCCCCACAATTCCCCAGTGCCAATCAGCAGGGGGAGCTCTCCCATTATGTAAGTGACCACCAACAAGGCACAGGCTCTCTTGTGGACAATGGTGAGGTCTTTTTAGAAATGGAGGTTACAAACTGGGAAACATTAACACGACGGTCTGTTCAAAGATGAGGGCCTACCCACTCTGCACCAAGAAGATTTTTGTTTTTTCCTAAAACAACCCTGGGAATTAACGGGGGTGTAAAAGTTGCGGGCCTGTAGAACGTTGTCCCATTGCAAGGAGAATCAGGCACCTACCACTTAGAGTGGAATGAAACTTCATTGCATCAGAATTTTAATGGGTATAATGGCCTTCATCGTCTCCTTGGTGCGACAGAATGCTTGCAAAGGTTAGATAAGGGGGAAAAGTTCACGTTAATCAATGTCTAACCCTGGAGGGAGATGGCTTTGTGCTCAGGGCGTCACAAAGCCCTGGACTTGTGTCGACAGTCTGAGATGCTGTAGTCAGGTGACAGGAACTGCCATGGCAAGGCGTTGACTACGGTATTGGTTAACCTCCAGTAAATTCACTAATGCACTATTTCTGCATGATTCTTAATTGGAACTTCTGAGCTCAAAAAAAAAAAAAAAAAAAAAAAAAAAACCCAAAATTTTAGGAATGCATTTGGTGTATAACGCAATGTGGTAAACTGTAGGCCACGAAATGACAGAAGATTATCAAAACCAACAAGGATTGTACAAACTCCCTGCACAGCTGTCTAGTGTCACATTGCAAGTGTTGCTACTCACTTCTTCTTAATTACAGTTACCAGTTTTTAGCCCCGCCCATGGCTTCTTGAAGAAAACTACAATTCCCAGGCTTCCTTGCAGCTACTGGAAGTTGTGTGACTAAGTTCTGCCCAATGGGATAGGAAGTAAAGGGATACAAATGGCTGAGCACCAAACAGAGCATGGCAAGTGTTCTCCCCTACCCAGGGGGTTGTAGGTGATGTGACTTGACTTGGGGCAGCTTACCTGAGGATGAAGTACTGTGACCAAGAGTGGGAACAAGCAGGCAGCCAGAACACTGTAAAAACAAGCGAACATTGGCAAGAGTGTTTATCAATAATATAAGCAAAAGACATTGACTCATATTTTATTAATAATAATTTTAGTTTGCTAAGACAATCACTATAGATGCTGCTGACCATGGGATTCTGGATCTTTCTACTGAAGGACCTTCAGCAAAGGCAGCAGTCATAATGACAACAGTCGTCTACAGATTTATGGGCACATTGTGCTGGACACTTAGATGTGATTTCATTTAGCTCTTCCCTTAGGACCAACCTGGCTCTCTGATCAAGAAACAATGGCTTAGAGAGCTTGTAGATGGGGTTAACTATGCATGTCACCTTCGTGTTTCAACCCTAGTGTGGAGTCCAAAGACCTTCAAAAGAAAATGTGACCATGTGAACATATTACAAGAAATGTATAACTATGAGGATGTCTTCCTGTGAGTGTCCAAGACAAGACAAAGCAAAATAACACACATACCACACACACACACACACACACACACACACACACACACACACAGAGAGAGAGAGACAGAGAGAGACAGAGAGAGACAGAGAGACAGAGAGAGAGAGAGAGAAACTACTTTTCATCCTTTCTACAATACAGCCCTGTGAGTATTGCCTTCTGAAATTCCCTAATGGTTTATTGATTACTTTTTAAAAATAAACGGTGGAGAGAGAAAACAATGAACCTGATTAAATTGGTGGCCAGGTCCATCACCCCTCAGTCAGCCTGCTTTATCATGGTGATAAAAGCCTTTACCTTATTCCCCAAATGTCTAGACTGCCACACAGAGCCGGGAGTGGTTTTAGGTGCAATGACTCAGCATCTTTTAAGATTCTTGCTCAGTCACTTCCTCTCTGCCATTTTCCAGGAGACAGTCGGCCAGATTCAGAACAGAGTCACGTTCTGTTCAACTATCGCTGACCACGACTTCTACCTCCACGTGTTGCCCATCACCCAAATCCTCAAAACTGGTGCATCATCCACCAGCCAGCTGCTGTCCACTTACGGGATAACAGCGGGTGGCTTTTGGGAGGTGTGGCAGATTAAGGCATTGGACACGGGTATTGCTGAAGTTCTTACTGAATGTGTGTCCTTCTGGGAAGGATCCTTTACCATCGGTTCTTCTGCCTTTCACCTTTGCCCCTCTGCAGAGTGATTGTTGTGGTGTGTTGGACGTGGCCACTAACATCTGGGATGACAGTGCTGTGACCACTGTCCCTCCTGGAAGGAAGGCAGGGGGTGGCTTCAAGGTTCTCAGGGTCAGGCGGATGAGGGCACTGCAGGTTTCTCAGGGACCCTCCTCTTCCTGATACTGTATGCGGGGTAAAAACACGGGTGTGACTGAGCACTGGAGCTGTGAGTATGGTACGCTGGCGACTCCTCAGTGACAGAGTCTGAGTCATCATCAGCCATGCTGGGGTGTGCTTTTTGGTAACACCTTATAATGGTGCACTTGGAAGTACCCCATCCCCTCACTATCACCCAAAATGCAGTAAACTCATTGGTTCACCAAGCTAGATTTGGGTGGAACTGTTTTGTTTTTTGTTTGATTGTTTTCCTGTCTGTCGATGCCATTTCTATCAGAGGGGAACAGGCATTTCTCTGTGTCACTCCGGGACAGGTGCCATGACAAGCCTCTCGGTTCCCCTGAAACACATGCTTGTATCTGTCACGGCCTGTCCGCCTTGTCTGGTGTTCAGGACCTGGCAAGGAGACCAGAGTGGTGGACCTCAGCATATTTTGGGTCTGATGAGAATGTCTGAGCATGTGCCCAGTGGGAAAGTGTCCATTTTCTTAGAGGTTTCTATTGTTTTGTGAGCTTATAAGAAAAAATCGGAAAGAGAAATCATTAGCTTGAGTGTGTATCTCTCACCAGTAAATTTCTCAGAAAGACTAACTTCATCCTCGCTGTCCTGTGGTAGTTAGGTGGGAGAGGTTTAGCTATGTTACTGCCCAGAACCAGAGTTGGAAACTGAGGCATTTCTTATGGTGAGGCCCCGTTTCCTCTCTCCGAGTGCTCACACTGCACCCTGACATAGACATGCCTCGATCTGAGCCAAACATCCGAGCTTAAGCTACCTGAACCACTTTTGGTTTACTGAGAGAATCCCAGGGGACAGCGATGTCATATGACTTACTTCCCACATCAAGGCACCTTTAAGGGGTAAATGCTAAATGTGTCATGCTGAGAATATAACTGCCATTGCCCTGGACATCAAGACTTTTCTTTTTGTTTCTGACTACTCCTGCCCCTTCCCTCTTGCTATCCTGTGCTCACTGAAGTCATCTATCAATCTATCATATATCTATATATCTATCACAGATATATATATATATATATATATATATTCTATTTACCAACATTGCTTTTGTATGTACATCGATAAGAATATTGGTTCTTCAACTCAAAAGTTGAAGTTTGAGTGTGAAAGTTGGCAGATCCACTGCTACTGGTCCAGCATTTCCTGACTCTGGAGGAAGTCTTTTCCTGGGTAGAGCTCTGAGGGTTGAGCATGTTTCTGTGCTGTTAATGCAGTGTTGAAATGCAAAGCTGCACCCTTAGTGTAGCCACATGCCAACGGTTCTCTGAGGGGGAGGAGGATCACCAGTCCCCACAGTGTGACAACTCCTACTGGGAGCCTCTGCCTGCTAGTCATTCCTACCCCCCTCAGATTTGTCACCTCACTTTCTCCATTGTATTAGTTACTGTCTTAGTTAGTGTCCTGTGGCTGTGATCTTCACAGGACACCATGCCCATGGCAACTCTCATAAAGGAAAACGTTTAACTGGGGCTGGCTTACAGTCTCAGAGATTTAGTCCATTTTCATTATGGTGGTGAGTATGACGGTGTAAAAGGAGCTATTGGTCTAGATAATAATCACCCAGAGTCAGATACAGAGGGAAATCAGAGATCAGAGAGAAGGAGCAAGCAGCCACAGCACACCTTACCTCCTAAGTGTCTCAGCAAAGAAGAGAGCAAGTTCCTGTTTCTTCCTGCTCATATTCCGATTCTGCCCAGCTACATCACTTCCTGTCTGTCTGTACAGACCTCCAGACCTCTATGATTAGCTAGTGGCACACTCCATTCTCTGACCCCCAGACAGGCTTTATTTGTGCACGAAAGATATCATCACATGGTGGCGTGCAGGCAGACGTATCGGAGGAGGAGCTGAGAACCCTACATCCAGTAGGCAGGGAAATTGACTGAGACACACTGGGCGGTGTCCTGAGCATCGGAAATCTCAAAGCCCACTCCCACCATGAACACTTCCTCCAACAAGGCCACACCCACCCCAGCAAAGCCACACCTCCTAATAATGCCACTCCCTGTGAGATTATGGGGCAACTATATTCAAGCTATCACAGTCACTTTCTTCAATACCTTGATAAAATACTTGACAAAGCGAGGACTCATTTTGGAGTATGATTTCAAGGACCAAGTCTAGTCTTGTAAGGAAGGCATGGCAGCTGTGGTGGTTTGAAAGAAAATGGCCCCCACAGGGTGGCACTCTTAGGGGTGTGGCTCAAGCCAAAAAATGGCCATGCGTAGCCCTCAATGCCTGAAGGCTTCCATCTATAGGCCACCTGTTGATGGTTCTACAGCATCATCCCAAGGCAGCACCTTCAACTGGGACCCAAGTGTTGAAACAGGTACTTATTTATCCTGAACATTTTGCATTCAACCCATTATATTCATAAAAACAGAGTTATTTTGTTTGTTTGTTTTTGTCAAAATACACCTTATTTGCTTACAGTTTTTTTAATTCAATCTTTTGTGTGTAATAAAATTAAATGAACTTAAGGATGAAGATAGAAAATATGGAAAGTTTTATTCTAACCCCTCTGCCCTCCCCCCACTTGTTAGAAATTCTGAGAGAAAAATACAGGAGATAGTTTCCTGACACTGCAAACCTCTGCCAAATGAAATAGGATGGAAAGTATTGCCCAGCCTCAACATGACTCTACAGGTATGTAGCTCATGAAAGGGATCCTGACAGTGAAATTTCACCATCCTGATGATTCCAACCTTTCAAAGGGAAGGTTTGCCTTGTATGCTAGAGACTTGTCCATCTATCACACGTCGACCTGGTGGCCAAAGGGCTGTTGATCTTACAGCTCCGCTCTCTGTTAAATGGTGGTGTGTCTATTAGGCAGCTAGGCTACCCAGTCTTCTAGGGAATTGTAGACCTGTCAGAGGTAGTTACAGTAAATCGCTTCTTTTTTCTTGTCCTGGGAAGCAGAATATGTTAATGCCAAATCTATTACGGTCTTTTCATTGCCATTGAGAGAGAAGGAACTTCTGTGTGAAGTGCAGATCTATTCCTACTAAATCTTAATTGCCTAGGGGAACGTGGCAACGTCTAGCCCACTGTTGCTGAGGGTATGTAACTTCAACTAACTCCAAAGCAGCTAACAGGCCCAGGGATGGGACAGCGGCTGGACAACCCAGGCACCCTATATTGTAATTACAGCCAAGAAGCACTGGAGAGCCATGAGCCACGAAAGCAAAGTAAGAATAACCACACAACAAAACCTCATTTAAGTAGACTTTACAGTTTTATTTAAAGAAGAAAGGCCCTCTGAAGCAGTCATCTGTGTTAAAGAGAAAACATTTCTCCCATTGACTTTGAAGAACTTTAAATGATTTTTAGTATGTCTTTCTATGTATTGGGTCATCTGTTTTCTCCAAGTACCAGGCAATCAGCTCATCTCCAGAGACAAACACATAAGCCACCTGGTGGGACCTCATCAAGCCTGGTCATCTGAGTTCTAGCTAAACATAGTGAGCCTGGGCTGGCCCAGCCCATTTATAAGAGGTAAGTAACAAGGTTCACCTTGTCAGACGTTGATGTGGGATGCTTGTTGTATGAGACTTCCCCTGCAGAAATGTAAACAAATGTCTAGGGAATGACAGACCAAAATAGCAATTTCACTCAACTCCACCTTGGCCAACCAACAAGTTTATCAGAATTACTTGCAGGAGTGTGGGTGATGGGTTACTTAATCTCAGAGACAGCTACAATTAAAAAAAAAATCCTGCATTAGCCTGAGTGATAACTCACAAAAGTGACATCTCTGGGGCTGTCTACTTGACTTACAGGCAGCCTGACAAGCAGGAGAGCCTTCTGTCTCCACAACAGTAATTGCTGTTTATACAGCCTTGGCGAGGAAGGAACATTTTAAATTCTGTAAGTTTCAGGGGCTCCCGGAGACTTCTGGGTTGTTTACTTCCTGTGTGCCTTCCATGATGGAATGTTTCAGTTCAGAGGGAATTGCTACACAGCATACAGACAGGCTTCTTCTGAGGCATCCTGAAACTACATCAGGAGGAAACGAGTCACACAGAAAGGAGATATTAATGGGCATTGTGACACAGGATGCAAAGTCGGACACCACAAGGGACTTGTTTGTGCGTGAAGTGTTAGACAGCAGCATTCAGTATCCAAAAACACAAAAAGGAGACCCAACTTTGAGGATCGTCATGAGAAAGACCAGAAGGGCATGGCACTGCCAGCAGGTGGCATGGGTCCCATGCCATGCGAGCGCCCTCTCCCCCACCCCATTTCCTCTGGCTCTGCAACTGGAAGTGGTATCTGCTGACGTGTGATTCATGATTCACCTTCACGATGCACATGGTGCTCTCGGAGTGTTTGCTTTATGTTGATGGTTTCCGAGAGAGGCATGGTCTGTTCTCTGTGTGTGTTCCAGTTTGCCTCTGCACCATGCATGAGCATGTAGTGTCCATTAGCTAGACGAGAAGAGCACTCAGTGGCCCAGCAAGCAAAGAAGAACAAGGCCAGGGGAAGAGTCCTTGCATGAGTCCTTGTGCAGATCATGCCCTCTGCGGGCCCATGCCCTCCCCTAGAAAATAAGGACATTGAATCAATGGCTGTTTGTCCTTTAAGAAGGCCATGACCGCCTCCTGTCACTGTTGGTTTTGATGTCAAGAGTCAAAAAAAAAAAACAAAAAACAAAAAACAAAAAAAAAACAAAAAAAAAAAAAAAAAAACAAACAGGAACCGCTCCTGTTGTGGCAAGCTCACTTAGGTGGCCCCTAGCTTAGCGTGTGTCTCTTTAAGCAGCACACAAGCTTGCTGGATTTGCACTTCCCATTCCTCAGACCCCAGAAAAGGATTCTCTGTCGTGCAGGGAGAGATATAACTCTGAACCCTGATCCTAGTATAATCAGGTGGAGGAGTTTGAAGAAAAACAAACAGACAGATGGTAATGGCTATAGGAAAGCCTACACAGCCCACTGGACAACTACGCAAATCTTCCCTTAAGACGCTGAAGCTGCATCCATAGCGCTGCACCTGTAGCTGTGGTGATGTAGGACAACTCAGCTGGGTACTGGAGTCCCCCATGTCCTTAGTAGTAAGGTCCCTGACCGTGGAAGAGTTACTGAAGCGGTCCAGCACTGTGCAGATACCTTGCATTGTGCTCTATGTGGGAAGATGGATGCTTACAGACAAATGAGAATTATACAGATACATTAGCAGAAATTCCCGTTTGAAAGGGAAGCTGCTTCCTGCTTCTACATGCAGGACAGGTAAATAGCTACCAGAGAGACAAGTGCCTGCTTTCTCTTGTCATATTTTGCTGAGTATTATCGACTTAATCGCATTTTAGTATAGGCAAAAAAAAAAAAAAATCACAGACGGATCGACTAGTAGACACCAATGAGACTCTGGATTGTGGATTTATGATGATCAGGCCAAGTTGCCCTCTACTGAAACAGGAACACTCCAGGTCCTGTCTCCTTGCTCTGCTTTCCACATCTTAAGAACCCAACAGTGATGGCAGGATGGATGGTGTCCCCTTTTTGTGACCTACCACACTCATATGATTTAAGCCATGGTTCAGGATATTGTTGATGATTTATTGTATGAAAAATGTAAATGATCTGGACGGCAGATGTTTTATATTTTCTGACCATTCATTTTCAGTGGGGATGTAATTAAAATTTATGAAGTGTATCTGCTGAATTGCATTGGCAATTGATGATCTCCTCTAGGGCTGTCTATCTGCAGATGATGAGTAATTGTGGACAGTGACATGTGTTGACAAGGGCAGGATATGATGTTCCTGCCAGAATGAAGCTTACCTGTTCAAAGGACAGAGTTCCTCTACTTTAAACCACAACTCCCAGCTCCAGCAAGGCATGCTCTTGAGATGTCAGGCCAGTGTAGGCTGACGACCCATGCCAAGACCTGATTTCCTCATTCATGAAGGACTTTCTTCTGAATGCAATGGTTCACATTAGGAATGCAAGAATGCAACAGAATCCTCCTAAGAACCCCACAGAACTAATTTTAGCAAATCTCATTTACATTCCAGGTAGTTTCACAGATATTGCAGCATCCATTACCAGGAGAGGTCTGGTTTGGAAGGCTGAAAGAAGAGCTGAAGTACATGATAATATGGTTTCCTTCTTTATTATCTTCCCTGCTTTCTGTGTCCAATCAGCACCATCACCATCATCATCATCACCTTCATCATCATCACCATCACCATCATCATCACCATCACCATCATCACCACCATCACCACCATCACCATCACCATCATCATCATCATCACCATCATCACCACCATCACCATCACCACCATCACCATCATCACCATCACCATCATCATCACCATCATCATCATCACCATCACCATCACCATCACCATCACCATCATCATCACCATCATCATCATCATCATCATCATCATCACCACCATCACCATCACCATCATCATCATCACCACCATCACCATCACCATCATCACCACCATCACCATCACCACCATCACCATCACCACCATCACCATCATCACCATCACCATCATCATCACCATCATCATCATCACCATCACCATCACCATCACCATCACCATCACCATCATCATCATCACCATCACCATCACCATCACCATCACCATCATCATCACCATCATCATCATCATCATCATCATCACCACCATCACCATCACCACCATCACCACCATCACCATCACCATCATCATCATCATCACCATCATCACCACCATCACCATCACCACCATCACCATCACCATCATCACCATCACCATCATCATCACCATCATCATCATCACCATCACCATCACCATCATCATCACCATCATCATCATCATCATCATCACCACCATCACCATCACCATCATCATCACCATCACCATCATCATCGTCACCATCACCATCATCATCAGGACAGATCCCAGAGCATACACTGCTCTTACGTACAGCTAGCACACATTGAAGCCACGAGGGAGTGAGAGAAAGAGGGAAGAGGGACACTGAAGACCTCAAACATCCTGCTTCGTGGTGTCATTCCTGTGGTCGTTCAATAACGTCTTACCAACGGTGAAACCATCATTCCCACACAAAACTCCTATAGCATTCCTCTAACTTCCCATGTAAGACACAGTGGCTTGGGCTACGTAGGCCAACAGGATCCATTGGCTGCGATCTTAAGGGCATTCACAGTCTGTGCCCACACACAGACTTCCATTGTGTCGCTGCTCTTTGGAACATAAATTGCCTTTACATTCCATAAGTCAAGTTGTATAAGACTCTGATAAGAGTCTGCCCCGAAGGTGCTAATGATAACCCTGACAACCCCTGCTAATGTAGGAGTTTGACCTTTGGTGACTACTGGGTGACTTTGCCAGGGGAGATAAGGACAAGCCTCTGTTTACCTAAGACAGGCACTGATAACAGACCAATGAAACAAGTCCACCCAAGTCTAGCTCAGTGAACCAGTGTGTTTTTCAGGGTTTCTTAGTGGACCATGAGTGAGAGGGTTCTTACAGAAGCACAGACAGAAGGCAACTGTAAAACGTTTATTAACCCAGCATGGGTGATGACTCACAAAAGCTGCAACCCTGAAACGCTCCACAAGACTGGAACGCATACCAGTACCTGCTCCCCTGCAAATGGTACTGCTCGTGTAACTTTGAGGAGGTGGGGGCCTACGAATCTTTTATTCACTTACTGAGACTTGTAAGTTTACGTTCTGAGCCTTGTAAGTTTGCTCTCTCCTGAGTGTCAGAGAGCCAAGACTGAAATCAGGATGCAATGCTTCAGTGCAGAAGAAATTCTTATGCAATGGAGACCAGTCCAGTCACCACAGGCCTTCATCACCAGTTTCTCTTATGAAGCTACCTTTTCCCATTGCATATCTGTTCCTATTTTTCTTTTCTTTGTGATGGAGGTCTCATCTAACCCATATATATCAGTATCCAAAGCATACCAACCTGTTATTGACATGCATTTTGATAGGCAGTGCTTACCTTTAATACAGGGGGAAGGGTAACAATGCTGAAATCATATGGTCCCTGTACTGGGGATTTGGCTACTGGGGAGGCGCTCCGAGCATGCCCTCCCAGGGTGGAATAGCATCCTAATGTTATCCTGGGAGTTAGAGAAGCGAAGTAGCAAGGACAAGAAGATAAAAATTCCTAAACCAAAAAACAACTCAAAATTATTTAGCAGGAGCTAAAAAAAATTAGAAAGCCAAGGAGTGTCAAGCATGGAACTAGAGTTCAAAACCCATCATGCTAGGTTGCTAGTCAGATTTCTAAGTGGGACATGATTTTGTCATGAGACAGGAGTCATTTCTCTTGGCTCTTCAAAATCCCAAAGAAACAGCAGCTGAAGCACTGAGCACACCTCAGGCTCTGCCCCAGTGCAGCTGTAAGGTGATTCCTGAATGCATGCCCAAGCCCTGACAGCAGCTCCACGGCATGAGCAGTATAGTCTGGAGACAGGCATCCACAGGGTCCATTTCAGCTTTTTATTTCTGCTTTCCTGCAGCCTCATAGTCTGCTCCAAGAGAACCACCCTGATGATCTCAAAGAAGACAGAATTTTGGCAAATGGATGTCTGCTGCAAAGTATTAAATATCACAACTGATTACATGAATTATATTAGAATGATGTATGACAAGATACTGGCAAAACATGAAAAAAAAAAACTGGCCTCATGGTTTGACCCTAAAATTCTACCTTTATGTATTATTCCAGAGATAAGCAATTATGAGTACCCATGAGTATTTATTTACAAGTCATGTTGACAGCATCCCCATAGATTACAGAAGATTAAAGGCAACTCAGTAATGTAATAGATCGTGTATTTATGAAAGTGAAAGATTGTGAATCTATGTAGTGGGGTCCATCTTAGTTCATAAGATCATCTCCTGGAATATTAGTTATGATAATTGTGTAGCACGATAGTTGTAACAGAATTGAGACATTGTATTACTAAACAACACAGGGACAGAGGAGCTACAACTTTCATTCAAACTGTACAAGAACAGAGAGGAAGTGCTGGAGAGCTGACAGTGGCATTTATGTGAAGAGGTCATAGCTGGCTTTTATTTTCTCGTCTTCCTTTTTTCCCCCTAATAAAGAACACACATACTCATGTAATGAAGAAAAATAGAGGCAATAAAAATGCCTCTTTCGAAAATGGTAACACTAAGGAAATAATTTGGAATATATTCTCTTTAAAGTATTATCCATTTTCATTTATTTGTTTGTCTGTTTAGTGTGTGTGTGCGAGAGAGTGCACGCACGTGTATGTTCATGAGCTACGGCGTAGGTGTAGAGACCAGAGGACAACTTATGAAAGATGGTTCTCTCCTGGCGTTGTGTGAGCCCCAGGTATCAAATTCAGGTTGCCAGACTTGGCATCTTTGTCTCCTGAGCCATCTCTCTCTGGCCCTCAAAATTTTTATTTTTAAGCATTAGACTCTAGCAATACATATACCTCGAAAGAATGGGAGAATACATTTATAACATATATTATACATGATTATTCCTGTGGATTGGAATTCGGAGTGACTTTCACATTATTCTTCACAGCTCTATGCTTTCCAAATTTTCTGTCGGAAACACACGTTTGGTTCTCAGAGACAAGAGTAAATAACTGTTATAGGACGCATACGGGTGAAATTTCATTTTCGTTGAAACATCACAATAGAAGGCAGACTGCTGACCTGGGACAATTAGAAAAGCATCGAACACTTCTCTTTCTTTCAACTATTTTTAAGCTTCCTCCCACTGCCATGCTGTGTGTCAAACCCTGTGCTGAGATGCTCACTGACAACCAGGAGCTTACTCTCCTCCAGAACTGTCATAATAAAGAGACATTCACATTTTAGTTATTTGGGCGAAATGTTTAACATGCAAACATTTGTATTTTTCCTTCAGTTTTCAAAACAACTTTAAATCTCTCTTTTCAAAACAGTGTTAAATGATGTCACTCATTAGTTAGCAGGTGGCAGGGAGTAGGGGGGCTGGGATTCAAGGCTTCCTGTTCTCATGTAACTCGAAGCATAAACCAGGTGAGAGGACCTTGCACACCAGACTGAGGATGTCACAAAGCCCAGCACTGGTGGCCTAGGGCGGCAGGTGTGAGCTGGCTTCTGAGCTCAGGATGAAAGGACACTGCCTGAGATCCAACCACACACCTGTATGGTCAGGGAGAGGTCCGCAGAGATCAAGTTGCTGATGCGAGCTGCAGCCAGAAATCCAGCTGTCAGTTTTAGGACAGGCCGAAGGGGTCCTAAAGGAACATGGCGTGGATGGCACAGCCCCTTGTCCTGCTTACGATGTTCATCTGAACAGAACCAGGGGTGACGAGAAGACGCAGTCAAAGGTTCGCTTCTGGCACAAACAGCCTCCCCACAGCGTTCTTGCAGACCTGCCAGGCAGGGTTGCACACAGAGAGCCTGGGCGAGGCTGTGTCTGCCACCACTTCTGAGCCAGTAGGAAGTGAGGCTTTCTGAAAACGGAGCCTTGAGTGGCGTACGGTAATCTAGACAGGAATGCACCGTGTCAACGCTGGATGGCACAGCTGGGCCCATTCCTGTCTAGGGGCATCATGTTCTTCAGGGGTATGCAGGTGACAGCAACAGGAAAACTCTCGGGCATCTTGCCCGTGACGTGATCTGCCTCTGTTGGAATTCGTCCGGCTTGAGCCACTCTAGTCCCTACATGTCTGTATGGATATGCTTCCTCTTGTTCAACCTAGAGCTCGGGAGACTTCCAGGGAAACAAAAGGATGCAGAGACGAATTGAGAAGTGTATGACGCCTCACCCGAGAGCACTCGATGCGAATCTGGTAAAAAAAAAAAAAAAAAAAAAAAAACCATAAGCCCCTTCATGAGGTCCCTTACTTTAACATTGACATTGCCTGCTGATCTGATTAGGTGAGCAGAGCTGACAGCTGACAAAGGCAGAGGTGGGATAATCCATTGGAAGCCCTGAGCACCTCCCTGTTGAGGGCACTAGAACCCAGCCCTGGCCCTTCTGACAACTCCACAAAAATAGAATGCTGGCACAGACTACCTTCTGCATCCCAGATTTTATCCCCTGTCTGTCCTCGTACATCTCAGCTCCCCAGGGGCAGCTGTCCCTGCCTCTCCGGCCTTGAAGGGTTTAGTGAAACAGGCACAGGAATCGGGTCCCTCTGTGAAGGTCCGCACCTCACCTCCTCCTTCTCCAATCTCCACAGCTGTCTTCTACTCAACAGCCACCTCTCAGTGAGTGTGTGGCTGTCCCTCTGCCAGGCCACGGGGTGACAGTGATGGGGACTCTCTGTGCCTGCTGTGTGACATCAGAAATGCCAATACGTGTTAGAGATTAGAGGTTGGACGTGAACCAGAAACTCAAGGGAAGGAAAGTTGGTGTCGAAGCTCTGTCCTCACTTCCTGTACAGCCCAAAATATTTGTGCATTCCCATCCTTATGCCTGGACCGCTTTGCGGGAGGTGTCCCCAGGGCCACTGAGTGCTTTTCAAACACCACCATGCACAACACAGGTTTGGTCTGAGTAGGAGATCGACTCCACACCTCTGTGGGAAAGAGCCTCCAGCACCAACGCAGGCTTCGCAAAGCCCTGGCATGATGGGAGCACACTTGAGACCCAGTGTTCCCAGGCTGAGCCAAAGGATCAGGAATTGGACGTGGCAAGACAAAAGGAGTTAAAGGTTGGTCTTGCTTATCATGCGGCATGCTATTTTATGATTTCTGTCAAGTTTCTGAGTCAGATATACAGCTCTAGGGCCGGTGCATATGTGCACACACAGACACACATATGCATGCACTTGCACACACACAAACGCACACACACAAATGCACAAGCACACACACACTCACACACACACACACAAACACACACACACACACACACACACACACACACATACAAGCACGCACACACACACCTCTATGTCAAACTTTGTTCCTATCCTATAGAACAGGATGAGTGAATGAGTGACTAGGCCAGTTTCTCTGTGGCATAGATTTGGGGACCAGAGAAGTCACAGGCTCCTTGTGGGTCACCTTTCCTGCCATCCACCAGTCTACCTATCCACTCCCTGTCTCCACTCTAAAATAAATCCTAAGTGTCTGTGGGTGCAGAATCCATCTGAGGATGCTCTGGCCAGCCAGGTGGAGTGCCGGGAGGCAAAGGAAGACGGCCGTGTGAGGCGGGTCTCGCATGAGGACGATGAGAAGGTGAGGGAGCTGCAAACACGGATCCCATTTGGAACTTCATCTTCTCCAAAGAATGTCAAAATTTTGAGTGGGAAGGGGGGGGCAAACGTAGCACTCTGAAGTCAGTTATTTTTCTCTCTTGACTAATTAAGCTTAGCCAGAATGGTGGCCTGTCAAACTGGGAAACCTTTCTGGAGAGAAAAAAGACGCCCGCTCTCCAGGTGGGTTTCCGACTTTGGCTGACTCCCACCACAATATACATTTGGCATCCATGACAGCACCGTCAAAAATAATAGCTGGAAAACTCACTGTCTGTCACGACGAAATAATTATGTATGGGGCCCTCCTTACACTAGAGATGGATTATATATTACATTGAGGAAAATATATGTGGCTTTTAAACAGAATATAATGCGTTGAGGGCACAGCTGAGATGAATAGCCAAATAAGGATTTTTGTTAAGTTCTGTGTATGTAAATGCACACACACACACACACACACACACACACACACACACACACACACAAGCCCGTGTGCAGTGTGCATGAACTTGTAAGCATGTCACTCATGAGGAGATGGGAGCTGTCATTCCTAAGCTGGTTAATTACAAAATGCATTAATGTTTTATTGTACCCTTATCAGTAATTAATCACCCACTTTGATGTAAAGTTCAACCTTAGAAAAAGTGTCACGAAATTGTCCTTCATGTCTGAATGGGGGGCTTAGGGGTGAACAAAGTCCTTGCAAGCACAGAAGTTTATGCTCTTTGGAATCCAGAAGTGGGTGAACCTTCTGCTCACGTTACCCTTGGGGGCTTGTGGGATCCGAACCAAGGGAAGCAGGGAAGAGGGTGGAGACAAGACCGGGAGAAAAGGACAGAGACGCACAGGGGAGAGAGAGCATGTTTCCATAGCAGGGGGGCAGGAGCACGCCTCGGTGGTGTTCTTCAGGTGCGGAGTTTGAATAAAAATGCAAAACAGGATGCTCCCATTCAGTAAATATTATCATTTTTATTCACTCATTAATTAAGTTGCTTAATTGCTGCTGTCAAAAGACTGGAGTTTGTGGCTGGGGCTGCTGCACTGTTTTGATAGTAGCTGAAGGAGAGGAAGGCAATGCTGCTCGAGTGACTTTCCCCAGAAGAAAGCCTGGGGGGCGAGAGCAGAAAGGACAAGAGGGCTTGGTGGCGGAGGAGAGAAGGTTTCTGCAGAGCACAGGCTTCACAATGTCAACTGATAGCCTTTGCGTGCGTGTTATCATTTCCGTCATTACCCCGTGAAAATTATTTTTACCCCTCTTCTAATCTAACTGAGAAAGAGGGGTGGTAGCAGAAACACACTCTGGCCCTGTCACTCAGCACCGCTGAACATTCCCCTGTGACTGTCCCAGAAGCATGGCCCAGGATGGTCCTCCTATGCAGGCTGCTCTGGGAGCATCTTCAAACGGGGGCAATCACATACCCCACAGAGCCCAAGCCAGGGGCAGCTCCGCAAACACAGGCAGAAGCAGCAGACACAGTGTCTCGGTGCTGACATTTGATTAATGTTCTCTGGCCTTTCCATACTCAAATATGCTTTATTTGAAATATTTGAATAACCTCTGAGCACACCCTCCATAATTTGTCACCCAACGCACACCCCAAAAACAATAGATGGGCAATCTCGAAGCTATCGTTTGCAGCTCTGTATCCAAAGTACTAGTTATCCAAGGTGACTTATGTCCAAGGTACTGGTTAGGAAGGCTCCTAAGCGTGTAGACTGTCAGATCTCTATGAATATGGTTGATGTGGTCTGAATGCCTCTCCCTCAAAATGCATATTCCGAAGCCCTAAAGTGTTAGGGGCTCAATTTGATGGCAGTGGTGGGTAGAACTTTGGGACAGTGACCATTGGTTCCAAAGAACTTCCTGTCCCTTTCCCAATGTGTGGACACAATCGGAAGACAGCCATCCATGAGCTGGGAATGGGTGGGCAGGACACCCTGACCCGGCCAGCGCCTTGGTCGTGGACTTTGCAGAACAGTGAGAAGGAAGTTTTTGAGCCGCTTGGTCTAGGATAGTTTGTTATTGTAGTTCAGACGGACAAAGAACAGTGGTCATTGTGACATACGTGGTCTAGTGAATAGGAGGTCAAAGTTCATGTAGGTCCCTGCTTCCTGAAGTGAGTATTGCCACTTGGTGTGAGATCAGGTGACTAAGTACTGCAGTCACGGGGTGGGGGTGGAGCAGGGAGGCAAAGGCGAAAGGTTTCTGAATGCAACAACCAAACACCAGTTCAAAATCAAATGGCCAACAACCGGAGGCATTTCTAGCGATGCTCGCTCTGCTGCATCACGGGACCTCACTGTAGCCTTGGCTCTGAACACACAACATAAGCGCTTTGCACTGCTCGTGCCCTCAGCAGAACAAGGAGTGTGCCTGCGGCAATAACACACACACACACAGAGGCACACACACACACACACACTTGTGCACACACTCATCCACACTCCCTATGTACAGGTTAACACATACATACATACATACATACATACATACATACATACATACATACACACTCACACACACACACACACACACACACACACACACACACACACACACACACTCACACACACGAGACCTTGAGCAGAATTTCTTCTTTCAGTTTTTCCAGTGGGATCAAGGGATCTTGGGGACCAAGACCCATCCCAACGCCGTCCAGGGTGCTGCTTCTGCTCACCCTCTCCCAACCAGTGCTTGCCAACAGCCATTGATGTGCTTGGGATTTCTGACCCCGCATCCCAGCCTCTAACTATAGCATTGTCCCCCAGGCATAGCTTCCTCCCTTTAAAAACACTGCATGTTCTCCCTCATATGTGGAACCTAGACAATAATGTGTATATATGTAACAACTGCATGTGTGGGGTCAGTATAACACAAAGGCCAGAACAAGAAAGGCCAAGTGCAGGGTGGGGCGGGACCGAGCACAGGTGATGGGTACGTGTTATAAACAGGGCCAGGGGCTATACAGGTATTTGTTTTCCCAGCGTCAATTCCCTCATGTTTGTTTGTTTATTTGGCTGGCTGGTTGGTTGGTTGAGTTGGTGGTGAATAAGTGCACAGAATATTTGATAGTGGAAGTATAAAATACAGCATAAGATCTACCCTACAGCTTCAGGATGACTATACTAACTGTGCGGAAATTCACCGTGTTTTATAGACTGTGGGTCTGGTTAATTTGGTGTGTGGTGTTTATTTTGTTAGCAAGGTTTTCATAATAAAGTTTGCTTTTAAAGTAAAAAATAAATAAAGATGGTTGCCAATGTGATTAAAAGCCCATTCTAAAATCCAGACTGTTACAAGTCGTGCTATATAGGCTTTGCATTTTACAGGACCTGAGAAGTCCTGGAGAACGAATTCAACTTAACTTGGTTTAACCCCAGCTTCCAAAATTTATCATCTAGGAATCTTTTTCTCACATAAACCTTTTCATATCTTGGCGAACACATTTGGAGGAATGTAATGCTTGTAAATAATTAATACTGCATTGCTAGCACTGAATAACTGTTTGATTTTGAAACTTGCCTCTCTATGCCTCCTCATCATTAAAATTTTATTTTGTTTATTCTTTAATAGTTTTTTTTTTAATAGCAGCATATCCCACAAGAACTCCAGAATTCCTTCTTTGCTGTGTGATGGTTTTTAATATGACTGTTTTTCAGATTTGGTATTGAGAAATGAGTTAGATACACCAAGATGAAGCCTGCACTTTAATGAGCATTAGCAAATGCATGCACCTGTGAAATCTTCATTTAAGTCATCGTCGTTCTGCATACTTATGGGATGTGGTGTGATGATACTGTCACCCTGCACGTGTATAACGTATAGAGATCAAATCCACAGTCTGCAGCACCAGCTCAGTTTTCGCTTTTTATTAACATACGGTGTTAGGGGATATTTCCGTATGCCAAGGTGAAACCTGTACTTCTGACAAAACACAGGAAGCCCATGTACCCTTTCCAGGAATAGTCCTCCTGGGAAGCACTCAAGCTCTGCCTCCCGTTGTTCCAGATTAGCTTGCCTAGAACCTCTCTGGAAAGCGTCCATCAAGTGTGGGCTCTCTTCCCCCTCTCCCTCCTCTGTGGCTGGTGTGGCTCTCTTCCCCCTCTGTGGCTGGTGTGGCTTTCCTTCCCCCTCTGTGGCTGGTGTGGCTCTCTTCCCCCTCTGTGGCTGGTGTGGCTTTCCTTCCCCCTCCGTGGCTGGTGTGAGCTCTCCTTTCTCCTCTGTGGCTGGTGTGGCTCTCTTCCCCCTCCGTGGCTGGTGTGGCTCTCTTCCCCCTCTGTGGCTGGTGTGGCTTTCCTTCCCCCTCTGTGGCTGGTGTGGCTCTCTTCCCCCTCTGTGGCTGGTGTGAGCTTTCCTTCCTCCTCCGTGGCTGGTGTGGCTCTCTTCCCCCTCTGTGGCTGGTGTGGCTCTCTTCCCTCTCCGTGGCTGGTGTGGCTCTCTTCCCCCTCTGTGGCTGGTGTGGCTCTCTTCCCCCTCTGTGGCTGGTGTGGCTCTCTTCCCCCTCTGTGGCTGGTATGGCTCTCTTCCCCCTCTGTGGCTGGTGTGGCTCTCTTCCCTCTCCGTGGCTGGTGTGGCTCTCTTCCCCCTCTGTGGCTGGTGTGAGTTTTCCTTCCTCCTCTGTGGCTGGTGTGAGCTTTCCTTCCTCCTCTGTGGCTGGGGTCATTCATTTACTATCCTGCTTTTGGGACCATTTCTCTATGAGTTTTTCAAGAACTCCTTATTTTTTTCTTACTGACTAGTATTCCACTCCTAAATTTATGCTCAAATTCTTATTACCTAGCTCCCTGTCTGGTTCCATTTTTGCATTTATTACAATGAAAGATGCAATGAGCATGCCTGTGTATGGCATCTTGTGGGTGCACGTTTCTGTTTTATTTGGATACAAGTACAGTTGCTAGTGCTAGGGTATAAGAGCAGGAGACCTCAAGGGTGGAAGTGAAGGAAGAGCGCTGAGCATTTTTAAGTGCTGTTTTCCACTCCGTCTACCCTCTTCCATGGAGGGGCCTTCCAGGTGCTCCACCAGCATTTGTTCTCAGTGATTTTCTTCAGCTTTGGCAATAATTCCTTTCTCTTTTAATTAGTGTATGTAGGACAGGGGTGCCCAAGACAGAAGAGCAAGTAACGTTAAAACTACCATCCTGTCCGTGTTTTATGCTTTAAAGGCATTGCCAAGCTTGTTCATAACAAAAATTATATTCATGAAATCTTTTATCCCAAAAGATTGCACAATTCTATATATTCTAGGATGTTTTGAGAATCAAACATGCATATGCATCTAAAAGTCGGTGCCTCAAACCAAGCATTTTTCAAACAGCAGTCACTTAGTTAACAAAGTTTGTAATTGTGTTGTCCCATCTCTAACTGGTTTGAGGCATGTTATTAGGAAAATACAAAGCCATACTCTAGACTTGCATCAACATATTCACTTATGAGACTCTGATGCACTCATGCTCACAGTGTCCTAAGGGAGGAAAGAACGCAGTGGACAAACAGAAACATTGTCGCAATGTGGGAGCTGGAGAGGACCCATACACTCAGTTTCACAGACGGTCATCATAACATGATCTAGAATCCACCTGTGCTGATGCTTTGTGATGCTTTGATGGTTTCAGGCAGCCGGTATCCACTAATCAGTGTATATCAATCAGTGCGTGGATCAGCAAGCAGCTTCAAAGGAAATGCTCTGGCTTGTCCAAAGTCTCACCTCCTACAAGTATCAAGGAATTGCAGACAGGATTCTACAGCATCTGCATGCCTTTGGAGGCTGGCTTCTTGGTCTGCACGCGCAGCTCCATGTTGGGGAGCCTCTGCCCAGGGAGCTGGGGCACCCTCGGGGCTGGCTACAGAGCTCCCTAGCAGCCCCTGCTCAGGGGATATGCCAGGCAGAAGACCAGCTTGGGTGCCACAGGCACCTTGGTCTTTGAACTGATCTAGACATTTGTCCTTCTCCCTCCTCTTCTCCCCTTCTCTCTGTATCCTTCCTAGAATCAGCTTTAGCGACCAATCTTAATGTTCTATATCCATGCAAAGTCGGCTGCTGCGTGGTGCCCTCTCTAGAATTTGAGGAAACCTTAAGTGACTCCTTTTGTTCATTCATTTTGTCATTGCTGCATGTCTGAAAACTATTCTTGCACTGGGTGTCTGAAAATTCTTTTATTTTTATTTATTTATTATTTTGCCTACTTGATTTCTTTTATTTTTACTTTATAACCTCTAGCACACACATTCAGTGCATGACTTTTGGATTTACACCAGAGAATATTATTTTTATTTTAATAAAAGTGTGCTTGTAATGATAATACACCTTTTCTTCATTACAGATTCATAGCTACTATATAGAGATGTATAAACTAACTTTTATATTTTTCACTGTTCTTTGAGAATTTCATGTGATGTGTTTTGTTCATATCCACCCCTCCTCCCAGTCCTCCTCCATCTGCTCTCATTCTCTGCCCCACCTAACTTTGCATCTTCTTCTTTTTCTTTTTTCCCCATCAAGGGTAATTTGAGCAGTTAACATAGTGTTGGTCTACACTCTTTAAGAAGACTCCGTTTTATCACTGCCAATGGTCCCTTAGTTAGGAGTGGGACTCCTCCATACCCTCTTTCCCTCTCCAAGCTGGAGTTGGTCTGGCTTCCACTCCCCCTGTCTTGAACATGCTGTGGTTGCTGTGTTGCGTGTGCAACTGCCCTGCTGTGTTCCGTGCTTTCCTTGCAGCCATCCCTAGCTTTTATGGTCTTTCCGCCCTCTCTTCCCCAGCCATGTCTGAGCCTGAGGAGGAAGGTATAATACAGATGTCCCAGGTGGGGCCGAACATTCCAGAATCCCTTATTCTCTGAGCCTTCATCAGTTGAAGATCTCTATATTGATTCCATCTAGTGCAGGTTGACACCTCCCTAGCTGGGGTTGAGAGACATATTAATCTGTGGGTATAAATATAAGCCATTAGGAGTTGGTTCAATGCTATGTAGACTAATGTTCTATAACCTGTCTAGCCACAGCCTATTGGTGCAGCAATGATGCTTTGTATGGGTTACATCTTCTGCACCAGGACTTAAATCCAATCAGAATATAGTTGGTTACTCCTATAACATCGTCACCACTAATGCATCAGTTGGGCATGACTTTCCAGGCTAGTCATCGTTGTAGCCTCCAGGATCCACAGCTGGCTAAGACTGATAAGTACTTACTGCTGTGAGAGCTAGCCAGTGAGGACGAAGATTCCAGGTCACTGCCAGCTGAGCTCCCCGTGTTCTATGACTCCTGTGTGTGGTGTCTAGCAATAAAATATTGCAACCAAACTCTGGGGCTTTTCTAATAGTATCAGCAATAGTCTGCAATATCTGAGGGTCTGTGGGACCTCACTGGCCAACATCTTCAAAAGAAGTAATCTATTCTTGACATAGGGCTTTTTGTTTTTTAGCTTCACCTGCCCTCTGTAGGGTAACTCCGTTTACCTCTTTTATGCATTTGTATGCATGTATTTTAGGAAGCTCCCACAGTAGTAGGTTCTTGAGACATAAGGCCAGAGTTCAGGCTTCATCTTGGAGAGAGAGGCAAGAAGTTCATACACAGTCCCCAGAGAGGAGTTTGCTTTTCCACACCCTGAATTCTCTGGATGGGGAAAAGAAGTGCTTTAAATTTTTCAGTACAATCTTCTGGAGTTTTAAAAGTCAGGCAAGTTCAACCACATAACCATGGGTTAGATAGTGGGCCATGTGTGTCAACTCCACAGCCTGAGGAAGGCTAGGTGATACCACCTCCTCCCTCCTCTGCAGGCCTGACAGAGACTCTGCTCCCCACATGGGTTCTACTTAAAATGGTCAGTGCTCTGAGAAGCCCTGGGCCTCCTGCATGCCCATCCCAGCACTGTACCCCCTCCACTGCAAAAAAGAAAAAAGAAAAAAAAAGAAAAGAAAGGAAAGAAAAAGAAAAACCCTGCATGAACGTGTACGTGCAGAGCTGAGCTTTGCTTTGTTTAGGATGTGGGTTGGAAGCCTTTTTACAGGTCTGGAGCCTGCATGGAGTTAGCCGAGATGGTCGCCTGCACAGTAGGTAACACTTGGGTCTCCAGACTTAGTCCAGCTGCCCAGTAGCCGCACTAGACACGTGTGAGGCCAGACCTCAGCAGCGGGGGTTAGAGGGGTCACATTAGATGCAGCTGGGAGTGGGGCCGAGCTGGGTTAAGAGGGCCTCTTGGCCTCTTGGAGGCCCAGTTCACACTTCCACGCTTGTCCGGGTTGAATGGGAGGTCAGGAGGTGAACCAGAGTTCACTCGGAGTTGACTGATAGCACGGCTGTGAAGGCGGGGCGTCTGGGCCCAGCCAGAGTCACCAGAGGTTCATCCTGCGATGAGAATGTCCTCTTAGCTGTGGCTCAGTGATGGATGGACCCAGCCTGGGCCCTGTGTCTGCCCACCCCGGCTGTGCACAGCTGTGGGCAGCCCTGAGCAGATGTGGCTGGCACCACCCCAGGGCCTGGGAAACAACAGAGACAGAGGTTCAGAGGCTGAGCTTGGGACAGCCCGGGCCTGGCTCAGCTATTGATGCTCAGGCGAGGCAGCCGGTGTGGTCATGGTATCCACGCCCAGAGGAACTGGCTTCTTGAGAGGCAAAAGCCATTTCTGTCCCCACACCAGGCCCTTTGCTAAGCAATGATAGTGAGTAAACTAGAAACTCTCTCACAGGGACAGCCAAGCGGATGGTCACTTAGAAAGAGCATTTATATACAGACTGAGCTCCTGAGTAACAAAAAGAATCCCATAACCAGGGAAGTTCAAGTTGAAGAGGGCCTGGGTTTCAGAGCAGACAGCTCCTACCCTAAGTTACTTTGAGAGGGACTTAAAAGCTGTAAAGGGTGAAATTTTCACACACTCTAAAGAGAATCCCCAGCTCCTAATGGAAATTCTGTGGGGAAACCTGCTCCCTTGCCCCACCCCTACCACACCCAAGCAAACCGCAAATCATCCAGACAGCAGTCCCAAGATGTGCACCGTGGGGAGTTGAGAGGCTTTCTTGTCACTGCTCCATTCTTCCAGACAGAAAACGAGACTCCAGACCTGTAAAGCCAGTGGGCTTGGTGGGAGTTCTGAGCTTGTGGATCACAGGCAAACTCCCTGGTTCCACGGCAATCAACTTTGCAGGCTCTGTTCCACTAGTGGAACCAAAAGTACAGGAAAAGACCCCGCTTAGCGTCTCCTGTCAAAGCTCCCTGAGTGCGCTGGAGGGCAGCTCGGGGAGCTGGGGTGTGGCCCTGGCTTTCACTTCAGCACTCCCTGTTCTTCACCCAGCCAGGGTAACAGCTGCAAATGTCATTCCTCCAGAAGTGTCCTGGAGAATGGAGAAAGACAGGCCAGTGAAGAGCGGCCACACTTTCCCTCAGCCCGTGGGTACCTCCTCTGTACAGGTGCGCCTCTGCATCCTGTCTGAGTCACCTCTAAGACAGCTCCCAAATGAAAGGATGTGGCTCTGTGCATTCCAAAGTTCTCAGGTGCTACCCAGGCTTCGAACACTTTCCAACAACCCTGCTTATACGTAGTGATTAGATTGGATATTTTCCTAGAGTGGAAACTTCACTGCCTGGATAGAGGGAACATTTGGTTTTTAAGTGACAAAAGTATGTGATCATTGAAAAAAAAGTCAATATGTAATGGTAAGAAAATAATTCAGAGATTTTTGTCTGAGATGTAGAGGATTTTTAGATATTTTTCAGCCCCTATACCTTTGCATTTTAAAAATAAAATTATTTTTTGATGTTCTTTGTTAGGAGAGTCTTGAAAAGTAGCTCAGGCTGGCCATGAACTTAGGATCCTCTGCCTCTGAAATGTTTGGAGTACAGAAGTGAACTACCACAGTCAGAGTTTTTACAAAAAAGCATGCTGCTCAGGAGTGTGTGTGTGTGTGTGTGTGTGTGTGTGTGTGTGTGTGTGTGTATGCATATGTGTGTGTGCATATGTGTGTGAAAGTGTGTGTCTGTTCCATGTATCTCTGTGTGTGTGTCTATTCTGAGTATCTGTGTGTGTGTGTACATGTGTTCTGTGTGTGTACGTAACTGTGTGTGTATGAGTGTTCTGTGCGTCTGTGTGTGTTCTGTGTGTCTGTGTATCTGTGTGTGCATGTGTGTTACGGCAGGTTTTACCCTGCTGGCTGCCACCGGTCCTGCCGCTACGTGAGCCCCAAATAACACTCAGAGACTCTGTATTTGATAAATCCGGTTGGCCAGTTACCATTATTGTTTATGGGCTAGCTCTGTCTTAATTATTAACCCATTTCTACTTATCTAAGTATTTCCACGTGGTCATCTTATCCGGGAGCCGCAGCCGGCGTCTTCCTTCCTCCCCGGGCTACATCTTGATTCCTCCTTACTACTTCAACTTTCCTCCTCCTGGTCTCCTAGCCCTGCCTATCTAGTTTTCTATTGGCCAACAGGGCTTTATTAATTAACCAGTATGAGAAACATATATACAGAATAACATCTCCCATCATCTCCTCTTTTCTGTCTCAAAAAAAAGAAGGGGTTTAACCTTAATATAGCAAAATATAACATACAATAGTTATCAAATAAGAATCACAGTTAACAATATTTAGTCCATTAACATTTTGTAAGACTTAAAGAAAATACCATCTATCCTATCTTTGTGAGTTTAGAGTCCTATATGTAACTTATCTTTAATCCTAAATAAGGAAAACTATAACCAAAACTATCTGTCTTCAACTCCTTCAAAGACCACAGAAGGATAATATATAAACTCTAGAAATGACAGAGACAACTCACTGCCTGGTCAGTCACCTGAAGTTCTTCTGTAATGTTCCATCTTCAGCCCATAGGCCATAGTGTGTGTCCAGACTCCTCAGCAAAGCAGGAAACTTTAAACTGTCCACCTATACTGGCAGTTTGTCAGTCATTTTTCTCTGTGTCCTGTAGACTGTCTGACAGCCTCTTCCATGAAGCAGGAATCCTGTAGCAATGTCCATCTTGCATCAGCAGTCACCTTTTTGTGGGTCCTGCATGTCCAGTTTCTACAACATAAAGTCAAACAGTTCAGAAGAGCAGTACCTTGCCCAAATGGCTAGTCTTGCCATATTAGAAGCAAACTCCATAACACGTTTCTTCGATATCCATCTTCCTTTCTGACGCAGGTGGTGTTACCAGGAGCAGTTGTGCCTCACTGTCAAGAAAATCCCTAAACCATTTTACATGCCATATTCTGTAGGTCTTTGAAAGGTTTGAAGAATGCCTATTCATCTCAAATACATCTCTATATATCTAGAAAACCTAACTAACTCCAAGCTTGACTATCACAGGTAACTCTCTAATCTGTACTAAATTATACATTACATTTCTAAATGAGCTATATAAACACAATACCTAAACAAGAGGAGAAATATACATATCACAAAATTGACCTTAAATTGTATCAATAAAAGAAAATCCATTCCAAAGCAAAGTATTCATACCTATACCATAATTCCCTTTTTACCTTTAAAAAGATTGCTTGTGGTTATAGCCATTTATAACCAAGCCCATTTAAATGAAAACAAACATTTATAAACAATATTTGGGAATTTGGGCGTCGTTCTTTCCAAACTACTTCCTGCTGGCAGAGGGCGCTGTCATGGGGGTCCAAAGAAGATGCAGAAATCTTGGCTGTAGACATTGCTTCAGGGGGTCTTGCTTGATCAAACCATGTCAGTCTAGAAGTAATCCATAGCTTTTCATTTTCTGTGGAAACAAAATTAGAAATCCTTTTCCCCGGTAACTTGTCTTTAGTTTTAAATTTTGGAGTCAAAGCATTTTTAAAATATATAAATTGAATTAATCCAGCAGCATTTCTTTTATCAGTAGTTGTTATTTTCTCTGCAATCAAATAATTTAAAGACAGCAGAATCACATATAGTATCCATGATTTTTCTGTGCTTTCCATGTTTACGTGGAAAACATGTTTTTTATTACTCTATTTCTTCTATTTCTATTTTTACATATTTTGAGACCGGGTTTCTCTGTGTAACTTTTATCTGTCCTGGAATTCACTGCATACCAGGTTTCCTTTGAAATCACAGAGATCTGTTTGCCTCTGCCTCCTGAGTGCTGGGATTAATGGCGTGCGCCACCACACCCATCCATTCTACTTCCTTTTTTCTTTTTTAAACCATAGTATCTTGTTTCTTTTTCTCTCCCAAGCCAGCGTATTTTTTTTTTTAAACACAGTGCAAACCTTCATTGCAGCTCTTGTACACACCAATGAATTGTTAGCAGAGCTCTTTAAAAGCAAGGCTTTTTTTGCCGCTTATGCTAATTTTGGAAACCTCCCTTAAAGGAGCCGCGCAAATCTCTGTCTACAGCAAAAAAATCCAACCGAGAAAATGCTGCTACCAAGAAGTCTTGCTAGTCTCTGTTCCCTTGTTTCTAAAAACTATTTTTGAAGCTTTTGTTAAGTTTTAAGTGAAAGTTCTCAGTTCCACTTCTGACACCATTATGTTACTGCAGATTTTTCCCCCTGCAGGCTGCCGCCTGTCCTGCCGCCACAGTCCCGCTGCTAATGAGTCCTAAATAACACTCTGAGACTCTGTATTTGATACAATCCTGTCGGCCAGTTACCATTATTGTTTATGGGCCAACTCTGTCTTAATTATTAACCCATTTCTACTTATCTAAGTATTTCCACGTGGCTCATCTTATCCGGGAGCAGCAGCCAGCGTCTTCCTTCCTCCCCGGGCTACATCTTGACTCCTCCTTACTACTTCCTCTTTCCTCCTCCTAGTCTCCTAGCCCCACCTATCTAGTTTTCTATTGGCCAACAGGGCTTTATTAATTAACCAGCATGAGAAACATATATACGGAATAGCATCTCCCATCAATGCGTTCTGTGTTTGTGTATGTGTGTGTGTGATTCTGTGTGTGTGTTCTGTGTATCTGTGTGTGTTCTGTGTTTCTCTGAGGAAAGTATGTTTTGGTTCACTGATTCCATCAACAAGTTTTTGAGCAACCGTTAAATGCTGGAAAGAGATATAAAGGTATGCAGATAATAATTACCAGGAATTAGTGGAAAGCTAAAGCTGAGAACCAATAAACTGGATAATAAACTAAATTAGGAGACCGTAAGGGTACAATATAATCAACAACAGAAATGACAAAGGAAAATATTGAAAGATAAGCATCAAAACTGTGTATTCAGAACAAAATTATACATGCATAGTACCATCACTATCGCTTAAACATAGGACATGACAGGATAACAATGTGATCTTAAAAAACAGGAAGTGTATTAAAAAACTCACTGTGCCTATAACTTTAAAAGAGATTTAAGTTTGTCAAACTTTTGTAAATCCCCACTACTTACAAACATTTAAGAAACACAAGACCTTATAAGATATAAAAGGATAGCACTCTGAAGACATGGATTTAGTCTACAACATAATTCAAATTTAAGAACTCTGCTAACACAATCAGTTTTATTAGTTGCCGAAGAGAAGTTTCACACAGTCACTTCATCAGCTGCAGGAAAGAAGCACAGAGTCTACAGTGGTTTCTATCTCTGATAACATATAATATACTGTAATGCCTGAGATGCCTGGGCTAGGAAGATGACTCAGTTGGTAAAATGCAAGGCAACAAAAACACGGTACATGACTATGGATTTCCAAAACTAATGTAAAAAGCTTGTCATCATAACTGCCCCTCCTTAACCCTAGCACTGGGGTGGGGCAGAGACAGCATCTCTGGAGCTCACAGGGGACAGATGCACTCACGTGTACCCACATGCGCACATGCAAACATCCAAATGAGAGCGCTCTCTCTCTCTCTCTCTCTCTCTCTCTCTCTCTCTCTCTCTCTCTCTCTCTCATATATAATTTCCAGGACAATCTAAGCAAAATTCTTTCAAAATCAGTAGCAAACATTTTACACTGAACAGTGACGCCCTAGAGGTATTCCAGAGAAGTCAAGAATATGACAGGAATAAGTAAATTCATCTTTTTCCCCCTCAAGATCACTTTAGAATATCAGATCAGTGAAGCCAGGTGGTGATGCTGCATTAGTTACTTTGTTATAAAACACCACAACAAAAGGCAACCGAAGAAGAAAGAGTTTGTTTGGACTTACAGTTTCAGAGAGAGCCCAGGAGGGCATGGGAGGCATGGCAGCCAGGGGCCATAGTGAAGCCGAGTGAACTGGGAGATGACTTTCAGAGTCCACCCCCACCCCATGGCATACTTCCTCCTACACCACCCCCCAAACAGCATCACCGGCTAGAGACCCATTGTTCAAATATGTGACCTTGTGGGAGACACTTCACATCCACAGTAAAATGAATTCAAGAAACGATTATTTAAAAGTAAGTTATCATTAAAGATACTTTTAAATATAATTTTATAGTCAAGATTCCTCAGTAAAATGAGTAATGCAAGTTAAAAGAGTGTAGGCCAGAAAAAAAAATAAAAAATAAAAACACTAGTTATAAAAGTCAATGAGAGAGAAGTCCATTGAAACAAGTGGTGTTCAGGAATGAGTTCAAGGATATGAGTTCTAGGATAACTGGATGTTTACATGGAAGACCAACGTAGACAGACCCTTACCTTACACAAATGCTGAAGAAACATAGGAACACATATTTGTGGTTCCAAGGCAAAGGCTTATTGCATAAAACAACCAAAGAAAAAAACTGGCAAGTTGAACTCAAATTCTTTTCACTTCCAAATATACCATTAATAAAACAAGGCAAGCCACACACCTGGGAAAAGACATTTACAAGACATGCGTCTCAAAGAGGAGTTGGATGCAGCAGATGTATCAGAGGTTTTGGTCATCATGATCCATACCTGTCCTTGGGAAGATTAGGTAGACAGTGAGATGGTGTAACCAGAGGCGGGGTATGGAGGAAGGAAGGAAAGAAAGAAAGAAAGAAAAAAGGATGGAGGGACAAAAAGAAGAAGGAAAGAAAGGAAAGTGAACTAATACTTCAATACTGTTGAGACGGATGATAGAGTTAAAAATAGGTAAAGAGTACAGTTAGAGATTTCTCCAGAGAAGGTGGATAAATCAGCCAGTAAATCCACTAAGAGATGCTTGATGTTACAGGAAATAAAATGAATACAAATTAAAAATAATACTGTACCACTTAGTGCCTACTTAGGTTGCTACCATGGAAAAGTGAGCCAATACCAATTTTTTATAAAAACACGAAAAAACTGGTACCTTTATACATGGATGATAGGATGCTAATGATGTATCCAGCTAGTAACTATTTAGCAGCTCCCAAGGAAGTTAGGAGAAAACTTATCTTTTAACCTATTAGTACTAGAGAAGGCGGGTGACAAGACATGTTCACACAAATATGTGTGTACTATGTTCATGGTAAATTAGGCATACATCCAAAACAGGAGCACGGAAGGACCTGTGCACATGTGTGTGTGCAAAGACGCTATGTAGAAACATACTACAAAACTATTTTTGCAGAATAGGTGTGTTTGTGTGAAGAGTTAAGGGAAGGCAAGGCAAGAAAAGTAAATCAGTGTCTGGGTGGGGTAGAGGTGGGTATTAACTGTAAATGTGCTGGGGTGAAGATCGTCTTGCACTGAGTGGGAGGGGCAGCTGCCCAAGTTCGCAAATGTACTAAACGTTACGGATGGCACTCGTGGTACAAGTAAAATTTGTGCTATGCAAATCCTACTACTCAAAGCTATTATAGGAACTGGCAATGAACCCCCACGTTCAGCCGTGATGGAATGACATGGGAAACCACTGGGAGCCAATAGAAAGTCTGGATTAGATTTTTTTCATGCCTATAGTACTTGCCAGTGCTACCTGGACAAGGGGGACCAAGGCCCCAGGGAGCAGAGGAACACATGGAGGGTGGACCCAGGCAGTCACCAATACTTGATGCCAGGCAAGTGGCTGAGAATCCCGGCAGGAGACACAGCAGGGAGCAGAAAATTCTGAAGAGAATTTGGATTTCACAATGCAGGCACACACAGTTTAAAAACAAATGTTTTGCTCCTCAAAAAATGGAGTTTGAGAGATTAAGATAGTGAAAAATAAAAAGGGGGCCAATGGAATGACTCTGCAAGCTGGGGCGCTTTTGCCAAACCTGACGACTTGGGTAACTTCTCTGGGATTCACAAAGTTAAAGTTGAGAACCACTGGTGTACATCGTCCTGTGACCACCATAAGTACACACACATACACACACACACACACACACACACACACACACACACGTGCACACAACACTCACACGCACGCATGCACACTCACACACACTCACACACATATGCATGCATGCACACATACACGCATGCACCCACACTATGGAGAACTAGACCTTTACTCCAAGCCTTTCTTCTTTCACTAGTGTGTGTGTGTGTGTGTGTGTGTGTGTGTGTGTGTGTGTGTGTTGATATATGAAAACTCACTTAAAAGTGACAAAAGTAAGGGTGCTGGTTATCCTCCCACACCCTTCACCCTTGTGGCTTCTGGCTGCTGAATATCATCTACACCCCCTTTCCCTCTGCATGCAATACAAAATGTCTACAGACCCTGCCTTGTGTCCCCGTGTTACAGAATCACCCTGGAAAGCACCGTGCTAACATCCACTTCTGCAAGCATCATATGACCCTCAAAGCTAGGAAGTTATAGTTGCTATAACAGCTGCCTAAATGTCTTGTGCCATTCCCTTAAAGGTCCATTGCTGTTCTGGGGCCCAGTGCACGACCACGGCGAATCTGCTGCTAACGCTGATGACTACTCAGCCTTCCTTATCCTTCCTAACCTTGACTTGTTCCGTGAAGCTGGTCGGTTAATTTCTGGGGTGTCTCTGGTTTATGGATGGTTGTTATGATTAAACTTAGGTTATACATTTGAGGTAAGACAGAGACAGAAGTGACATGTTCTTTTCAACATATCACATTGACAATCAAGATGCTAAAATGTCTTAATATTCATGGTATGGCCTTGGCTCCTTGCTGGTCTGTCTTACTTCTCTGCCTTTGTGGTTAACAGATATCTTGGCAAGAGTCTTCCCCAGTGTTCTGCCTCTTTACTGCTTTTAACAACATATCTAGGGCCCATCAGTAGACAAATCTCTGCTTTATCGCCATGCTTGTCTAGGGGCCATTTCGTATTGCCTTCATTTCTTAGATATCGGTTAATTTGAGCTCCTCTGTGAGGAGGGATTCCCACTTCTCTCCCATTTCTTGTGATTCTTTTATAGATCAGCACAGACTCATGAATATTAATTTTATCCTGTGGGTTGTAATATCATGCATCGCTCCTTCCATTACTCAGTGATTTCCGTTCAACCTTTGGGAGAATGTTCAGCTTGGCTCTGTGCCTTCTGATGCCAGAAGTCCTTCTTTGTTTCCTAGGTCATGTGGTATCACTGTCCCTGCTGTCACCTTTTGAAGAACTGTTCTTAGCTTTTACAGGAAATGGTGTTTGGAAAGTGGGACCTGGTCTGTGTATATTCAGTCACACTGAGTAATTAGGGGGAAAGTTGGGGAAAAGGAATTACCCTACATATCAGACAGTTTCTTATAAGATATTACCTAATTTAAATTCACATTTAAAAGTCTATGGCATTTTCAACCTTTTGTAATTTGTAATATGTTCTAAATATACACTCATGCCCGACTATATTTTTCTAATATTGCATTCTTTTTCTTAGAGTTGGCCTACAAATTGCTAGCAAACAATTTTAGCATGAATTAAAGAATATCATCAAGCTATTTACCACAGACACTTTACAAAACGCATTTCCATAGGAAGACATCTTAAGTAGGACTCTGAAGGTCCAAGCTCCTTTGTGGGTGATCTCTTCTGCTTTCTGCTCTTTTCAGCCCTTGGAATGACACATTAGAAAAGGAAGAATATAGGTACCGTGCAAACTGGCCTGTAACATCTCCCCATGTCTAATGTCACGGCACAACTTTCAACCTTTCTCTGCTTACTAAGTTTCGCCAGAGAAATGGCACGTGCATGCAGTGAAAACGCCAGATAACGCAAAGGGGATTTCCCATGCAAAACTGTGTATTTGAGAGATCAGCGCTTTAGTGCTGCCATGAATAAAACAGATTATCTTCTCACATACTCGCGGCCTCTGTTCCTTTTAGTCCGCCTCCAACAGTTGGAGTAAGTTTTCAAGATGAACCTTCTGAGTTTTCCATCGTCAGTTAGTTTCTTTGCAGTGGTTCAAAGTGTGACTGACCCTCGGAGACAACACGATTCCTTCCTTGCATCTCTACAAATGAAAATGATTTGAGTAGTTTTAGAAAATGAATATTTCATCAGTAAGGAACATTAATGGATATTTCTAGCTCCCTGTACCTCTACTTAAAAAAAAAACAGTCACAAGGGAAGATTTGTTATTTTTTTTTATAGCGTATGGTTTGGATTTGAAATATGTTTATATGTGTCCATATACCAAAGTTTCACAATGGTTATTTAATAAGACTCAATGTCACATAAGTTGTCATGAAACTTTTCCTGCATGTATTGAGTTTACAGGAAGCCTGTGTTATAGCTTTGTTTGGGGTTACTCCCTTTCTGAGGTAGCGCCTATAATGTATGGAGTAAAACCTCCTTCTTAGAAGCTCCTGCCAATCCAGAGTCTTGCCTTGCAGTGTGTATCAAACCATGATGTGTCATATTTCAGCCTTGCATAATTTCTGTGGCTTTAAATACTTTTAATCATAGGTGGGACCTGGCACCTGGGGGAATCTGTGAAGCCAAGATTGCTAAGGAACAGGACAGAGATTCAGAAAACCTGTATCCTCTCCTCAAAGATGGAGTAGAAGCCTCTGAACCCTCAGTGTTCTTGGCCTTGGTCATCCTGGTACCATGTTTAATCTTCCCCCTATTAATTTCCACCGCGAGAGCCATCCCTGGGGTCCACCGGGTTGAGGTGCAGAGCACGACCTCCCCTCACAGCTTCACGCTCAGACACAGAATTCACACTGGAACACAGACTTAACATGGACCACAGACGTAAGACAAAAAACACCTCTTAGTTGACACAGGCAATCAGAGAGAATTCACCAATAATCTCCATAAAGCTGAACATTGGCCCCCGAATTCCTGCGTAAGAGAAGGGCCCGATTCAGTTGTTATTAATATCTAATTAAGGCAAATTAACTTTGGGGAAGGAGGAACTAATTGGAAGCGGGTCCCACAGGCTCCCCTGTTAGTCTCTGGGTCTTCTGGGGGACAGGGCAAATGAAAAGCCGAGGCTGGCGTGGAGAAAGGAGCTTTAATAATTTACTCATTACTGAGTGGTTCAGAATAGTGGCTCCTGAGACGTCTCAAGTTGTCCCAGGAAGCCCACGGTCATTGGCTCCCGAATCTATCCCATCAGCTCACCTGGGACATGGGTCCACGTGCTCTCGCTGGGCCCCAGGAGTTCCTGGGTGAGGCATCCAAAAGCCTGGGTGTCTGAGAAATGAATCTGGTGAGGCGCATGCCACAACACACAAGTGGCATAGTTGCAGACCACACACACACAACTGTGCTGATATTGAGATCCAGGCAAGCTTCTGTAGACCTCAAGACAGACCAAGCTTTCTGTCTTTGCGAACACCACTTTTGCACTCTGGGTGCAATGGAGTTCCACAACTTTTCCCTGCTCTTTGTTCTACTCATTTTTTCCTCACAGTATGAGCCTGGTTTGTTCAGGTGCTGCCAGAGCTGAGGGAGAACCAACTGTCAAACTACAGAAACAAAATAAAATAAAATAAAAAGTAATTCCCTGCAGGAAAGTACAGAGGCATCCCATGTAAAAGCTGGGTAGATGGCTCAGTCAGCAAACCGTTTGCCATGCAAATATGGGTTCGATCTCCTGAACCCATTTAAAAGCTGGGTAAAGTGGGGAGGCAGGGACAGCAGGATTCCTGGGGCTCAGGAGCTAGCCAACCTATCCAAGTCAGTGAGCTTCAGGTTCTAAAACAACTGCATTGATCTCTGATCTCTCTGCACGACACACACACACACACACACACACACACACACACACACGCACACGCACACGCACACGCACACGCACACGCACACAGGCACACAGGCACACAGGCACACTGAGTAAATACATACCTGTGAGTTTGTAGCTGCCTTTCTTCCGGCTGGGCGAGAGGGGGGGGGGTCCCTGCAATGCTTTAGACCCCTCTCCTTAATGAGCTCGTTAGACCCTGGGTACAAACCAGGGTCTAACTCACAAAGATCTCCCTCACAGAGGTCCATGTAGGTTGCAAGTGATGGTGCGTGCCCGTGAGCAGCTGTGAGCAGTGCTGGGCACTGGTGCAGCCTCTGGCTGGCACTGAGTAGTGCACGCCCTATTGGCTACCAGCGCGTGGAGAGAAAGCCTTCCCTTCCTTGCTCTTATGCTCCAGCCACGTAGCCGGTGTGAGCTCCCTCCTCTGCCAGCCTCTCTGTTCTGCGAAGAGGCAAACAAATGCACAGTTCTAACTAGATCCAACCACCCTTGTCTCCTCACCTACCACAAAGAAGCCTTAACCTGCCCTGACTCTGGCTCACATCTGCAGCCTTCTTCCTGCCCTTCCTCCTCCTCCTCCTCCCAAACCCAGAAGACAGCCTCCTCGGGGATTGGTAGAAATAGCATTTTGCAGTGCTGTGTGTGCATGTAATTTGTGTGTGTTGTTTTCTCTCGGTGACCAAAGGAACGGATTTAATATAGAGAAGAGACCGTGAATAACACTCCCATAAGGTTGCTATGAAGACGATTTTAATCGTGTGTGTGCATACGGGAGGGGCTGCGCTCGGGCACTGTTCCCTCAGAGGTCAGAGGTGATGGGTCCCCTGTAGCTGGGAGTTTCAGGTGGTTGTGAGCTGTCAGAGGGGATGTCAGGAACTAAATCTGGGTCCCCAGAAAGAGCAGACCATGCTCTTAACTGCTGAGCCATGTCTCTGGGCCCCGCAAATGCCTTTAAACGCTAGACCCCTTCTTCAATGCTACCACCTACTGCTCAGTCAGACAGGCCCCTCCTCCCACAGCTCCCACCCTGGTGCCCCCATCAACAACTCCCAGCCTTCCCATAATCCCCCCCCTGCCCCACACCAACTTTTTGTTCTGAGGGCAAATCAAACCCCCCAGTACCCTTCCTCAGCCACCTCTGGCGTAAAGTACACCAATTTTCTGTGTGGCTGGCCCTTTACTTGCAGATTAAAAACAAAAGATATGGCCAATAATACTCATAAAATACTGCACTGGCCTGATGTTCTCCCTGAGCTCCACAGCAGAGACACAACACCCTAGCCATATATCACTCAGAAATGTTTTACTGATCTTCTGGAAATATGTCATCATTTAGGAGTATTATATATCTTTCTAAAATCACTCAGGATTTACGACGGTGACGCGAATTCCTTTGGAGCGATCTGCTTCACACTTCTGAACACCAAAGGAAGGGGAAAGAATGCTGTTTTTAGGAATTTGGAACAACGGTTATGAAGAAGCCAGAGATGGGAGCATATCCTGTGATTAGAGGTAAAACAAATGAGAATGGACGGAACCCACTGGATAGAGCCCTCGAAGACTGAGAGGGCCGCCCCACCAGTCTCCTGCTGGATATCAAGCCATTCACCCACGTGTAATGAGCTGTGGAATTTCAGGTTTTACCTAATCGCATCCATCACTCATTGGCTCGTCCTACCTTGAGATCCCCTAAAGGTTTGGGGAACGGTGATTTCAAACTAAATCTCTTACCAAGGCTGCTTTTTGAATTACTAAAAAGGCACAGGAGTCTGGAGGGATTTGCCTCTCGGATGGATAAATCTTCAGGATAAATGAAGGGATGTGGTGAAAGCCTTAACCAACAGACAAGTCTGCAATAACCTATCAGAAAAAGCAAGCACCTGAAAAATGGCCCTGGTGTGACACCTCTGTCAATGTTAGCAGCGTCACCAACGCCATCCGTCCAGTGCGCCGTGGCTTCTGAGGAGTCTGGGTGGAGCATCCATCAACGTAAATGGGCCCAGAGTTGTACCTGTCCTCAGAGTTCAGAGCACACCAGCTTTTACAGTGATGTGGACAGGACTGTTGCTGCCATTTGCCTCCAATGACCCACAAATTCAAAGGCTCCCGTAGACTGGATCCATGCCCGGTTGGCCTTACGGTTGCATGGGCAGCTCCCCTCATCCGCGAGATCCAAGGACACCAGCCTTCCCTGGAAGTGCTCAAGGCTACCGTTCACAGTAGAAGGTTCCTGCAACGATAAACCAGACCCATACATCACGCTGGGAGACCAGACATGACAAAACGATTTGTTCTGAGATTAGGTAACCAGGTTCTCATCTGACCCTGGCCTTGTCTAGAAGAATCCAAATGAACCACGTCCTGTCTTCTATGCCAGCAGCTGCTCACCCTAGTCAGCTTTCTCCTGGAGAAGAGAACCCTGAGGACTGAGCACTACTCCCCAAGAAAACTACTTGTGTTCGGCGCATTAGCGGGGCCGCTAAAGGGATAATGGGACACTCGGGGACAGATGCCATCAATAAACCCGTGGCACTCAGCCCTGAATCCCACTCCCATCCGTGTCCAGTCGCTTATTTTATAGGCTCCCTGGTGAAATAAATACTAGCCTAGTTCATTGGGGACAGAGTGAAGGTGAGGCTGAAGGTGAAGTAAATGCTCGTGCATTTTTCCTAATAACTCAGCGCAACTACCTGCTTAAATGGAGAAATATGTTCAGCGTCCAGGATTGCAGAGGGTCAGGGAGCATTTTTTTTTTTAACTTAATCTACTTGGTTTTTGTATTGCATCTTGTGTCTGTATATGCTTGCTTCACTTTGAGAGGGAACAGGGGTACATCTGTGGATGCCTGTGGATCGCAGGCCGGAAGTGTAAGACATACCCATTTTTCTAAGAAGAAATTGGGGGTTGTGCAAACTCTGTGTCTCCCTTGCCGGCCAGCTGGCTGAGGTCACTGAGACCACCACCACCTTCCAACACTGCTATTTTTCCCCTTTGCCACCTAGGAAGGGCCTTTAAAGCCAAGCCCTGGAGGTAGCCCAACAAAGCGCTGTCTCATAGGCTGGATGTCTTGAGTTTGAGCCCCCAAAACTAACATTTTTAAACAGCTAAACAAGACAGTGTGCACTTGATCCCAGGGTGAAAGGTTACCAGTGGACACGTTGAGACGGGAGAGTCCTGGGGTTCTCCCAGCCAGCCAACCCAGTGAGCATTCTGGGGTAAAGGAGGTGGCTGGGCCCCCTGGGGTGATAGCTGAGCTGGTCCTCTCCCTGTCCCATTATGCATGTACTGTGCACATGCACCCACATATACGTGAGTGCACGCATGCGTGTAAAGAGCTCTAAAGTCACCACCCATCCCTAATGCTTCGGCTGACTGCACACAAGCAAGCATGGCTGCCTGGGGATTTTACTCTCTCATGCACAGTGTTTGAGGGTCTTCCTGTGATGGGAGGCCCTGGGAAGTCTCTTCTGAGGGCTGCAGGCACAGGGTAGAGCCGGTCACAGTAAAAAGCAGTGACAAGGTCACATCCTGTCCCTGATACCAAGAGTGCTACTGACCTCTGGAAATCATCACTGCACACACATCCCTAGAGCTCAGTCTCCACCCTCTCCTTCCTGGGTGTATACTGGTCCTCTTTACCCTCTCCTGCTGATATCTTTAGATAGCAAGTGTCCATCTTCAGCCTAAAGCCCATATCTGAGGCCCAGGCTTCAAAATAAAACTCTCAGTAGCAAGGGGAGATAGCTCAGTGGGCAAAGAACTTGCCTTGTCGGCATGAAGACCTGAGTTCAATTCCCAGACCCTTTTTCAAAAGCCGGAAATGATGGTTGATGCTTGCGGTCTCTGCACTGGAAACACAGAATTGGGTGGATCTATTGGGCTCAGCAGTCAACCAAGAAAGTCATGGCAACATCCAGAATTTCTAGGCCAGTAAGAGACTGTGACACACACACACACACACACACACACACACACACACGATGGTACCTGTGGTGGTTTGAAGGAAAATGGTCCCCAAAGGGAGTGACTCTATTAGAAGGTATGGCCTTGTTGGAGTAGGTGTGGTCTTGTTGGAGGAAGTGAGTCACTGTGGGGGCGGGCTTTGAGGTCCTATAAGCTCGTCACACCCAGTGTCACTGTTACTTCCTGTGGATCAAGATGTAGAACTCTCAGCTCCTTCACCAGCACCATGTCTGACTACACACTGCCACGCTTCCCGCCGTGATGGAAATGGACTAAACCTCTGAACTATAGCATTTCAACTAAATGTTTTCCTTCATAAGAGTGGCTGTGGCCATGGTGTCTCTTTATAGCACTAAACTCCTAACTATGACACCCTGCAGGCTTTGTTTATTCTCTCTTCAAAGTACACTCACAGCCCTACTGCTTCCCAGGTCTGCTTGCCCTCTCCCAAGCCCAAGCTTGGATCCCGTCTCCTCCCACTACAATGCTGGATTAACCAGCATCATCCATAGCCACATTTGGATTTTCAGTAGGGAGGTGCCGGGGATTTGAACTCAGGACTCACGCTTTCACATGCTCCTATCTGCAGAGCCATCGCCCTAGCCCCAGGTTCATGTTTTAACTCTAGCTTCATTTTTCTGACCACTCTGGAACTTACCACCTTTTCTGCCTACGTATTTCATGCGCTTTCCTTCCTGAACTTCCTCCTGTGCCTGCTGTGAGCATTCCTGTAGTACCAACAGTGCTCAGATTGAGCCCAATGTGAGGCAGCTCAAGCCAGACCTCTGCTCAAAAGACCTCGATGCTTCCCGCCACCTCCAAGGCAAAAACCCAGTGCATTCAGAGTGAGTCTGCGTAGCCTCCACCCTTTCATTCCCAGCCCGAACCTCTTTATGCACCAGTAAGTTGATCTCTATACCAACTCCAATACAGCAATGCTCCTTTGCACACTTTCAATGCATTAATGACCCTTTGTACAATTCCAATACATCGATGCCCCTTTACGTCTGATCAGAATGCAGTCCCATGCTCCTCCAGATGTAGAAAAGACCGAAGATGGTGGGCAAGATGAGGGAAAACTCCTTAACACGCAAGCCATGAGCAACACTGGCCAGTAGCTATCTAGCCATTCTAAACAAACCAGTGAGGCCCAGCACAATTGAGAAACCATGTCTCAAATGATACATGGGCCACAACAGGAAAAGATACTGATGACAACCTGTGGCTTCCACATGCACATGGACACACAAACACATGCTTAGAACTGCAGGAACATATGTACATACCCACACGCACACGCGAAATTGGCATTTATCCTTTCACAATGTACGTATAACTTTTTGTTTTTAGCGTATCAAAATATTTTAGGATGGTTTGGAACACATTCCAGTATATTTTAAGAGAGTTGAAATTTTATTCATTCAACAAATGCTAAGAAAAATCTGGTTAATGGGATGGGAGACAAAGAGGATACTGGGGACAAGAGAATAAAAAACATTTTTAAAAGTATGAGCAGTATTTTGACAGGCCAAGATATTGTTATGCTGAGTGGAGACGCATTAGCAAGAAAGAAAGGCTGCATTGTTACATAGCAAGAACAGCAAGAAGAACTGGGAAGTCGCTGGCTTGGCGATGAAACAGCTCAAGGAAAATAAATGACTTATTTATTTGTAGCATTTTTATTTTTTAAAACATGTGTTTGAAGGTGTAGAGAATTACTGAGTAAGACAAACACAATTTCTACATGTTACTTCTGCAGATTCACCCGTTTCCACCTAGTGACAGATAGGCACGAAGGGACAGAGGGAAGGGGAGACGTGTTTTTGTTTGTTTGTTTGTTTGTTTGTTTTGTTTTTTCTGGACCCTGAGATAGTGAAAGTAACCTGGTAGCATGGGCCTCTTTACTGCCGAGGAGCTGGGTCTCTTTACCGCCAAGGAGCTGCGCCCATGTTCACGGGGCACCAGAACCTTTCCTTGCACATTGGCAGTGCAGGTGTCACACTCAGAGAATTCAATGATGATGCCTTACAATTTCTGTAGCCAGGATTCAAGCTGTCACTTGCCCTGATAACACCCTCTCAACCCCTACCCTTACCCTAGGAACCAGCTGTTGACCCATCACTCAGCGGCTAGATCTGCTAGGCCTCCTTTTTCAGAACCAGGCTCTGCCTCTGTAAGTTTTCTGCTTCTGTCCAGAAGCCCACAGTCCATTCGTACGATGGTGGCCTGCTCTGGAGGCTGGTGACATCCCCACAGTCAGCTGCAGGGATTTCACAGAAGAGTGTGGTTTCATTGCATCCTGTAGGCCTCTCCCAGTGCAACCATGCTAGCTTGATCACTTGTCAAAATGGAGTGGCTGGGCTCTCTGAGCTGTGAAGTTTTGTCTTCCATTTCAGTAAGTGGTTGGTGGGAGATAATTTAAGACCGACCACATACCTGTCCTCCTGCGTTTAATCCCCGACATCAGCTACTATTGCCCGTTTCCTCCTCTTGTCATCGTATTGTGTCCATTCAGACATGTGTCTTATTTCAGTATCACACATTCTTGTTCTAGTGCTTCCTTTTAATTTTATACTTTTTGTTTCCATGCTGAGAGGTTTATACACTATCATAGGGGCTACCTTTTCTGTACCCTCAGTTTTCAAAATACCCTTTTACTGTCTTACCTCTGCAGCCCCAAATGACGCTCACTGATAAGCCATTAAGGGTACACATTTCTCCTTGGCTTCTGTCCACACAACACAGATCTGGGAATATCCTCATGCAGAAGCACAAACAAGAAGATACAGGGGGTACCCAGGGCTCGACCCTCCCGTGGGAGTCCACTCTTGCTCAGGCTCGCCCGCCTGTCTGCGTTGTCCAGCGTCTGCAGAATTTGTTTAGTTCATTGAGATTTCATATTGCATCTGCAGGGGTTTATTCTAATACCGTCTTTTCTGTCTTGCCAGACAAGGTACACCAAGTGTCCTTTTGATCTGGACATGCCCGTGACTTCTTTGGAGCCTGGTTCACTGTCAGGTTATCACACAACGCTGAAAACTTCCCCTCAGTGCTGTTACTCTTTCTGTGACAGAGAATGTAGCCTTTATTCCTACACTCATTATTTTGACTCGCCCTGAGTGATGTATCTCAGCAGACCTTCTGAACGAGTATCTCCAGCGGCTCAACTTCAAGTCATCTTCCTTAGTGGCTGGAAAATCTAACAGATACTGCAAATCGCATAATTGAAGTACAGTCCCCTGGACACTGGAGAAAATGAACGCCTAGGAAGGGCTCTCTCTCCTCGTCATTTAGCATGTACTTATACATTTATAGGAGACTTGATCTTATTTAACTGTGAGTTGACATAGAAGGAGAGTTTTAATTAAACTCTGTGAAATAACTCTAAAAACACTCAAGATACCATTCCAAGTGCTTCCACTCAATTTCATCGAGCCACGGTCCTTCTCTAACAGCCCTCTCTTTGCGCTCTCTGTAAGTCCGCTCACTGCCCCCAAGTCTTCAGATAAAGGAGCCCGCGTTCGCTGCTGTGTACCCATGTCTTGCTTTGTCCCGGCAACTCCAGACGTCAGCTTCTGTCTCTCGATCATGGAGTGCCAGAGTACTGGGAGGAGAGGTGACACCCATCAAGCCAGCCTCCCTGTCACTTCTCCAATGAGGGCAAGAGGAGAGCTCACAGTCGAGGACAGACAGCTCCGGCACGTCTTCAATCTGAAGAGGACGCAAGAGGGCAGGGTCTCAGAGGTGGCCCTGGGCTGAAGGTGGGAAGTTTGGGCTACAAAGCAATTGGGACTACGGCCACACCATTGGAGTCCCATGGCGACCCCTCTGCTGCCACCCTGCGATTTATTGTCCCGCTCTACTTGTAACTCTAACCTAACAATGTGCCATCTTTCCTTTTCATGTTATTTATTTACAAGAGCATTTCAGTATCGGCCCCTTCATTCATTAATCCTAATGTGGCCTTTTCCAATGTCTACTTACCATTTTAAATACTTACTATAATTTACAGGGCTTTCTTGAACACATCCAAGGTATATTATATGGGGCTAGCTTAATGGAAAGTCTTGTATACCAAAGCAGGAAAAAAACACATTTAATTTATGGTGGCTTTGAATTTTGATCATAATTTACTCGAGGAGACCTATTCACACAAAGCAATACCAATATGATCTTTCAAAGGCAATCAAAAATAAAACAATAAATGCTGATCTTATAGGTGTTTTAAAAAAAAATACAAAACTTAAACATGTTCTGTCCTGGGATTATGCAAATTATATTTAACTACATGTAATACTTAGGTTATCACAATTGCTCTTGAGCTAATTTTATTAACTTACATTTTAGCCACAGAAATTCTCAAATTTATGAATTTCTCTTTTCCCTTTGGAGAAACTGTCAAAAATGTATCCCCATTTAAGTCTTAAACACAGCAAAACGATAAACAGGAGATTAAGAGACGTATTCTTCAAAAGGTATGCCCAAGGAGTCCCTTCCACGTGATCCTGGATCCTAACTTCAGACTGAAGACACCTAAATCCAGAGAGCGTTTCAGAGATGTAGCTGAGGCAGCTCTGCTGGGGAAGTGGGCTCTTTTCGGACCCATCAGGAAGACATAAACCATTCCCAAGGCTCCTGCGTGTGTGCAAGGGGAATTCACACGGTGAGGGGCCATCCATTAAGACAGAGACATCCTTGACTCCAGGCTCAGAGCGAAGGACAGGCCCCCACTGGTGGTCAGGGCTCCAGACACAGTCAGCTGTGGGCCCCAGAAGAAAAGGAAAAGCTGCCTCTCAGAAGACCAAGCAAAGCTTTTCAGAAGAGGCTGGACTTCTGGGATATTTACACAGGATGTCTGCGCTGTCCAGCAACCATAGGGCAAGCTAAGACAGACATCAAGACAGTAGCCAGTGAGGCTGTTAGGAGGGGACAGGATTTCATTCTGACCCCAAAGAAGGTTGTGGGCTGGTACACAGGCCATAGAGAGTGACTTCTGGTGTTTGGTCACCATCTGAAGGCCCGAGGGGGGTCTGACCCCAAAATGGTCCTATCCGAGGAGGGGAGACCAGACAGTGCTTAGTGGAGTGACCTCTGCATGGCCATGCAATCACGTGCCCCAGCAGGCAGTACTGAGGGCTGGAATTCAAGCATAAGCTGGACTTTTCAAGCCAGGGAGAAAAAGGCTACGAGGCTCCATGGGCTGAAGCTCTGACTTAGAAGATGCCTTCCTTCTCACTCCCTCATTTCTGCCTTGATGATCTGTTCCACAAATCCAGGGTCCTGTACAACTGTGCACCAGCAGGAACACAAGGAACCTTGGGCTGAAGGAAGGCCACCCTGCTCAGTCAGACTCACACGCTAAGAACCGCCCCAGCCATCTCGAAGCGGACACAGGCCATGCTGGACATGTCCATGACAGACACAAGACAAGCTTTCTTCAACGGAAAAGAAACGGGGTGTCTTTTTGTTTTTAAGGGGTGAAAGAAAAGCAGAGAGGGGAGACTGAGAGCATGCAAGATTCTTTGGGCAATCACTGGGGTCTAACCAGGGCCAGGAGCATAGCCAGTGCCACAGCAGCAGCAGCAGCAAGAGCCGGGCTCTGCCTAGGAGCTACCTAGAGAGATGGCCGCAGGGAAAGGGGGATTAACTCAGCTAAGACTGTTAAGAGGCCACTGTCTTAATTAGCCATGTTTCTCGGTCCATAAATTGTGAGGTTGTTCATTTATGTGCCTCATAATAGTCGTGGGAGGAGCCTGGCTACACGGGAAGACTGCGGTGTGACATGATCAAAATGAACAAATGGCAATTTTAGACACCTGCATATGGGCAGAGAGCGTCTCTAACCACAACAAGCACACTGTTTAATGTCCCGTTCTGCGGTGAGTGACACGCTCCTCATAAGTCACCCACCTTCTTGGGTGACACAAACGCTTCACCCGGGAATGGAAGGTGACAGCAGCTTACGGGGAGAAGGCTGCTTAGCCTGGACAGAAGGAGGAAGGACAGGGAGCAGAAGGCAGGCGCTCAGATGGATAAAAGACACCAAGACAATCACCAAATTGATTTTGGTTTCTCACATATTAGGTACTTTTCTCGTTTTTTTTGTGAACCAAACCTTATCAGATGGAAACTTACAGGGAGAGGCTTTGTTTTGGGTCTGAGGAGACACAACCTATGCTGAAGGTATGGCAATTCTAGCCTGAGGCTGTTGGTAGCCAGGAACCAGAGTGACTGTAACAGAGTCAAGGCATGTCCCCAGTGATGCTGTCTCCAGCGCAGCTCCACAGGCTTCCCAAACAGTGCCCCAGCTGGGGACCAGGAGTTCAAACACAGGACCTGTGAGGTCATTTCACCTTCAAACCGCAGAGCCCGCTACCTGATGCATTGTGGGTCGGCATGCCGGTGTTGTGTGGCCACATTCTTCCTGCTGCAGAACAAGCCTGGCTTAACACGTTCTGAGGTTTAAGGTTTCAGCAGATGCACCAAATGTGGAGAGACAGATGTTTCGGTGGCATTCCTGCTTGTTTGAAATTAAATATCTGCAATCCCGCTGAACTTTACATTACCTTTTCGTAGTTTGTCAGCTCCAGTTGGTTCATGAAAGTGTTTGGGATTAGAGTGTGCTTCCATCTTTGGCCCCTAGAGGACAAGGCTTAAAGGACCCTGAGGAGCAGGAACGCCACCTCCTCTCAGCTGTCTGCATTCATCCATTGTGAGAGTTCACATAGAGTGGCTTCACTCTGTCCACCTACCAACCTGCCCAAGAGGTAGGAGAGAACAAAAAGGCCCATAGAGATCGTCTTCCCGAGTTCATACGGAGGAAGGGCCATTGGCGCCACCAGAGCTTCAAGTCAAAGAGAAGGCAGAGTCTGGTGAGCACTCCCGTTGGGCTTAAGGCAACTCGCTCAGCATTCTCCCGAGGAAACAGATTTCTGTGGTGTCTGGGGCCCCAAACTCAGATTCTCCCATTTCTGTGACAGCATGTCAAACAGAACTATATTTTCATGCCAGGGGACAACGGTTGTTAAAGTTTACAGGTGTGTGTGGACTTCAGACCCACAGCCTGGACTATTAGCATGAGGGCATGCATTCCCACAGTACTGCCTGGGCGGCAAAATTACTGATAAATCTCAGGGCTCTGTCTGCTTACTTAGCTTCCATTGGTGGCGAAAACGCAATGCTCAGATCCTTCAAGGATGGACATGCAGAGAACTGCAAGGATATGCTGCCAGCTGTCAGAGCATCATTTCATGCCCTGCGTCACCGTCACCAAGAGGGTGTCCCTACGGTCACTGCAGCTAAGCCCACACGAACCAATAGCTGTCACGGAGCAGCCTCGGCCACACGGAATAGCTCACACCACTGGACAAATGACTTGAAGAAGATGGTTGATGGCAGAGGCGTCACAGAAGGAAGGGCCGGTTGGTGAGAGGAGCCACCACGGGAGAAATAAGCCCACCCACCCCAGCCCAGCTCCACGGGTTTGCAGACCTCTGGCTCCCAGTCAGGCTGGTGAGTTTCCTGCTTTGGTGTGTTCTAACTGATCCCTCTCTGTCTCTCTCTCTGTCTCTGTCTCTGTCTCTCTGTCTCTGTCTCTGTCTCTGTCTCTGTCTCTCTGTCTCTCTGTCTCTGTCTCTCTGTCTCCCTCTGTCTCTCTGTCTCTCTCTCAGCAATGCTGTCCCTCACTCACCCCTACTGCACAGACCGAACTCAGATGTCGATCTAGAACTATCTCCTCATCTGCTACTCTGTGAGAAGAGTTGTCTCCACTGTAGAGATGAGGATGCATACTTTTCCAGTTCCAGCCTGAGCCCTTCCTTCAGATACCACACTGAAACAGATACCCATGAAGCCAGTGTCCACCTATGAGGTGATTCCCCCCTCACAGACGCATGGGCTCCAACCTCCCACATAGCAGACAAAGCTACAAAGCAACCATCATCATAGGGGATGCTTTCTGCACCCCCAAGAGACATGCCACTCTCCTCCCTGGAGGACAGACCCAACAAAAGCACCCATTGCTGAACGGTATATGTTCTGGTGACTGACACCACTGCGTGAACTTTCCTTTTACACATGTGTCAGAATGATCAGTAGCTCCTCAGAGGGAAGTTCATAACCCAACTGTATGTTAGCAAGTGAGAGGTTCCGAGTTGAAATTCCTAGAAATCCCCCTCTACCCCGTCAACTGCCAAGTACATAGATGCCCACTGTGGCCCTCTGTGCCGTAAGGGTTTCCCACCCAAGCTCAGACATGGGAAGGAGATAAAGGGAGGAGCCCAGTGTTGCCTGCTTCCATGCTGTGTGTCATGATAGTCGGATGTGATGCTCTGCCTTGAATCTGAAGAAGCAGCATCATGGCAAGCGGTCATGATGGGTCTCTGACAGGATCTTCCTGGGAGGCCAGGGAGATGAGAATCTACATGGTTAAAACCCTGCTGGCATGGCTGGAGATTACGTTTCTCGTTGCTACCTTCATGGGAAAAGCCTGGAATTTGAGTCAAAACTTATTCAATCAATACTCCCTGAAAAAAAGAAAGAGAGAGAGAGAGAGAGAGAGAGAGAGAGAGAGAGAGAGAAAGAGAGAAAGGAAGGGAGGGAGGGAGGGAGGGAGGGAGGGAGGGAGGGAGGAAGGAAGAAAGGAAGGGAGGAAGGAAGGGAGGGAGGAAGGGAGGAAGGGAGGGAGGGAGGGAGGGAGGGAGGGAGGGAGGGAGGGAGGGAGAGAGGGAGAAAGGAAGTAAGAAAGGGAGAGAGGGAGGAAAGAAGGAAGGGAGGGAGGAAGGAAGGGAGGAAGGAAGGGGGGGCTATGAGGTAAAATGAGAAGAAGGATCTTCCTAGAATCAACTGTTTGGGTGCCTGCCACGTGTTTCCCTGTTCTTTGTTCTTGGAATCAAGACCAGCATCTCCTTGACGTTGACTTCTGTCTGGAAAAGGGAATCACCCCACATGTTCTCCAGTGACAGAGGCCTTGGTTATGACTATTTGGAAACAGGTTGCCCAACCTTGCATACTTGGGAAGAGTTGCAATGCACAAATGGCAGTTCTGAGATGTTCGAGGTATATGCTTGATATTCTGAATTTGTAAAAAATTAACATTTGGCATATTCTTTATGTTATTCTTTATAACTGATCTTATGTCACAGCAAAACCTTCTGAGCTCAACTGATGCAAACTTGGTCTTTTTAAATATTTTCAGCACTATTTTAATAGAACAGGGTCCAAATTGTTTTTTAACAACAGATTGAGGTATAATTTATGCACCATAAAATTTACCCTGAAGCATTCAATTCAGTGCTTCTTAAAATAGCCTCCAAGTGGAGTGCCCGTTGTTCTATATAATCGTAGGATAATTCCATCACTCTGTGAGGGACCCATGCCCCTTGTTCATCTGTTCCTTATTCTCCCAGCCCTAAAAGTTACTCTTCTGTGCTCTGATCATGTGGCTTACCTTGCTCAGGACATCTCATGAGTCACACATCTGACCACAAGCATCCGGCTCACACTCAGGGCAGTGTTTTTCAAGGTTCATCCAAGCACAGCTTGTGACAGCACTTTCGTTCCCTTCTGTGGATGGTGAATGTCCCACGACAAGGACAGACTGTCTCATCATCGGTTGAGTGATGCTTGAATCTCTAGCACCTTGGGACAGGCTCAGATTGGCCTGTGGCCATGTCTGTAAGAGACTGTCTGCATTGGCGATTAACGTGGGTGAGCCTAGCCCACTATGGGTGGCATTGTCCCTAGGCAGGTGGGCCTGTGCTGTGCAGGAAAGCTAAGCAAGCATGAGCCAGTGAGTCATGTTAGTGCATGGCCGCTATCTTACTTCCTGTCCTGACTTACCTCAATGATTCTGTGCCACCCAGAGATGTTAGCCGAAAGAAACGCTTTGGTTTATTTCGTAAGGTGTTTTGGTCATGGTTTTTATCACAGCAACAGGAAGTTAACTAGAGCCATATTTCTTGTCCCCATCCTTTCCCTCTACTTCACCCCTTCTCCTTACTCTGCCCTCTTCCTCCTTCCTCTCTCTCTCTTCTCCTCTGTATCCTTCCCCTCTGCTTCCTCCCTACCCCCTTTTTTCCTCTCTACATTCCTACATCCCTGCCCCCCTCCTGGCCCTGGCCACCATGAGGTGAGTAACCTCTGCCCTGACATACATTCCTACCACCACGACCACCACGACGTTCTTCCCCAGGCCAAAAGATGGAACCAACCAATTAGGAGCCAGACCAAAACCTCTCCTACCGTGAGCCAAGATAATCTGTTTAAAGTGATTTTCTGAAATGTCTGGTTTCTCCCCTGTGTGTACCTCATTCTGGGGCCTCTGTGGTCAGGGAGAAAGAAGATCATAGCTCCTGGAAATTTCTGTAAATGCTCACCAGCTTAGCCTGTTCAGGTGTCATGGTGGTCTCTTTGAGTGGGCAGCTCTAGCTGGATGTTTGGAGTCTCAGTGCCTCACCAGGGAGATGGCCTGAGCACTTTAGTTTTAGCTTCTGAACGCTACCCACTGTAGTCCCTTAATTCCCACCATCACCACCACTGTTGAAGTAGAGGACTATGGAATATCAGAGGTCCCCAGGATGCTCTCAGGAGTTCATAAATGCATAATCCCTTTGTAATATTTGCATAAAATACTAAAATGTTAACATTGTCTGAGTGGGACTTTTCAGATCTGACCAGGTATTTCGAAAGACTGAGTGTCAAAGCAAATAAAATAAAGTTGGAAAATATGTCCGGTAGTAAAGAGATGTATGAACATGGGCTAGGTGCCACACTTCACGCAAAGTTAGCCTCTCTAGACACGGTGGAAAGCTGGCTATAAACTTTCCTTGATGACCTGCAGCCTGCAAATCTACCTGTGGGAATCTGGGCATCTAGCTCCAAAGGCACGCTTGGCGTACTTTAGACCCTATCTTGTCATTCTTCTGAAGTGCAAACCTGGCCTGAGGGTTCCACATGAAGGAGGGTAAAACGGGGACAGAGCTGTTTGGTTTCTTCCCACTCATCAACGCAAGCGGGAGAGCTCGCGGGCCGCCCTGCAGACCACAGCGGCCCCACGCCCCAGCACTGCCCCACCCCGCCTCAGTCCTGCCAGAGATCCAGTCTCATGGTGGTTGTCTCAGCATATCCAGAACCTCAGAACCCCAAGAGGGAAACCCCAAATGCTACCACTGTACACGACGTTTGTTCCATCTGCTGTTTCCCTAGTCAATGCCACCTCCTTTCTGGAAGACTCTCTTCCAAGTTAAGTTTCTACTGCTGTGATAAACACATGGCCATAGGTGACTTGGGGGAAATGGTTTATCTTGTTTGCATTTCCACATTGCAGTCCCTTGCTGAGGGAAGGGACGCAAGGCAGGAGCCTGGGGCCAGGAGCTGATTGACGCAGAGGTCAGGGAGCTGCTCACTGGCTTTCTTCTCACAGTTTCCTCAGCCTGCTGTTTTACAGACCTCACGGCCACCTGCCCAGGAGTGGCACCGCGCACAGAAAGATGGGGGCGCACAGAAAGATGGGCCCTCCCACATCAATCACTAATTTAAAAATTTCACCAACCAGTGTTTCAGGGGCATTTTCTCAGCTGAGGCCCCCTCTTCCCAAACGGCTCTAGCCCATGTCAAGCTTATAGACAAGCTAGCTGCTCACCTCCCAGACCTCTGGGGACTCTACCATCAACACTTGTGCTTAAGTGGCTGTACTTGGGTCTTCAGGGACTGTGATCTTCCGGAGAGTCCTCATGGGACCTAATGCTACCTTTTGTTTGTGCGTTCATTTTGATTTGGGGGCCGGTGAGGGTGAAAAATTTCCGGAATTTTTCTTGCAGCTGTTTGGTCCCAAATAAGCACACAAGAGACTTAAATTAATTATTAATCTGTTGGCCAATGGCTAGGGCTTCTTACTGGCTAGCTCTGTCTTAATTATTAACCCATTTCTACTAATCTAAGTATTCCCATGTGGTCTTTGCTTACTGGAGAGCCTGACCTGTTACTCCTTTGGCCTATGTACATGGCGACTCTTTACAGCCTCCCCCTGCCTACCTTTCCCAGAATTCCTGTCTCCTAGTCCCGCCCATCTTCCTGCCTCTATTGGCCAAATGGTGGTGTTTTATTAATCAACCAATAGGAGAAACATACATACAAAAGGACATCTCCTTGGGGAGGGGGCTTTTTGTTTTGCTGAAGTCAGTCACATTTGCATAAGAATTGCTTCGTGCTGAACACAAGCAGAAGAAGAGACTCCCCAGGCTCAGCTTCTAGGGAAAGGCCTAAGAACCTCCATACAGTCCATGCATCATGGGCCCTAGAGATTAAATGAAAACTGCCTGCTCTTCGGACCCATTCTAAGATGCCTCTTGAGATTTCCCCTAATCATCCTATAGCATCTTACAACTACTGGTGGTGTACTCTACAGAATAGGCAGCTCCTGGAGATCGACAACTACAAGGTCCTGGAATTAGGGTTCAATAGAGACCCCAGTGCAGTGTCCCTTTCTGCTCCATAATCTCCAACTCAACTTTACTTTAATTAATCCCTGGGTAACAGCCCCCAAACAACCCACTTGTCACAAACATAGGGCAAAATCAATGAAAGAATAAATTATACCTAGAACTCCAGCAACTGTCTTTAATCATGTTCCCCTCCGCCTGGTATAAAACCCTCCTAGGCATCCATCCATACAAATCCTCCTTGATGACAACTTCCATAGCATTGAAGCATAGCTGAATCAAACCCTACAGCTCTTACTTAAGTATATTTTATTTTAATTGATTTTTTTTTTAGAAGTCTTACTCTTCTGTGAATGGTGCGTGGAGTTACACTCGCATAACCAAAGTTCTATGCTAGAGACAATTTGGAATTTAAAAGAGAGTAGAGCCTGCCTTGATAGCTCAGAAGCGGCTGCATATATTTCAACAATAATTAAACTCACCAATTGCACCCCGTCGTAACTGGAATTGAGACTTCTGCTGCATTAGAAATCATATCTTCCTCCCTTAGACTCAGTACTTGAGTGTCTCAAGGCCAGAAGCCTATTAGCAGGTAGACTATTAAAATGCTAATGTGTAGCAAGGGAGCAGGCTCTGAGAGGGAGGGGTAGCTGAGTGCAGCCTACCTCAACCTAGTTCCCCGGTGAGGAGGCTGATCCAGCTTCTCCAGTCGGGTTCTGGTCCTAAAATGCTCACTCAAGTCACAGAAGAGCCATCGTGAATTTAGCACTTGTCTGTTTCTCTTAAAGAAACCATTTGGGATTGTTTTTCATTTTCATACAGAGAAACCCTGGCTGCCCTTGAACTCATTTTGTAGACCAGGCTGACCTCCAACTGGCAGAGATCCGTCTGCCTCTGCCTCCCGAGTGCTGGGATTACAGGCATTGCCCACCACCCCTCTTATTTTCCCATTTCTTGAAACAATATCAGCCAGAGAATTCTTTGGGATACTCACATAGGGATGTCATGTCTGCTTTGCTGAGTGTGTCTATGAACAATGTGCTTAACCAGCTGTGGTTGAGGAATGTGTGTGTGTGTGTGTGTGTGTGTGTGTGTGTGTGTGTGTGTGTGTGTGTATGTGTGTGTGTCCTCATCTTTTATTAGTTCTTTGAGAATTTCATACAATGTGTTTTAATCATATTCATCCTTCTCCATCCATGCTGCTTCCCCACCCACTCCAGTCTGCATCCTTATTTTCTAACCCAGAATGTATAGTTTGTGCTGCCCACACACTCTTGTGTTGACCTCCCTGGAGGGTGACCAACCTATCAGGGTGACATCCCTAAAAGCACTGGTTCTTACTGCCCTAGCAGCCACCAGTTGCTAAAGGTCCCATTTAGGGCTGAACATTCCAGTCTGTCACTCTCAGCACCTTCACTAGTTCTAAGTCTCTGTGTTAATCACCATCTGCAAAAAGACTTTTCTCTGGGGAGGATTAGGAGACGGACTAATCTATGGCTATAACATTAAGTCGTCGGGAGCTGTTTCAATACTGTTCTTATTTAGCAAAACAATAATAGTAGGCTGTTCCCCTGGGGCCTATGACACAGCTAGTCACAAGTTGTCCACCCCAGTAACAGTGCCTGCCTTGGGGTTGAATTTCCAGTGGCCTTGTGCTCAGTCAGAGAGTGGTTGGCTACTTCCATGACATTGGTGTCATTGTTACCAGGTCATTCGCTATCACAGCGTTCAAATTTCATGGTTAGGAAAGTGTCTTACTCAGGGTTCCTAATTCTGTGACAAAACACCATGACCATAAACAGTTTAAGGAGGACAGGTTTATTTGGCTTATATCCTGGGCCACGGTCCGTTGAAGAAACCAAGGCAGGAACTCAAACACGGCAGGAACCTAGAGGCAAGAGCCGATACAGAGGCCATGGAAGGCTGCTGCTCACTGATGGCTCCGCATGGCTTGCTGGACATGTCCTCTTACAGAGCTGGGGCTACCACCGGGGTTGGCACTGCCCATGGTGAGCTGGGCTGTTGTCTATCTATCACTAATTTTGAAAATGTCTACAAATTTGTGCACAGGCCAATCTGGTAGCAATATTTTCTCAGTTAAATTTCCCAAGTGGACAGGTCAGTAGGGGTGGTGGTTCCTTTTCTGTTCCTGTTGTACGCATATAGTCCCCGCATTCTGAAAGCTAACGGGTAGGGAAGAGGCTTCCAGGTCACTCCAATGAGATGGCTCTGCACTCTGTGACTAATGTATGTAATGTCTTTAGCAATAGGGTCTTACTGTCAGGTTCTAGGGGGGTTCCAAGAGCGCCGGCAATAGCTTGTAATGTTTAGAGTCTATGGGATCTCCCTGGCCAACAGCTCTGAAAAGGTTGGCTCATTTCGGTCATGGAGACTTTTATTTGTAACTGTGTAGTGGCTGGTTGGGGCATTGTTGCCCCATTATAGTACGTCTTGGTTATTTTTCTATTGCTGTGGTAAAACACCATGACCAAGGCAATTTATAAAAGAAAACAAAATTTAGGTCTTAACTATTTGCGAGAGTTGAGTTCAGGACCTCGGGGATGTGAACCATGACAGGCAGACGCGGCTTCAAAGCAGCAGCTGAAATGTCACGTCTTGAGGTAGAGAGAGATGGAGACAGGGTGGGGCAGGAGGGACAGAATGGAGAGACTGGAAATGGTGAGTCTTTCGAAACCTCAAAGCCCACCACACCTCCTCCAACACACCACGCCTCCTCCAACAAGGCCACACCCCTAATCCTTTCACCAAGCTGAGACCAAGTATTCAGCCACACGAGGCGTGAGGCCATTTTCGCTCAAACCACCACATAGAGTAACTCATCTGAACACTTTTAATCCATATGCATTTTAGGAAGCTTCCCCAGAAGTGTGGTTCCGTGAGCCTTTCTAAAAGAAAATAAAAAAGGTGTTCGGTACTATTTATTTCTCCATATAGTTCCTCCTTTCCCTTCCATTCCAAAACCCATCTAAGTCTTTCTCTTGCTATTCCTTTAACAAAGTGTAGTCTATCTTCCCTCCCTTAAATTCCCTTCACCAAAGCCACTTACCAGCTCCCTGACCTCTGTGTGTATTCCAAATGAAACACACATATCTGAAGAGTCAAAGCTCACATCCACAAATGAAAGGCAACGTGACGTTTGTCTTCCTGTGTCTGGTTACCTCACTCAGGGCAATTGTTACCAGCTCCATCCACTAACCTGAAAAGAAAAATTCATAGTTTTTTTCTTAATGACTGAAGAATATTCCATTGTCTGGATGTACCACGTTTCATCATCCACTCATCACTGGAGGGATTGCTAGGCTGTTTCTATTTACTGGCTATGGTGAATCTTAGCAGTAATCTACACGAATGGACAGATATTGCTACAAGACACTATGGGCTCCTTTGGGTGTGTAACCATGAGATGCAGCTGGATCTCGCCGTAGATCCGTTTTCAGCTTTTGAGGGACCGTCACACTTACCCTCATAGTGTCCACACCACCGGTTTACCCTTCTTCCACCAGCCATGACTGAGGCCTCCTCCCCCCACATCCACGCATATGCTGCCCTATAGTCATTTTCCATTGTCTGTTTGCTTTGTCTAGATCCTAGACATCCCAACTGAGGTGAAGTAAAATTCAAAGTAGTTTTCATGGGCTTTTCCCTAGGTTGAAAAGTTTTAAACATTTCTCAGCCAGAGAACTCTCCCCTTGATCCCATGTTCCATTTCTAATTGTTTTCTGGATGTGTCGTTTTCTATTTTGCCTGTCAGATGATGTGTGACCTTGGGCTGTCTCTTCACTCAAGTGAAGCTCTCCTTTGCTTTGCAGAAGGTGTTTGATCTTGTGTGTGTGTGTGTGTGTGTGTGTGTGTGTGTGTGTGTGTGTGTGTGTGTGTTTCAAGGCAGGGTTTCTCTGTGTAGCCCTGGCTGTCCTGGCACTCACTCTGTAGACCAGGCTGGCCTTAAACTCACAGAGATCCACCTGCCTCTGCCTCCCGAGAGCAGGGATTAATGATGTTTGCCAACACCACCTGATGAGACCCCACTTTTTAATTCTTGGTCTTAATGGCTTTGCATCACGATTCCATTAAGTCCTGTCCTGTGCCAATGAGCTCAAACATGTTCTTTACTTTTCTCCTCTATCAATTGTGGGGTCCTTTGTGGTGTCCATCATCTGTCTGGAGCTGGGGTTCAGTAAGGTAAGAGATAAGGATTGAGTTTTATTATTCTACATGAATGTAGCTAAGCGGTCTGACCAGTGACATTTGTTGAAGACGCTGTGTTTTCTATAATATAGATTGTTACCTCTTTGTCAGAAATCAGGAGACTGCAGGAGTCTGAACCTATTTCGGGTTCTTCAATTCTATTCTGTTGATCACTGTATCTGTTCTTAAGCCAGTGTCATGCTGCTCTAATGCTATACTCTGTCTTGATCCTTAAAATCAGAGATGCTGACAGTTCCAGCAGGCTGTTGGTTTATTGTTTCAGATATTTTCTTTTTTTGGTTATCCTGCTTCTTCTATGTTTCCAAATGAAATTTTTCAAATTCTGTTAAGAATTGAACTGAAATTCCTTATGGATTCTGTGTTGAATCTGTAGATTGCTTTTTTGTAGTATAAATCCTATAGATCTATGAGTGGTGGAGTGTAGAGAGCCGCATAGTGCCACACCTTAAAGTGGAGCTGGCTTCTGCCTTACACCTTCCCGCTGGTGGAGGCTCTCTGGCGTAAACAAGCCCTTAATTGGTTAAGTCTGTTCAGCCTGTCTGCTTCCACATTAGAGTAGCCTATCTGCAGGGTCCACGTGGCTCACTGGGGTTGATTAGCTCAAGGGTATTTAAGGCTGTGCAGGGGTCCCCTCTCTCTCTCTCTCTCTCCCCTCTCTCTCTCTCTCTCTCTCTCTCTCTCTCTCTCTCTCTCTCTCTCTCTCTCTCTCTCTCTCTCTCTCTCTCTCTCTCTCTCCTTCCTCTCTCTCTGCGGGCCAGAAGCAACATGTTTAAAGGATCCTGATTAAAACTGCATGAAGAAGATCTACCCGAAGCCGCGTCTTCCTTTCTGGCGAGAGCAGGCGCGTACAGTGGAGGAGGTCTCCTAGCTTTTGATCTCTCCTTTTATTATTTTTTTTATAGTGTCTTCAAGTTGTTGTTGTTGTTGAAGTTTTTCACTTCCTTGCTTAGATTTATTCCAAGATTTTTTTGCTGTTTTCTCAAATGACCATCATAAATGGTATTGTGGTCGTGATGTCTTTCTTGATAAATTCCTTGTTGGCATAAAGAAAGGCTCCCTTTTCCCTGTTAATTTTGTGTCTTGCTACTTTGCCAAGCGTGTTTGTCAGATGTAAGGGGTGTGTGTCTCCTTGGTTCTGCGGGTTTTTTTTTTTTATCTGTGGATAGAACCACGCCACTCATAAGTGTTTGAGTTCTTCCTTTCCTATTACACCCTTAACTACCTCACTTGTAGTGAAGTACTTCATTGCTCTAGCTAAGACTTAGTACTATCTCGAACACTCTGGGAGAGTGGACACTCTTGTGTTGCTCCCAACTCAGCGGTGGAAAGCTTTGTTTGCCATCCTTCAGCCAAATGTCAATCTGTGCTCTCAGGAGACTGAAATTCAGAATAAAGAGCACAAACCTTATCATTACTCATGGGTTGTCCCCTCTAATAAATTTACAGTACATGGGAAGATCTGAGAAAATTGTACTTTGTCAAAATGTGTGTGTACATGTGTATAAGTTTTCAGTCAGCAAATAATCTACATATTCAATTATCATCAGAATATTAAAATGCCATTAGTCAAAGGTCTCTTTTAGAAGGTGTTTAATTTTGACTTGTTACACTTTAAAATGAAAAACTGAGAAGCACTCCTATTTACTACCCTCAGAATAATATGGAACCCTGTTTTCTGGAGTATTCTATCAATCTATCTATCAATTTGAAACACTCAAAATTGTGTAAGTTAGATCTCTCATTTTAGGGGTTGGAGAGACATCTTGGTGGTTAAGAGGACTTGCTTGCTGCTTTTCAACAAGACCTGAGTTCAGTACCCAAGCACCCCAGCCAGGCAGCTGGTAACCACCCAGAAGCCCAGCTCTGGGTGACCTGGAGATGTCCTCTCTGCCTGCTCAGGCAACTTCGCCCATATCCATACACACATGCACATAATTAAAGATAAAAATAAATCTTTTAAAGGAGTCATTTTAGATAGCTCAATGGAAATCACGATTCTCCTTTTATTTACTTCGGACACAGAAATGTATATTTGTGCTATCTGAACCCAGTACATTGTGAATATGTGCACCGCCTATGTGAGCATATGCAGGAAGCTGGAAAAACCTGATGTTGCACTTACAATAATAGTTAATCCCTTTTGGTCACAGAACCCAGCATCACATTCCTCCTTCTCCACACCTGCCAGTGCTTCCTGTCACGTCTGATGCCATCAAGGAATTACAGCAGGACAGGAGGGATCTCTGGAGACCGGGAAGAGGGCAACCATAGCATATTTTGAGAAGGAGGTAAGTGATTGCCTTAGTGGTTCCAAAACAACACTAGAACATTTGTTGGGCAATCAATTTGTAGTCACCTGTGAGAGTATAGACACTGGGTAGCGACCAAGTTACTGTGTGAAAATGAAGTTGGAATGGAAGACATCCTAGGTTACCACACGTCACGAGGTAGCCTGATCCAGGCGGACAAGCAAGATGACCAACACAGTGTACAGCCAGTGTGATCACCAGATCTCTCGAGGACAGGTGTGCACCATCTACAGCCCAGAACTCCAAGACCTCTCGATGCTGCTGACATCTTCGGACGCAACAGATGAAGATGTCATCAAGGAGCATTCCAGGTTTGCCTATCGGGAAGTCTCTAGGGAAGTGGTCTGCAAGAGCTCAGCCTCTCTGAGTTCAGTTATAGGGTGGCACGGCTGTGCCTAATTAAGCTCCCAGAGGACCAGATAGCTGGAGTACGAGCTGGGATATTTTCAGGGGGTGTGTGGTCAAGCCAGAGGTCATATTAATTTTTGTTTCCTTCGTGGGTAAAAACCCTTGCTGTTTTCCCACGAAGAGCTTCACAAACTGTCTCAGCCTATAGCAGCAAGGACAAAGCAAAACGTTGTGTCCCTTCCCCACTTTGAACGAATAAGCTGACGAGGCTGCTCAGTCACTAGAACGTTCCTCGTGCAAACACAGATCCCCTGGACACATAGTTTGTTGTGGCTTTCTTTGTTTTAAAGGCTAGAATGATAACATGCACTTGAAATCCTGGGGCTGGCGAGACTGAGACTGAAGGACCCCCTAGGGCTCTTCAGGACCAAACCAGCCTACTTGGGAAGCTCCAGGCCAGTGAGAGAGCCTGTCTAGAAATGTGCACACACACACACACACACACACACACACACAGACACACACACACACACACACACACACTCACACACACACACTCACACACACACACTCACACACACACACACACACACACACACACACACACACACACACGCACGCACAGACAGACACAAGCTCACACATACACACAAGCATGAGCACACTAGAACAAACAAAAAGAGGCCTAACTACCAAAGACCCTGGGTTTAAACTTCAGCAGTGGAACCAGCGTCTATCCGTAGCACACGATGAACTGGATTTTTTGAGGCCACTCCCTGTGGAGAGACACCTTGCTCAGCCTACATACAGTGGGGTGGGCCTCCGTCCTGCCTCAAGTGATGGTGACAGTCTGGTTGATTCCCCATGGGAGGCCTTGCCCTCTCTGAGGAGTGGATGGGTGTGAGATGAGGAGGTGAGGAGAGCGGGAAGACTGGAGGGACAGGGAGCTGGAATTATGTAAAATACGATTGTTCTAAAAATAAAATAAAAAAGACTGAGAACTCTATTTGGATGCTGAATGTTTTCCGCATCCAATCAACATTTAATATGGAGAGAAAAGTGGCCCGTTACAAAGGCCGACTTGTCTCTGCACAAGTCCTCTGTGTGGACCCTAGCACGGGGGAGCATAAGCCCCCACTGGACACTGTATATATTCTCTGCAACCACAGCGTTCCCATCACAGTGGGAAGGCTCCATGGCCAAGAGTATTCCTGGCTCAGTCACAGAGCTCAGCAAAAGGAAGCCAGGAAGCACTTGAGATAATGAGTTAAGGCCACACTAACTCTCTAGCAGTTGGGTTTGTAGCGACCTCGAAGACCCACCCAAATCCTGTTTCCAATCCGAGTATTGCTAAGCAGCCTGGACCAGAGCTGTGGCAAGCTTATCCTACATGGCGTACATTCTTTCTTCCTTAGCAGCACTTAATGAGTGTATGGGATGGAAAAGCTGTTCCTAGGCAAGCCAATACCCTATGAGTTATAAATGTCACTTTATCCTCATGCAGATTTCCAGCATGGAAGTGAATTATTTACAAGGCAGAGCTTGTGGGCTCCAGCAATCGGCTGCCTGAGATTTACACCTACACTGTCTCCACTCTCCTGCTGGGAGAGAGGGAAGTTTCCCACTGCCCTGCAAGATCTGAAGATTTAAGGGGAGCGGGGAGTCAGGCGGGGGCTCCCTCTCTGAGATGGCCACAGAACTGGCTCCAGAGTCCAGGCTAAGGGGATGCTCACCTCGGGGCAGGGACCTCTCTCCCTGTCCCCCAGAAGGGTGCAATCTGCCTGTGAATGCAAAGGAGGGTTCCCAAGGAGAATTTGAGTCTCCTGGAGGACATTCTGCCCCATTAGAAGTGACTTTGTGGCCTTGGAGTTTAGTTAAATAGTATGATGATTTCTTTCTGGATGTGTGAAAAATCTGAATTTTCTTCTAACAGAAAAACACCATGTCCGACAATGTGTTTCATCTGCTTAGAAGTAGCAGGGCTTGCTTATGTTTCTTTATTTGTTATTGCTATAATTTTGTTTTATACTTAATTAGCATGCAACATATTAGATGTCACGGTAACATTTTTGAACAGACTGTTTCAGGATCATATCCCTTTCCCCTTTCTTTTCTACCACCTTCTGCTCTCTCTCTCTCTCTCTCTCTCTCTCTCTCTCTCTCTCTCTCTCTCTCTCTCTCTCTCTCTCTCTCTCTCTCTCTCTCTCTCTCTCTCTCTCTCTCTCTCTCTCTCTCTCTCTCTCTCTCTCTCTCTCTCTCTCTCTCTCTCTCTCTCTCTCTCTCTCTCTCTCTCTCTCTCTCTCTCTCTCTCTCTCTCTCTCTCTGTAAAACTCCCCATGGTCCCTGTAACCTTAAGAATGTAACTCGTGACTTTGTCTCCCAGAAACCTGGGGACTTCACAAGATCTCTGGTTTATAATGATGATATAAATCTGAGCCTAGCACCACACAGACAGTGGGGGTAAGGACAATAGCTCAGAAACCAATCTAAGCATGTGTGTGTCCATACTCCATGATAAACGTGGCATGACAAATTAGCAAGGAAAAGGTGGTTCATTCCTTTAAATATGTAGAATGGAAACAAAGGACTGATCCACTAAGAGATTATAACAAGATAGTCCTAGCATCACCAACAACAAATCTCTCTTGAAGAGATATGTGTAAAAAAATTAAAAAGCAAGGCTTAATGTGGCAGCTCAGTGGTGGCCCTGCTATGCAATGCCCCCAGAATCCTTGAAATAATAATAATAAAAAAAAGACAAAAGCAAACTCCGAAAGAGTAGCGGAAGAAAACACGAGGAACCACACTCACGATCTTTCGGTGGGAGTGCACAATAGACGTGTTTGCCTGGCATGCGCAAAGGCCTGGGTTCAAACCTTTGCACTAAGTAACCCTGGCTTGGCGGTGCCCACCTGTAACCCAGCTCCTTGCCAGTGGAAGCAGGAGGCTCAGAAATCCAAGGTCACCCTTTCTAGGAAGTTCAAGGTCATGGAGAGAAGGGGCTGAGAATGGAGAGAAAGAAGGGGGAGGGAGAGAGGGAGGGATGTGTTTGGTTACAAAAGATTACAGATTTATTTCCAATGGAAACCACACTCAGAAAATTGAAAGTGGCAAGTCGACTAGGGACAGAAGCATTCACAACAGACCAGATATTAATAGCCCACATGCATAGAAATCCAACTTATCAGAAACCATAGCAAAGGGGTCCCCAAAGAGATGAGGACGAGGCACCGACAAGAAGAACAAATGACAAAACCACCAAAACAGGTGCAAGTGCAGTATTCATCAAAGGAACCAATAGGGAAGTAAATATCGGTAGAGGGGTTTTCCAACTCTGCTTATGACCTCATGATGTATTGGTGGTGTCTGCCCCTGCCTGAGGGTGTGATAAAATAGACAATGCCCTTAACTGTTGTCAGGAGAAGGCATCAATACAATACTTGGGGCAACCGGTTGACATTACATAGTCAAATACATTTGCATATCCTTTGCTTAAGCAACCTCACTTTCATGAATCTATCAAAAAGATAAAAACATTATAAAGAAATATGTGCAGGGCTGTTGATTGAGTACTGTGTAATAGAAAACTCTGTGTGAGCCTAAGTATCTATCAATACTAGAATGCTTTAATAAATTATGATAGAGTCACAAAATAGAATGTCATAGTCTCATTAAAATCTGTGAACAACAAAATTTCCATCAATAGGGGGATAGTTAAATAGATTGTGTCACCCTTAAATTGAATATTAGGCAGCTATTAAAAAGAATGGGATAGGGTTACACTTAGGAAGATGAAAAGACATCTGTTCTACTGGAAGTGGGTGAAATAAGTGTATACAGAGAGAATATGATACAGACATGCAGATGGGTTGTTGGCACAGGACGGGACATATGGATCCTAGTTAATTTTTTGTGGCATTTGTGTGTTTGTCAATGGAAAGGGAGTTTGAAGGCTATGTGTGTTTGTTGTATTGTGCACGTGGGTGTGTTGTGTGCTCTGTGTGTATTGCTGTGTGTGTTATGGCATATGTGTTTATATGGTAGTGATGAGGTTGAAGATTAGACAGTCACAATTTTGTTCTCTCTTGCTAGATGGAAATATTAGGTACAAGACTTAAACTCTCCAGCTTAGGACAGCTGTGTAGTGATCTCTGTTGTGCCTTCACCCTAGGACTGGATAGGAGCTCTTCCCATTCTGCTTTGTCGCTCCACGGCAATAGGGTTTAAGTGTGCTTGTCCTTACTTTTCCTTTTCCTAGAGCATACTTGATATTCACTGACTTTGTACATAGCTTTGAATCAAACCTAAATCGTTTTCTTTAGACTAAAAGGGGAATTGTAATGAGAGATTCACCCAGTTGCACCTGTGGCACTGACCACGCCCTTTCAGGCGTGGTCACAGGTGCATAGGTGAGTATGTGGTATTTGGTCTGGGGTCCAGGACAGGCTTGTTCTCTCTTGGTTCAGGTCAGGCCAGAGAGAGCAGCCAGCAGGGGTGTGGATCCTTGAAGCGGGAACTTGCGGGTCATGGGTTTCTCCTGTGAGTGACTTCTCCCAAAATAAAATATGTAACCCATATTTACCCTTATCCCATGTAACTTGGTCTGTACATCATCATGGTAGTGTGCACATGTGGTGGGTGTGCTTTGAGGGGACAGACGTGTTTGCACTGTGTATGTGTGTCGACTGGCTTCATCTTAGGGCAAGGCAGTCCCACAATCGTCAGAGAGAGATCTCGTCACCGAAGCAGGGACACTTGAGGACACTTCAGTCCTACGCTTGCATTCCCAGCTCTTATCTAACAAACCCGGAGACGAGAATCATGTCACCTCTCCTGACATGCTTGATCTGTAGAAGCATTGTGTGCCCAGCTGAGTGTGTCCATGCTCCACAGCCCCTGAATCCACTGGGTATGAGAAAGGAAAAAACGCATGACTCATTACCAAGCCATGTGGCGTGTCAGCACACAGAGAAGCAGGAGCGGTGTCCCATGTGTCAGTGGCCTGCAGGGTCTGAGTGTTCCTGGCTTACATGGTTCCCTGGAAATTCCACGTTCACCTTGTCAAAAGTGGGCTCGCAGCCCTGACCTACGTGCACCTATAATAAACACACTTTTATAACTGGATCGATTTATGTTTCTTTCTGAATTCTTTGGGATTCACATCAGAATTAACTATCGCTCCTTTGTCTCTGCACATCACCCCCCCCCAAGCACGGATGCAATGCTGGAGATACTGAAGTGCGGGGTGAGGTTGGCAGCAGTGATTGTGTTAGGGTTTTTAAGCATGAGAACGCGGCATCTGTATTTCCAAGTGCACAGCCTCCCGCTCTTGTCCTAACTCTTCAACGACAGAAACAAAACAAGAAATTCCCATCTTGACGGGTGGAGAAGAATCAAGACGTGGCTTGGGTGAGGGGATGGGCAGCAAGCAGTCAGCTCTCGGGAGGACTCTTTTTAGTTCTCCAGAAAGATCGTTGGTCTTGGTGGCAGTTCTGGATTCCCCGCCCCACAGAGCCCTCCCTTCACTCTCCTCGACACCTAAGTGGCATCCTGAGAGGTGAAAATCAGCTGCACAGGTAGAGACCTTACCAAGCTGGTCAGAGGAACATACAGACAGGCAGAGTCGGAGACGCATGAAGTCAGATGCACGGTGGGATTTGCAAGTGGGTGGGGTTAGGTATGCAAACACGGATGGCGGCAACCTGGTGGTTAGACAGGCTGGCATTCCAAATACAAAGATGGACGACTCCTCTCCAGGGCGGGGTCTTCTAGGCTCCCTGTTGGATTCTCAAATTTGATGAACAAGGAGACACAGCTCAGGAAGACAGACATGGCACAGGGTGACACGGCTCAGGATGGCAGCACAGGGGAAGAGTGTCAGGTTCACGTTGATGCACTGCAAGTGGACATTCCAGGTAGGAAGAACAGCAGTGATCCTTGAGGAAAAATAAAGGTAGTGAAAGCCCAAGCTTACGGGGCAGCCGCCGTCCCCAAGGGTTAGAAAGTGTGTCTGATGAAGGGTTGCCTCAGTACTGAGGTTCCACCTGCCGGGCGTCGGTGCTAGCCAGAGTCGGCTCTCAGAGTATGGACTCTGAAACCCGCAGAGGACACTCCGCAGATGCTCTCAAGGACATGTGGCCACCGGCTACTACGTGTCTAGGTGCCCCCAAGATGCCCTCTCTGTGCCTTCTTAGGTGACGGCCACTCCCTGAATTCAGTGGCACCATTGCCAGCTGTCAAGGGTGTCAAACCAACACTTCTCAAGAAGCAAAGGTGATCCTGCAGAACATTCTGGGCGTATGACATGACATGAGGTTGCTGTCTACTCAAGCCACAGCGAATGACCAGCATTCAAGAGCCCCTGTAACACTCGAGGCTCTACACAGCAATTTGAAGTTGTGTGGCTTCCAACTCACCAGGGTTGGTCCTTCTCCCCCAACCCTGTCCTTCTTCACTGTCTCTTTCTTCCTCTTTTCCTCTCACAATACCTTCCTTCAGTCAACGCCACACACAGTCAGACTCCGAGATGCCTTCTAAAGCCACTGTGCATGACATCACACACACACACACACACACACACACACACACACACACACACACACACACACACGCTCTAGAAGACGTGATCTTTTGGAAGCCAGGGGTCTGAAAGGTGTGGAACATGGACCCTCAGGGAGCCCCGGGGGACATTTAGAAGTCTGGACGTCTTAGGATGTAAGCTGTAGACTGAGAACTATTCACTCCATGTGAGGCAGCAAAACAGCTGTAATAATTTGATTTCTTATAGCCCCTGTCACTTTCTTCTATTTATTTCCCAGTGATTTATTAATACCTGTTCCACCTGCCTCAGTCTGTAGCGGGCCGTGTGTTACTGAGTACGTTCTGCACAGTTGAAAGACACGGAGAGAGCCAATGGGATTACGACTTATTTCCCACCGTTGCCTTTATAAAAAGATCCTTTGTCAGACATTACATCATGGTTTGAAGGATGAAATTAATCCTATGAATAAAATTGCTAACCTCGCCTGAAGAAGATGCTTTATTTGAGGAAGGATCGATGAAGCTTGCTAAATATTATTTTTACTGTTGATAAAACTTTCCATAATCTCAGGTTGCGAAGTTGGAATAAACCGGCAGTTGTGGATGTGTTACACTGGGGTTGGCTGACAATGGCCTGCCCACACCTGTCTGTCTCCAGGCCGCCTGTCTCGGCTGGCAGTTCAGGATGAGAGGAGCGATTGTTCTCAGGGCTCTTGAATCACGTCCTACACAGCCTCTCCCAAGGAGCATCGTGTGTGACACGGGAAGACAGTTAACCGGCTTCGTTGTGTAGCTAAACTAACCCTGGTGCTAAGTCCACAGCCTTCATCTGTTACTCCTTGCCCAGAAGCCTCACGACTCACGTTTGCAAGACGGACGTTGATTAGTCTACAACGCTGCCCTGGCCTTTATGTGTTTATGTGAAATAGTTTATTTCACAGTAGAAATGCATCCAGCCTCTCTGCTGTCTTTGCCACAGGCCATCTAGACCTTGAAGAGGCCTGTCACTACAGGGAACTAGTCTGTTGTCTCTGGTTTCCCAGTCAGAGAATTAGACTAACATTCCTAGCCATGCTGAAGTCAAAGGCCCTCACGTTGTTAGACAATTCTAATTCCTGTGCCCCGATATGAAACTTCCTCCCCCCTCCAAAAAAAAATCTGGAAGGAAATTTAAATTTTGAAAAGTATTCCCAGATAAAAGTAAACATTAAATTTTATTCTAGCATTTTTACTATATCCATCAAAACCGGAAAAGGTCTTCGTTCCCCTTTTATCTTTTATAGGGAAGTGTGAACTCTTCTACGAAGACAGGAAATACAATAAATACCGGCACGTTCATGTCTTGTGGCCTTCAAATGATCCATTTCCCTTTCTCAAGATGAAAAGAACTTAAGGGGAAATCAGATTCTAGAGGGATCAGCAAATTACTACTCACTTTTTTTTCTTTTAAGGGCTCCACAGAGAAAGAGTAACATTTGATGAAATCATGTCTGTTTGGCTCTCAAGCTCCACCAGTCCACTTTAGAGCTGAGGAATATTCTGGAAGGGAGTTTCCAATGCCACCCAGCCCTGCGAGTCAAAACAGGCGCATTACTGCAAAGGGCTTCTTCATTAGGACATCAAGCCTGTGGTCATATTTTCAATCAGTAACTTGTCCCTGGCAAGGGCTTTCACTGGTTTCCCGAACACCTAAGGCTCTGAGTGGACACAGCAACACAGTTTGAGATGTTTCTGTGATGTTCCATACATCATATAGTTGCTAACAACCTGTCAAAGTCATCCTGACACCAAACTGAGAAGCTGGTGGTTTGGGTAACGTATTAGAGGAGATGAAAAAGACAGAGAGAGAGAGAGAGAGAGAGAGAGAAAGAGAGAGGGGGGGGATAGGGAGAGTCCTCATTACTGTAATAAAACCAGCCGAGACACACTGAGAATCAATTACCGATTGTGACCTAATGAACCAACCCTCAGTCAAGTAGAGGGCCGTGCAGAGCCTCTTACATTATCAAATGATTTAGGATGGAGCGGTGTCTGAAGATGGGCAACAAGTCGAGGCAGATCCGTTTCCTTAAATTGTGGCTGACTTAATTACCTTGTTCCTGAGCAGAGAGATCAAACGAGCAACTTAAGGTGCTAACGCTCTGAGCCAGCTGGAAATGCAAAGGAAATAATTAACACCAACAAGAGCTGCGTGGAAGGTTGGGGCACCTCCTGACAGGCGCAAGGAGACTCAAAGTTAAGGCAGGCGTGAAGTCTGAGCCCTCGCTCTGCCTGCCCCGCCGGCCTTGGCCAGGTTGCCTGTGGCAGCTGTGTATGGGAGAATCCAGTTGGGAGAGAGTCAGGAATTCGGAGGTCACAGCACAGCTGGGGAGCTATAGGCTAAACCCCCTGAGACCCTGCCTGCAGATGGCCTGGCTCCCCAGGACAACAGGAAGGGGAAGCCAAGGCAGAATTCTTATTCCAGTGTCCGCATTTGTGTGGCCGAGAGAAGAAACAAACAAACCTGTAGTGAAGACTAAATTCCAAAACTACAAAGTTCTTGTACTGCCCAGCATTGCAATTAGAGCCACTTACACAGACAAGAACTCAAAAGAAACCAGTTTGAAAGCTAGTTTTTATTTCATCCATCCCATTAGTGAGTGGCCTTCCCCGCATGCAGGTGGCAGGAGCCTGGCAGGATCTTTCGTGCCAGAGACGAGCTTCAGTGGGTCTTAGTGTCGCAGACGTCCCCAGAAGAGAAGCAAAGAAGGAAAGGGCGTTGGGTTCTCATTTCTCCATCTTCCCCTGAGGGTCGCCACCCCTCCCGGAGGATGCGTCCAGGCAGACTGTCTCTGTTACCTGTGCCTCTTCCTGGGTACGTTCCCCTGGGGAGACTGGCTCTATCAATGTGAGACTCCATGATGCCAGCTCATGCACTACTCATAAAAGGATGTGTGGGACCAATCTTTCCACATCACTAGCGGCTCAGTCCCCCAAGCACTGCAGATGGCAGCATCGGAAGGCATGGACACACCTCAGGAAGGGTTCACAGATGACGGCTCATCATTGAAGAACGACGCACAGGTGAGTCACAGCTGGGACAGTGTTTGCTTTGTGTCCAAACACTGGGCTTTGAGAAAGGGTTGGAGTGGGCTGTGCATTGTGCCTTGGAGGACTCCCGTGTGATGACACACCATGAGTCAGAGCCATCAACTTAAAATGAGTTCCCAGACTCTGCACTTCTCAGAGCTAGATGTGCACAGGACTCATCTAAGTTCGATGTGCATAAGGACAGACTTGGGTCTGGGTGGGACCAAAGACTGTAGAATTCTGTGGAGCCACAGACAAAGACCTGACTTTGAAACACACGTGGAATAGCGAACACTTTTGCTTGTTTTCCAGGGGTCCTCATTCAGACAGAAGAGTCTGATTTAAGCTCTGAGGGCAGCTTACTCAGGTGAGTGGAGGGAGGTCTCAGAGTCAGAGACCTCTAAAAAGGATTTGGGGGGCAGACTGATTCGCCAGTCCATTTGTTGAGGCACACTTTGGACAGTATGGTTGCCTCAGCCTCTGCATGAACAGAACAATGGGTTAGGAAGTAGAAGTCCTCAGGGACAGGGGTACCTGGAGTGATCATCAGAAGCCCAGTCCATCCAGGCCTATGGATTTTCCCCACCACCACGTGACTCTCATTGTTAGGTGAGGCTAACCCCAGAGCCAGGGATCGTCATCAGAAATGACTTCCAAATCAATGGCACTTGTAACCAACCAGCGTAAGGCTATGGCTTGACTGGATGCCTCTTCCAGGAGGCTCCTGCCTAGGCTTACAGCTGTGAAGAGAATTATGCAACTTCCAGAAACTCCATCAAGGGGACAGGTGACTGACAGCGCCCTCAGTAACCAATTCTTCCATGAATGAGCGCCTGTGCCTGCCACGGCTCCTCACTGCCACCAGGGACACCCAACCCGCCACGGCTCGATGCTGCTCGGCATCCTCAGCACCGTGCCACCCTGCCCTCCGGAAGGCCGTGATTCATTGGATTTAATATTGTCCTGACTCTCACTCCAGGGAACGCTGCAGGGATGTTTTCTTTCCAGGGCATTTAAAGCAGCGTACAGTCACCATTCTATAAAATAGGTGCTTTATTAACTCGGGGCCATGGCAGCGGACCGGTTCCGCTGGTATATGACAGAACAGCCTGTAGTGAAAGAAACGTTTTAGGTCACTCTGGTTTTTTTTTTTTTTTTTTTTTTTTTTTTCTGTTGTTGTTTTTCAGAGAGGATTAAGGTGAAAATTCTTTGTGTGAGGCTGGAGGGCCAGAATGAAGGATGTGCCCACTTTCCTCCTCCTCCTCCTCCTCCTCCTGGATAATGGGTGTCCTGTGCCTGCTACTCACTCTGGTGGCTCCCGTCCCTACTCTGATGCTGGGTTACTGAAGGGAAGGAGATTTTCCGAGACTCCCCCTATACCTGCTCCAGAAAAGGCACAGAGCCCATGCAGACATCGGTGCTGATGGAAACCACCCCAGCTTTCTTCTCACCTCCAAAATCAGCACATGAGCTGGTTCCCAGCGCATTCGTGAAAGCCAGCTCTTTTCCTGGACCTGGGTTGTTCTGTTCTCTGGATCCCCAGAAAAAGTAGTCTCATCCAGGACCCCTGTTCATTTCCCTGTGAATCGAACTCCCACATCATGTGCTTAGCTACTGCTACCTGAAGCGGGGTGGTTTATAAAAACCCACTCCGAGCTCAGGTAGACTTCAGCGTGCACACACGGCCATCTCCTCTGAGTTTGAACAGATTACGTCTTGGGTAGTGAACAGGGTCTCCAAGTGACCTGGCAGCCCCACTTCTGGAGCTGACAGGCTGAGACTAGTTTCCCCAGCTGTCTCTCCAGGCCGACTTGTGGTGTCGACTTTTGAGGACAATTTCGGTAGTTTTCAGGGACAACATTTGGAGGGCGACCTCCAGGGGCCATTTACAGAGAGTAATTTGCTGGCCCTGACTTCTGGAATGGATCTCCGGGAGCTCTAACTCTGAGTAGGAACTTCCGGAGGAAGAGGTGGACCTGACTTGTGAGACATTTATAACCATGAGTCTGGGTAATTCACTTCTCCTCTACCCGCCATGACTTTTTTTTTATGGAAAGCTAACCCTGATTCCAGAAGCATGGCCTGGCAATTTGGAGATAAAAACCCCAGGACCTAGGGTTGACTCACTTCCTAGAATAGCCTAGGAATTCCTGAGACCAGCAGGATTTTCCAGACTGTCATGACCCAAGGTCCCGCCAACACTCCAGTGGAATGCACTGGTAGTGCATATCCTTAGGGAATGTCTAAGCCTACATGGATCACACTCTGAAAACACCCACGTGCTGTTCGCCTTCTATTTCCTATGTTAGTACAACATACAACATTTCCACAAAGATGATAACTTTTGATAACGCCACCCCAGAGACGAACACGGGTACCAGGGCAGCCTGGTTCCGGAAATAGCTCTGCAACCTGGGGCTCCACGTTATTGCAGCTTGGGCAATAACTACCCCTTATTAAACAATATACTTGGAGGCCTAGGACCGGCACCTGCATCAGCCCCACTCAAAAGAGAAATGAGTTTCTCCTTAGATATCACCAAAAATGTTCCTGTAGTGGACAGCCTCTATTCAATACGTTTGGGAATAGAAGGTAAGGGGGGCAATCTAGCCCAGACTAGTTTGGGGTGCATGTGCAAACTGGCCTCTGAGCAAACTTTTCAGAAAAGCCTCCTATTTACCATCATAAAAATGCATAATTGTGAGTGAGTGTGACTAAAATCAGATGCATCTACGCAAAGGCATAGATAATCAAAGACTGCTGACCAAACCAGAGAGCTTACACCCCTTACCAACCAAATCCCTCCTCCTTTTCAACCCCACTAACATAACCCTGACCGGTAACGGGCGAGGAGGCACCCACTCTCTTGCAACGCTCTGGCCTGCACTACCCTTTGCTGCTCTCCACTCTAGCTCGCCTTAATTCGGTCCCCAAATACATCACCAAGAACCTGAAAACACCCAGGCCCCAGCCACCAGTGAGGGAAGTGCTTTGTGGGATTCATTCCCACTATTCCCAAATCCCATTTCAAAATATAGAAGGAGCCCAAGTGGTGTCCCACAAGGAAAGGCAATGGCCACAGCACCTAACGACCAAGTTCAGTCCCCAGAAACCACAGGATGGAAAGAGAAAGCTGACCCCACCCCCCACCCCCACCCCCCCACTCCCCACCCACCAAAAAAAAGTTCTCTCCATAGGCATTGTGGTTCACATGCACACACACAGTAAGTAAACAAACAAACAAAAATAAGAATAAAAGGGAAAAAAAGAAATTAAATAAGAAAATATATGTTGAGATCTAATAAAAGATGTTACATGTGGGCTTCATGTTTTTATTTATTTTTATTAAAAATCAATGGTTTTCCCTACAATATATTCTGATTATAGTTCCCCTCCCCTCAACTCCTCCCAGACTTTCCCCGTGTCCCTGTCCACTGAAATTCACACCCCTTCCTTTCTCTCTCGTTAGAAAGCCAGCAGCCATCTTTAGATGATAACAGAGCACTCTGCCTTTTCTGCTCTGGGCCTGGGTGCCTGCACTGTTTCACTGTTTCCAGAGGAAACCACAGGGACCCATTGATATCATCAATCTGGGTATATACTTAGAATTCCTGCTATACTAGGTCAGCCAAAACAGACACCACAAACCAATGCCCTGTTTAAGAGTCAGGACCAGCACGTTACCTCCCCTCTGCCTGTTAAAGAGAAGGGCCAAGCTCATCAGTTCCGGGAAAGCTGACCAGGTGACACGAGAAGGTCTTGATAGCTGAAGTCCAGCGGGGTGTCACCACGGGCTCCCGGAAGGTCCTCGGATGCCTGCTCCCACAAAGAGCCAGGCAACGCACATCCTGTCGTGTTGTGGACAGATGACCCCGTGTGGGCTTTTGCTCCCAGGCATAGACAAAAGCAGCAGCGTGTTTCTCCAGGCCTGCTGGCCTCCCCTTCATGGCCGTTAGTTCTGGTCTCCATTAGCTGGCACCTGGAAGTGATTGATACTGGCTGTCTTTTCCCCCCACGATTTCACCTCTAAAAAGCATTGGCGTTATCACCTGATCTCCAAATCCTGAAACATTTGGTGAGTAAATGAAGAAATGCTAAAGGGAGAGTCTTCCAGGGCTCAGAGAAGCAAGAGTCCAGCGGAGGCCACTGCACCACACCCACACACTGCCTCTCTTCAACCCCTTCCTCCTACCCTGTATCTCGACGACTGTGGTTGCCATCCACCAAGAGACGGAACACAAAACGCCTCAAGTGACCGGACACCAGGCTCCTGAGTGCCGGCCGGTGCTGCAAGCATTGGTCACACCTGCCTTCAAGCACACGCTCAAATTCTACCTACAGCTGCCAGTTACTCTGAAGCAGGATTCCCTGCTTTCCAGCGAGAAACAGGCTTTCAGATATGGAATGGCTACAGTTTGCTTCTGCCCTCCTGTCCTTGCTAAAGAAGAAGCTCTTCCCTTCTCCAGATCCAGCTAAGCTGCCGTGCCCCTCCGGGCCACCCCCAGCTTGGATCTGTCTTTTCTTTGGCTTTTCCACCTCTCAGCATATACGAAGAGGGCATGTAGCAAGGGGGCATGGTTCTGGGGGAGTCTAGAGGGAGCTGGACTTGAAATGGGGACCTAGATATGAAAATACTCTGTATGCAAACATGGAATTCTCAAATGAATAAAAATAGTATTTATGACAAAGTAATAAAATAAAAATAGATAAATAATACATTTAAGAAATAGTAATGCCCAGAAGCACAAAGCACTCCAGCTTTCTTTTTATGTTTCACTTCTAGAAAGCAAAATACATTTATAAAAGTTTAAATTCATTTGCCCCATCAGAAGGCAACTTCTGTCCCTTCTGCTTGTGGAGTAGCTCACTACAAAATTCACAGCACTTTCCTAATTACCAAATTACTGAGCATAAAGTGCAAAGTTCCGCATCAGCAATTTATAGTCTGGACAATGTTCCACTTTTAAAAATAGTTTCTCGGGTCGCTGGTCATTATTATGTCCTGATATTTTCCTCTTGCCCGTATGACTATACCACTTTACTCTCCTGAACCTGGCCTCCTCTTCCGCTAGCCTGTAAGCATTAGTGTTTCACCATGAAAATAAAAGCATTCTGGCATGGTCTTTCTGGAGCTCCATTCTTCCCCTCAGTTGGTATGATCACTCTTCTGGTTTTAATGATATTTCTGAATACTTTTGTCCCAGTTGGGGCTTCTATTACTGTGAAGAGACATTATGACTGTGACAATTCTTATAAAGGAAAGCCTTTAATTGGGCCTGGCTTACGATTTCAGAGGTTTAGTCCATTGTCATCATGGTGGGACATGGCAATGTATAGGCAGACAGTTCTGGAGAAGGAGCTGAGAGTTCTAACTTGATCCATAGGCAGCAGGAGACTGTGTGTCCTGTTTGTGTGGAGTAGACTAGGCATAACTTGTGCATATGAGACCATAAAGCCCGCCCCCACAGTGACACACTTTCTCCAACATGGCCACACCTCCTAATAGTGCCACTCCCTATGGTCCAAGCCTTCAAACACATGAGTCTATGTGGGTCATTCCTATTCAAACCACCACAGCGGCTGACTATGCAATCTGTGTCTCTGTCCTGACCTTTCTCCAGAATGCCACATGTGCCTAGCTGTGGGCCCTGGCTGTGCACATGAGTTTAAAGCCAGCATGAACTAGTTGACTTTTGACTTTAGGCACCTGCCTTAATCATCGCTGAGGAGGAGTCAGGCTTCTAAATGGGCATCACCCACAATCCTGCCCTATTCCTGCCCACTCCTCACAGGCTGTGTGTCATAGGCTGCCATCTCTCGTCTCTATTACTGTGGCTTTAGATGGCAAGCTTTATCAATTTTTCTGTCCAGTTTTAGTTTTATAACTATAAATGTGGTTCATTTATCAGCTAGTGTATAGAGACCCCAAGGATGAGGACAAAAATCACTTACAATCTTCACATCCAGAATTAACTAATATTTACACCTGGGTATGAGAGGTTACTATGAAATGGACACACATTGTTCATTGTCCACATTGTTTTCATAATGCTCTACAGGTCACTTGATATTTCTCTTTGTTATTTTTACTCACTGCATGGTATTCTACTTTGTAAATAGGTAACTACTCAATCAAAAAGTCCTGTAGACTTGGATAGGAAAAGTAAAACTATAGTAGCAGGCTGCATGCCAGAATCATTTTAATCATTTAATCGGTGTGTGTGTGTGTGTGTGTGTGTGTGTGTGTGTGTGTGTGTGTGTGTGTGTGTTTGGTATAAGTGAAGTGGGTCCATGCTCATTCATATTTATTTTGTATGAATGTGGGCACCACTTATTAAGGAAGAAAGAATTTTGCATGTTGATAAGATGGATAGACTTGTTTATTTTTACAAAAAGAACCCAGTCTTGGGAAGATGACACCCATGTGGAAAAGCTGGAAATAGCTTCATGAGCCTGTAGTCCAAGCATTTGGAGAGGGACACAGGTAGATTCCCTGAGGCTTGATGGTCAGACAGCTGAAGCAGATACATGATATTCTTCACAGGTCTACAGGTCTACACTTCCACTCATAATTACACATAGAGCTGTGTATTCACCACACCCATGCACATGCACACACACACCACACCACAACATACCACAACACACACACACACACCACACCACACCACACACACGCAGACACCACACACACACACACACATACCACACCACACACACACACACACACACACCACACACACACGCAGACACCACACACACACATACACACACACACACCACACACACATACCACACCACACACATACACACACACCACACACATACACACACGCAGATACCACACACACACACGCAGACACCACACACACACACACACACACACGCAGACACCACACACACACACACACACACACACCACACACACACACATACCACACCACACACATACACACACACCACACACATACACACACACCACACACATACACACATACCACACACATACACACATACCACACACATACACACATACACCACACCACACACATACACACATACCACACATACACACACACACACACACACACACCACATAAAATAATTAACCCTTGTCTGAAATTTGACAGTTCAGGACATAGGCCATCTTCAACACTTCTCAAAATGGATTGGTAATTTGGCCTTATAGTCATTCCTGCTGAGAAAGTTGCCTTGCATAATTACATGGTAGAAGACAGTAGAAATGTGTTTAGACCCGATTCAGAAGTTGTGATGGTGTCCTATTCTCAAGCTTTTCCCAATGTTAGTCAGTAACTTAAGCAGAAACTTTTAAAACCAGACATTGTAACTACACAGGTGGCTGGTACCTGGCTGGAAGCTGGGCTTGCTGAAGAATGAAGTTAAGATGATGCTAGGTCTCTGTTTCTTCTGACTAAGCCCTTGTTTCTGGGAGACCAGGAAACTGTGCACCATTTACCGCACGTAGCGGTTGGTCTCCAACCCAGCTGAGAGGTTTCAGGCAGTGTTCATTGGTGCTGTAAGTTGCCGTGGCCTGTGCAGTGTTAAGTGGACACTGTGTGAGTTCCAAATGAAGGCTGCGGCAGAGCTGTGCATCCAGACTCATGAACCACTCGATCCCGAGTTGCGTGTTCAGAAACCTGTTCGTGTTTTAAACAGTTTATGCCCTTCCCGCCCCACGTTTGGTTATGAGACCCCATAAGGGGTCAAAACCCACAGTTTAAGAAGCATGGCCCTATCCGTCCTCTGTACCACTGTGGTCAAAATTACCCATCGATATAAAACGTCTGTAGCACATCCTAGGATATTTGCTTTAAACATCATATTCCTCATATGTATTGAGAAACAGTTACTGTCTTAGTCAGGGTTTCTATTGCTGCAACCAAACACCATGACCGAAGAGTAACATGGGGAGGGGAGGGTTTGTCCGGCTCACACTTCCACAGCACTGTTCCTCACTGAAGGAAGTCGGGACAGGAACTCAAACAGGGCAGGAACCTGGAGGCAGGAGCTGATGCAGAGGCCATGAGGGAGCTGCTTACTGCCTTGCTCCCCGGGGCTTGCTCAGCCAGCTTTCTTACAAGACCCAGGGCCACCAGAGATGGCCCTACCCACCATGGGCTGGGCCCTCCCCCATTGACCACTAATTGAGAAAACGCCTTGCAGCTGGCTCTCATGGAGGCATTTCCTCAGCTGAGGCTCCTTCCTCTGATGACTCTAGCTTGTGTCAAGTTGACATAAAACCAGCCGGTACAGTTACCATGCTTTAATATCACGATTTGCGTCCTCTTCTGTTTTCATTTACTGTGGCCAATAATAAAGCACTGTGTGGCCAATAGAAAACTAGATAGGCGGGGCTAGGAGACCAGGAGGAAGAAAGAGGAAGAGGAGGGAGGAGTCAAGATGGAGACCTGAGAGAAAGAAGATGCCCGCCGAGGCTCCCGGATAAGATGAGCCACGTGGAAATACTTAGATAAGTAGAAATGGGTTAATCATTAAGACAGAGCTAGCCCATAAACAATAATAATGGTAACTGGCCAACAGGGCTTTATTAATTAGTATGAGAAACATATATACAGAATAGCATCTCCCATCAGAAACGTCTTTAACTACCTGTTCTTTTGAGGGTTAGTTTTGCTAGCTATGGAATGCTGATGAGACGCCTGTTTCCTCCTGGCCTTTATAGCACTCTTCCTTATGTGGGAACCTCCCTGGCTCCAGGAGACCTGACTGCCATCAGACCATGGTCCCTGGACTGGACTGTGACCCTCATTTCTCTGGGCCTGCTCTCTACAGCTCCCTTTCATCTTACATGTCAGAACATTGAATATTATGGGATGAGGTATAATTTTCTTTGATGTTGTCTCCGTGTGAGCCTCCCGGACTTCCTTAAATTTGTGTATTTTCACACACAGTTTCAAACAGAAGGACACCGGTAAGCTCTGTGTGTCACGGTAAATACTTCTGGCCGCACTCATATTGGTTCCTCTCACCTTTTCCTAGGTCTCTTGATCCCTTTATCCAAGTGTGACGCAAAGTTGTCGCCCTTCTCTGCTTCTGCTGTGAACTAACAACGGCCATCCTGCAACCCCATTATCGACATATTGTTATATTACCCATGCACTAAAGTGCAGGCAGAATGTCTGTCTCTGGCCCTGGCCCACCATGTCCCGGGAAGCATGGTCGCTCCCTCCCAATAGGTTGCGTTTTTTCTTTCTTTTGCTTTGGGAACAAATCATTTTTAATCAAGTTCCACACGTGTCCTTCCGTTTGTCCTTGCTCACTGTTGAAAGTTCGTATCTTCCTGTACCACTTGTTCAGAGCACTGCGTCACTGCCTTCGTGGATGTCTGCTAAGTGTCTACAGGATGTTTGAATGATGAATTAATTAACTGGATTCACTTAAAGCAGTTGTCTGGTATTTCTAGGACCCTGGGCAGGGGAAATGAAGTAACTTCTGTGTTCAAACCTTAACTCGGTGGTGACCAGCCCTGCCTGGGTTTTGACGGAGGGCAGATCAGTTCCTCGGGAAGCTTCAAGGACAGGCTCTCAGGTAGCCCCTGGTTCTGGAAGCCAAGAATGCATTCAAAGCCTGTGATAAATGCACAGAAGCGGAGCCATCCCTTTTATTATATATTAACCCCCCCATCATTAAGAAATCATTTTCTAGTCACTGTGATAGTACCTATCATTAATGCACTCATTTGACATTCATATGACTTTCTCATGCACTTCCATAGGAACTCTGTTGTAATTAACTATTAGTTAATGTTAACAGCAATGGATCTTTAAAATAATGAGCCTGCAAATAGGGTCACTGGCAGCAAAGGGATCAATGTGTTTGAGCCCAAGAAAGGGGACAAATCCCTTTCCCTGAGGAGGACATGGTTTGAGAAGCCGGAGAAAGTCAATAGGCCTGCCAGAAGCCAGGACAGTGACCACCTCTCATTGAGAAAAACTTGATTAAAAGGAAAACTATGACAACCAGGCATTTGATTGGGCATTTTTCTTTTAGTTTACATGCAGATCAACTGTGTCCTAAATTATCTCTTATTTGCCTCATTTACAAGCTGCATTTCTCTGTGAAGTAGTAAATCAAATTTTTCTAAATGAGTGTTCTAGAAAACCGACTTGGAGGGCAATGTCAAGATAAAACTGTATACTGATATTCAGATCAAAGAAGCATCACCTTGGTGCAGGTGATGGGGGCATGTGAGATTTAAAGTGAAGGCTTCGGCTGACTTTCACAGAGTTCACTTTTTCAATGGCTAGTGTAGAGGAAACTTATTTCTACAATATGCCCAGAATTATTTTCAAATGTGGCCCCTGACCTTACAAATACAAGTAATGCCAAGATTTGGCCAAGTCAACTGTCCGTCTCGTGTCTCCAGTCCTGTTTGTCCTTGAACATGGTCGTCCTTCCGTGAACAGAATCCAGGAACACAATCAATCTCTAGGGAGTTCTAAAATCATGTGCCTATCTGGACACGTGGGTGGTGGCTCTTTAGCTTTTCCTACAGCTTCTGCGCTATGATGCCCATGGACCTGTTAGTCAGCAAGTAACAAGTTAGACATAACCTCCATGTCCTTGGAAACCGGCAGTCATCCCTGCCTACAACACTTCCCCTGCGTGCATGAGGTAAGTCTACTAGCCTGAGGTCCGCTCTTTAAACCAAGAACTTCACTGCCCTGACATGATAGCACACACGTTGACCCCCACCCTACACGGCTGGACATCCCATTGGCTTCTGCGCCTGACATGGTACAGGGGAAGCATCTGAGCACTGAACCAGGAAGGGAGAGAATGGGCAGGGAAGCCCAAACCGATGCAACCACAATGCACAACGGGATGGCCCTTGACCTGCTCTCACGCGTGTGCGGGAAGGATCTGGGTTGCCAGTGACCTGTCACCTACCACACATAGTTAACGCTGTATGACTCCACCCTCGAGGCGACTGTCCTCCTTCAGAACCCACCCTCCTTGGTGGTACAAATTGAATTCCCATCCTCCCTGATCCCATCGGTGCTTTAAATGCTACATGGTTTCACCCGATCCTTGTATTTATGGGTCCAGAAACTGAGGTCCCGGGTAAGAGATGCACACTCTGGGCACCATGGCCATCTGTACCCACTGCTGTAGCTGTAGGAAGGCGTCCTCCATGTCTTTTGTTTCAGCTGTTGCCCATCACTTGAGAGTCAGATGTTTAAGAACGGTCGAGAGTGAGGCTGTTACATGTTCCCCTCAGCCCAAGTATTAAGGTAAGAGACGAGAGGAGGGAGAGTGTGTCAGAGCCGTAATGGCCTCTGGAGGAGGCGCCTTCTTTCACGACCCGCCCTCAGCACAAGCACCTTAGCGAACCTCACAGAAACCATCCTGGCTTTGGCGTGGTCCCCGTTAGCCTTAAACTATACGAGCCTTCGAGCACTTGAGGCTGCAGGAGGTCTCTTTCCTATAAGCAGGAAGGCATCTCGGTTCCACTCAGGCTGTGTACATGGGGCCAGCTGCAGAGATGGAATTCAGCATCCTTTTTAAACCCTTGCAGCAGAAAGCGCCACACCACACGGTGTCCGCCTGAATCATCACAAGCTTCTTCGTGTCTCTACCAAACCACCTCTATAAAAACCATAACTCAGAAATCTTTGATTACTCGGAAAGGCCAGGCTTCAAACTGTGTATTTGGTCTGTATTGAAAGAAGCTAGCTGCCTTTCACATGCTCCTTCTACATTTAAATATTTCAGCACCTGCCAGAAGACAGGTGATTTTTTTTCATGGTCAGCAGCAATAACAACAGTATAAAATAAGCTGTTTCCACCGGCCCTGAGTGACTGGGGAAGCAGGCGGTACTGAGATTGGATATTCTGAAAATATCTGCTTTTCTGCCCTTTCATTTCTCCTTTCAACCCTTCTCCTCCCCCTCCCCCTTACTTTCAGACAATTCTATTAGGCTGCTCAGGAGGTGTAGGGACCAGCATCCAGCAGCAGTGGTGGTGGGATGGGAGATGCCATCTAGGATATCAGGGCATGCAGAAGCAGCAGGTAGGGTACGGGGGTTTGGGGGGAGAGGGCTTGTCATGAGGGTTTTGGCAAAGGGGACACCAGCTGTACAAACCTCATCCCGTGGCACCTGAGAGACACACTGTGTGAAAATTCATCCCCCTGCCTTGGGGAGGGTGAAAGTGCCATTGTGAAGAAAAATCAGACAAACCCAGAGTGAAGCACGGTCTACAAAAGTATCTGACCTTTAACTGGTGGGGGTTCCTTCTGTCTGCTATGAATATGTGTTTCTCTTATTGGTTGGTGAATAAGTGCTTATTGGCCAGTAGCCAGGCAGGAAGCATGGGCGGGGCTTCCAGACCAGGAGAATGCTGGGAAGAGGAAGGCAGAGAGGAGCTGCCAGAGAAACTCCAAGTAGCCGCCAAGGGAGTGAAGGCAGAGCAACACCGGTGAGCCAAGACAAAGTTGAGATACACAGTTTATTAGGAATGGGTTAATAATTAAGACAGAGCTAGCCAGAACGAAGCCTAAGCTATCGACCCAACAGTTTATAATTAATGTAGCCTCTGTGTGTTTATTTGGGACCAAATGGCTGCAGGCTCCAGTGGAACAGAAACTCTGTCTAACCTTCAAAATTATTAAGGCCAAGAGAGTTGATAACACAGATTGTAGGATATGGTTCTTAGCTTAAAATGGACAGTAAATCCCTATTGGATGTGTCTTCCCCTGTGAAAGGAGCTTGGTCAAATACGTGAGGAAGCATTGAATATGAAACAGAATTTTTAACACACACACACACACACACACACACACACACACACACACACACACACACACGAGAGGCATTCAATCTGCATAGACACAGTTTTAACTTGTGTTGGCTAGAAGTTGGCTAGAAAGGTGTCCATGGTTCTCTGCCTGGCTGAAATCTCTAGTATCACTCCCTGGCTAAATCATTCTTAGCAGTTTCACATCTAGCAAGAATAGGGTAGATTAAGAAGGCTTGAGCTGATGCATTGTTTCAAAGCATTCTGGTAGATGATAGAAGGGTAGAGTCATTGAAAATAAGTATTTGAGGTCCCCCCCACACATCCCTTTGAATTTGAATACAAATGCATCATTTAAAATGTAAATGCAAAATCATGAGCTATTTCAGCTTTAAAAATCCTTGGGAAAAGACAGAAGCTTCTCATCTTGGGAAGAAAACATTCTGTTTTCTTTGTTATGCACAAGCAGAATACATTCCTATTAGCACATTCCAACTTGCACGAGAAGAGGAGGGGGTGGCTTGGGGAGCTGGTTAGTGTCTCTTCTCAAGATTTTTTCCAAAACAAGCTCTGCCCCAGTGGTGGTGGGTGCAGTCTAGAAGGGTTTGCCTGTCTTTGACTGGGAGACAGAATACTCAAAGCTGACACTAGACTTCACTAGCTAGTAAATGGTATCTTTAAGGGATAATTTTTGAAGGATTTTCTTGGTGTTAAAATTTATAGCAATATTAGCTATGCAAAGCAGGTTCCATATGTAAATTAGTAATATAAATAGTATTTGTGTTAAAGAAGAGGTTTATGAGATTTTTAAAAAGCTATTCTCGGGCATTCAGATCCACTCTTCTTAGCCTAATACTCTGAAGTGGAACATTATAGAAAGCAAGCAAGCAAGCTTTTAGTGATGAGTCTCAGCCACTCCGGGGCAACTTCTGATGCCATTACATCATTCCAAGTTTGAGGATGAAGTTAGTGAATCTGCTGTAACAGTTAGTTAGTTTTAGTTGTCAGTTTGACACATTCTAGAACCACCATAGAGATGGGCCTCTGAGAATGTCTATGAGAGATTATCTTCATTCCATTAATCAGGGTGGGAAGACCCATTCGCTGTGGGTGGCCCCATTCCCTAGGCTTATTAATCCTAGGCTGTATGTGTAGAGAAAAGAGCGCACATGCATGCATTCACTCATGACTCTCTTTCAGAAACAGATCCTGCCATCAGCTCCTACCTCCTTGATTTTTCCATAGTGTTGAGCCCAGATAAACCCTTTTGTCCACCATTCAGTTGCTTGTGTCAGGATAGTTATCCTAGTAACAGAAAAGAAACTAAGACACTGTGTCTCCTCCAACACCTTGCTACCAAGGGGATGTGTTCAGACCAGTAGCCCTGACATCAGCCTGGTGTTGGCTTGAAACACAACCCCAGGTTCCAGATGCCCTTTGCTCATGAGCAAAAGTTTAAAAAGCAATGCTCTCTCCTGAGGGGCAGGGTTTTGTTCCGATCACTTTAAAATGATCTACATTTTAAAATCACCTACACTTGACTTAGAACGCTTGGAAAGAGCAGAAAAATCTTACCGGTGAAGGGTTCTTTGAATTCTGTTTTAGCTGTATCCACCAACAGATTTCAGACCTTGATGCATGCAGAAGAGGGAATCCTCCCCGAAAGAAGAGGACCCGGCTACAAGTACTGTGAACGGTGAGGAAGAGGCATGCCCACAGTCTGGTTGGCCAAACTGACTCAGCGGAGATGTCTCCTCACGCCCAAACAGCTCCTTCTGGCCGTTGGCACCCTTGGGGAGGCTCCCGCAGGATTTCTAACCCACACTCACAGCACTCTTATAGACGCCCTGGTGTAAAGGCGTCTGACACATGACCTACATTCCTCACAGCTATTATGAGAAGTGATCTTTTAGGTCAGGCATGATGGCCCACATCTGTATTGCCAGCACCTGGGAGGCTGATGCAAGACGCCTGCCATGAGTTCTAGCCCAAGGTGGGCTATATGGAGAGTTCTAGACCTACCTAGGCTACAGTGAGGCCTTAACTTAAATAATACGTAAATAAATGTCTTCTTTTCCTAGTTCTTCAAGAAGCATTTCCAGATTGTATGCAGTGGAAGACAGGAGGCCTCTCTCCATCTCAGCTATCTAATTATAATAATTGGGGCTTTTTTTTCCCTTGTTCGGTGTACTTCCTCTGAAATAATAAGCTTCTCAACACACAAAACCCCCAAAAATGGTGGTTGATGAATTAATTGGCTAGATGGGAATACTCAAGAGACAAAAGCAAAATGAGAAGAGAGAGTCGGCCGGATGTCTGCCTCCGAGGCTGTGAGAGGAACACACTAACTATTGCTAAAATCATAGAGACAAATTGCTTGGCACATTCTAATGACATCATTGCTTCTTTACCATGGGTAAGCATGACATTTCTGCATTGGATCTAAATGGGAGATCGCACATGACTATTAGACCCCTTGTGAATTGTGAGACCAACATCCATTTTCAGGCTTGGTTGCCCTAAGACCTAAGCCATTCCTAAATATACCTAAAATAAATAAAAATACCCCAGTGCTATCTGAGCTTGTCCTTGAATGAGCAAAGGTGGTTGCTGGGTACGTCACCATGATTTTGCTGACAGTTTAGAGCTTGGCATGGTTCAACGTTTAGGAATAGTGTAAATATAAAGAAAAGCTTCCAGCTTCAGATTTGTACCGATAACCCTGGAGATGTCTCACACAGGAGCTCATCACCATAAACCCCCACTCCAGCCGGGGGCGTGGTTTCCTCTTACCTTACCATGGTGCCTTTTGAACCGAAGCAGAAGCATTTGCTGTCAGCTGTTTAGGTACCCCCCTCCTGGCTGGCAGTTGAAACGGATGCTTCCTCGAAGCACCCGTTGACAGGTGACGACATGAAGCTCCAGGGTTAAGAGTGAGACCAGTACTTGGCCTTCCTTCCAGTCCCAACCTTGCCCTCTCCTTCTGAGCGAGCCACAGCATGAATGTGAAGACACGAATTCTCCCTCTGCTGGGAGCTAGCACAGTGAGTAAGAAAGATGCTCGCCTTACAAGCTTGAGGACCTGACAGAGTTTGTCCCGCAGAATCCATATTTAAAAGGCAGATTGGTAGTGTATACTTGTAATCCCAGCATGCTAAGAAGGCAGAAATGCACAGATACGCATGGGTCCAGACCAGAGAAAATTCTTGTTTCAATACACAACAGCCAAGGTTGTCGTCTGGTTCACAACATTCTAATTCTTCTTCTTCTTCTTCTTCTTCTTCTTCTTCTTCTTCTTCTTCTTCTTCTTCTTCTTCTTCTTCTCTCCTCCTCCTCCTCCTCCTCCTCCTCCTCCTCCTTCTCCTCCTCCTCCTCCTCCTCCTCCTCCTCCTCCTTCTCTTTCTCCTCCTCCTTCCTTTTTCTTACTCTTCTTTACCTTCCCCCCTCTTTTTCTTAACTTAAGGGACACACAAGTGTCTCTGGACACACAGCAAGAGCATCTCAGGCAGGTCACATGATAGTAGGAGACAAAATGACTGCAGTGCCCTTGGTGGCCCCTCCCCCTACGCTGAGAGTCATTGCTGATGGAAGGCTAGAGTCTTTGCTGGAACGTGGCCATTTTCCAAGGTACAGGTGTGGAATGATGGGAGATGTTACTCTGTAAATATGTTTCTCATACTGGTCAAACAATAAAGCACTGTTGGGCCAATGGGAAAGCAAGACAGGCGGGGCTGGGAGACAAGGAGGAAGGAGGAACTAGGGAGGAGTCAGCATGGAGAGCCTAGAGGAAGCAAGATGTGGGTTGCCGCTTTGGCCAGTAAGATGAGCCACGTGGAAATACTTAGAATAATAGAAATGGGTTAATCATTATGACAGAGCTAGCCAATAAGGAATTAGTAACTGGCCAACAAGATTGTATCAAATACAGAGTCTCTGAGTGTTATTTGGGGCCGGAGCGCCAGACCGGTGGCAGGCGGGCTGGCGGAAAACAACAAGCTACAGTGGAAGCAGCTGCAGTAATCAGAGCATATCCACAGGGGCAAGGATGGGGAGGGTGGCAAGGGTGTAATGTCGCCCTGGAAAGGGCATCGATACCACCGGGCACTCTTGTTGAGATATCAGATAACAGCAGTAGCTGCCTAGAGGCAGCAGAGAAGAGCCCAGCACACCTGTCAGCATCAGCATCATCAGTCGCCATGTGTAATTTTTTAAAAAAGTAAAGCATTGATCAAATACAGCTGTTCTGTCTGAACATCATTGCTGTTGGGAGATTTGCATCCATCTGAAGTTATTAGAAATCACAGGTCATTGTCAATGTTCCACCTCCAGAAGGTCTTAAAGGCCTTATATGGTCAGAGCCCTAACTTGCTTCTGCTGTTTTGTTTTTATTTTGTTTTGTTTTGTTTTTTAACTGGTGGCATTTCCACCTTCCCTGGCATGTTCCCTAACCTCGGTGATTCCTATGGCTGCTCTGTGAGCAGCGTCTTGACAGTTGGTTGGCTGATGGTCGCGCGTTTATTTTTTTCTTGTTTTTTCCTCTGCTGTGCTCCCCTCTGCGAGGTAAGCTGGATGAGTCACTTGCCAGTTAGGCTTGTCGTTGAAAAATGGCCGCCTTTCTGGGGCTCTGACGTCTCATCGCTCCTTCTGTGTGCTTGGCCACTTTGCCCCTGAACCATCGGTGGCAGCAGGACAGAACTGGGCCACACACGGTGACAGCCAGGTCCTTCGACCCTCCAACATTTGTCACTCTGGATGTCAGAAGGGCTCCACGTGTCCGCTCCAGGATGACTGGCTGACATTGCTTTCTGAGGGGATGTCCGAGTCTGCTTGTTGCAAAGGCGAGAGCACCAGCGAGCTAGAGAAAAGTTAATTCATCAGTGTTGGTTGGAGACAGCCAAACACGCTGAGGCCAGCAGGGAGGTGGGTGAAGGGAAGATGCCCTGAGTGCCAAGCCAAGAGGCAGCTCTCCGTGACAACTGGCCTGACGAAAGGCACGTTGGAGGGCTCGCTTCTGAGAGGGGGCTACCTACCACTCAACCGTTGACACATTCACCAGAATAACCAGGGCCTTTCCTCTTTCTTGAAAGGAAATGACCCCAGTACTCCCCCACCCCTCCACCTTCCTCCTCTCTGGATGTCTTCCTCTCTCTCGGATGTGTGCACAGTAGCAATTCCTGCAACAGTCCCTCCAAAACATTCTCCAGTCAAGTGGCAGTAGGACCCCACTGAAGACCTTCCACCTCCAGAAACAAAGCCAGCCACGTGCCGACACATCGTCCATCCCTGAATAAGGCAAGAAGCGTTGGCCAAAGCCAAAGGCCAGGCACCAGTGGGTTTCTTGTGGCAACGCCTGGACTTCCTCACTGACATACTGTTTCAATGATCGCTTTGAGAGCTGCCCCCTCTTTGTAGCAACAGGAAGGTAGGTCTGGAAGTCTCCAGTCAAAATGGTTCATGAATGGGTAGTCACAACAACCCTAACAGTCTTTTAATTCACTGACAGATCCAAGGAAAGCGTGAGTCTGGTGTGATTGATGGCTGTTGACTGACAGTGGGTTTTGTGGAATAATGAGAAGAGTCCCAGACGGCAAACGGCTCCAAGAACAAATGAAGTGCATACACCCAGGAGATGTACACAAGGCAAGGCTGAAGGACCCGCTTCCAGAGCCACCAGGCGGCCCAGCGCCACGGGCTGAGAGGGTGCGGCGACCCCAGTAGCCCCTGCGTGGAGAAGGACATTGTTCCTTCTACATCTTCCTCTGCTGGAAGCCCTCTTTGCAGCCCTGGGCTCATGCCCGACTCCCAAACAAAATCGCTGCGGGCTTTGTCTCCAATGATGGTGTTCCCGGAAGTGAAGAGCTCTCAGCACAGGAAGGTCAGTGGTGCCTAGGAGGTCCAGCACTGGATTCAACTCATACCAAAGTGTGTACACAGAAAACATTCGATCAATGTCAAAACTGGGTCAATCCTAACCCAGTGGAAAATGGCGGCATATGTGCCCGTCAGACACAGAGTTAGAAGGAAGCGATCCTGTACCCAGGCGCCATTTGGGAAAGGGCAGCAGAGTGACCAGAAGCCCAGCAGCCTCCAGCATGCTTCCTGCAAGATCGTCTGGAAGTCAGACTGGATTTAATTGATACGCATGCACTTTTGGTTCTATCTTGGAAGCCAGAAGGAACGATGGAGGACGGAGCTGACTTGGACTGAAGCAAGGATCCCTGGAGCCACCCCTCCCCCTGACGTATACCCCTGCGTTGAAGGCTAAAGGCTTTTGTGTGTAGAGAGCAGGACCCTGAAGGTGTAGCCACAAACAGCAAAGAAATAGACACGGTTATTCTCACGCGTGGAGCAAGCCAGAAGGTTTGTGTCAGGTATAGAACGTGTGCTGGTGGGGGTGGCCCACTGAGGCTGAGGTCCTGAGACTCAATCCAGCAGAGGTACACTGGAGACAAGAGCAGACGCCATCGCCATCTCCTGTAGAGTACTTCTTGCGTGCCAGGGGAAGGCAGAGTGCTTTCTGGGCCCTCCTGACGAGAAAGGATTCAGCACTAGGGTTGGAAGCCAAGGGAGGAGGCCTTGGGTTGGATGCTGCTTGTCAACCTCTGATCTCTGTGAGAAAGCCGGTCAGGAGGAAGGGTTCACCTTGGCTCACAGTCCGGGATTTCGGTCTACAGGAGATGGATGGGCTCTGCTGTCTCTGGGCTGTGGAGAGCAGGTTCATGGAGGTCCTGGGACAAGGCAAAGCAACTCTGCTCCTGTGGTAGGGACCAGCCAGCACAGAGGGGCAGCTAGGGGAAGCAGAGCATCCCGGAGCATGTCTCCAGAGGTCCTGCTCCTGCTCCTACCACTTCCCAACACTCCATCCGCCCACAACTCTGTCAAGGGATCACAGCACTGATGAAGGTAGAGCCCTTGTGACCCAATCACCTCTCAGTGCCTCTAGGAGCGAGGCAGATATAAGCGCTAGAGACCTTGGGGCTGTGGGAGATGTCTCCTCTACACTGACAGCATCCGCAAAGGTAGCCCTGGGAAGGTAGAGAAAGCATGAGCCTTCCTGAGAGAATTAGAAAGATAGCAGCAAGCCTAAAGCATCCCAGCCCACAAGATAGCAGCCCCGACTTTGTTGTATGGTGAACAATACTTAGTCAATATTTATTCCGGCATTATTAGCCGTAAGAATGGTAATGGGGAAAAGTGTCATGTAAATATAAGGTCTCTTTATAGCTAGCAAACTGGATCCCTAAGCTGATTAATTTGAAATCTGTTTGGATTTCTTTAGGACGGTATCGCCAAGTTTCTGGGTGTGCACTTTCAATGGGTGACTTTCAAAACCGGTGCTGCGGGCAAGAGATGGTGCTAATTAGTGCGTGAGCTTTGCACATCTGAAAAATCTGGGTCCTGCTGGGGTCAAAAGTGAAAATGAGCTTGGTTCTGTCACTCTGATCCCTGTTGACAATGTCGCCATCACAAAGCTATCGTGTTATCTGGCACAGCTGCCAGGCTGTCAGGACAGCGGCACGCCAAGGCTGCTGGGCACGGCGGCAGGGAGGGGGCTTTCCCGAACGCTGTCTCCATACCTCATAAGCCAGGAGCTGTGGCTGTTTGGTTCCCTGTGTAACGAAGTCACATTGGCTGATCTTAGGGGAGAAATAAAACGGGACGCATGGTGCACGCCCAGCCTAGGAGTCAGTGTCCTCGTCTTTAGTCATTGCTGTGTTTCATCTGATTGTGCTCCGAAACTTCCAGCCACGCTAGCGCATAGAATGATGTGGTATAGTAGGATGAAGGGTCATGCAGCACAGACCATCATATCCATGACACACGTGATACGCATGGCACACGTGATACACATGATGCACATGATACACACGGTGCACATGATACACACGATACACATGGTGCACATGATACACACGGTACACAGGGTGCACATGATACACACGATACACATGGTGCACATGATACACACGGTACACAGGGTGCACATGATACACATGTTACACACGGTACACATGGTGCACATGATACACACGGTACACATGATACACACGGTACACATGGTGCACATAATACACATGGTACACATGGTACACATGATACACACAGTGCACATAATACACATGGTACACATGGTACACATGATACACACAGTGCACATGATACACATGATACACATGGTACACATGATACACACAGTACACATGATACACATGGTACACACGGTACACGTGGTGCACACGGTACACGCGGTGCACATGGCACACAGTAGGGCGGAGGATCTGCCGGCAGGATTCCATTGTTTACAGCAGTGCTGTGCGGGGGCCTGAGGTCAGAATCCCAGGGCCAAGAGGGATTCGGGACCAGGAATGGAGGGCGGGTGGGTCATCAGGAGCAGGGCTGCACTCTCAAGCTCATCATCCGTACGCTGTTCTGCTGCTGAACTAAGACTGCCTGGGACAAACTCAGCAGGTAGACCCAGGAGCGTCCTCAGAGCACGGTCTGAGCTGCCAACGGTCCCCCACAACTCCAGATGCGCAGGCACAGTGTTGGGCCAAGCATTCCACCAAACGGGAGGGCACAGGTCCCCTCACGGCACAAAGGTATTGAGGATGACCAGAAGCCCGCACCGGGCAGTGAAAGTGTAACACTGCTGCTTAGGCCCGGACTAAACGAAGAGCAGAAGGGATGCGAACACGGCACACGCAGGCACAGCGAGAGGCAGATACAGGCACGAACAGAATTTTCCGTTCTTCATCAGTGTGATTTCCCAGGTCGGAAGGCCACTGGGAAATAAAGCCCACATGAGCCCCAGCTCTGTCCTAGTTATCAGCCAACATGATAGCCGAGGAGCAATGGAGCCACCATCGGAAGAGTGGGCTGTGGGCAGTGAGGGCCGTGTCTCCACTCTGCTGCTGAGGGTGTGGCGCCCCACAAACCTCCTCCAAGACGTAATTACACTTCATGTCTTCTGCATTCAATAGCAAATTTCCAGTTTAATCTTTCAGACAGAAGTCACTTATTCTCAATCTGCCTCTCCTGGCGGCGCTGGGATGGCAGGACACTCACTCTGGCTGCTGGCAGGGAGCCCATCACACCCCCAAATCAAACCCATCTTTTCATTAGCTCGAACCCTGCCAGAGGTGGCCTCCTTTCCAGTTGGCTGGTCAGCAATCAACATGGGTTTGTTTCCATCAGGACAGCTCCAGTAACTTCTCATTTAAGAACGGGCCCTCTCAAAGCGCATTAGGGAGAGGAGTATGGAGCAGTAGTGAATTTAACAATGGGTCTTCCTTAAAAAAGAGAAAGAAATGTGGCTGAAACCCAGGGGCAAAAGTTCATTTACTCCTCACTCTGCGAGCTCTGTGGGAGATTAAGCCCATCTTAAGGACCTACCGGTGTGTATCACATCTCCAGGTTAAGGTGGAAATCTGTAAACACTGCTTTCCATCGAGGATATCAAAACGGAGGTAGATGCCTTTCCTGACTCATGGACCGGCCATGTGCACCATTCAAAAACCACAGGAGACTGTGCCAAATCTAAATATTGGACGATAATTTCCTTAACAACAGTTCCCTCCTGGGAGGTTTTGTTTGTTTGTTTGTTTTTGAAAAGGGGAGAGACTCAAAGATTCTGATGAGCCTTCTGCAGGCAGGCTGCAGTTGGAGGTAGGGGTCATGAGCCCATCACCTCCAGCTGTCCCTTTCTTTTCTGCACACAGCCCTGTTGCTCCCTGGGAAGGCAGGAACATCCTTGAAAAAGTTGTTCACCCACAGCAGGTGAACTAACCAGGCTAGCAGAGAACTCTTAAAGCTGCCTTATCTTGCACATCATCTATGCATTTCAACAGGCTCAGAGCACCACGCCCACCACACACACAAGAATCGCAAGTGTCACTGAGTAGAAGGGACAGCCTAACCACCTCTCCCTGGCGTGCCATTGTGCCTTTACCCAGAAAGCACTCTGCTAACTTGGCCTGTCTCATAGACCATGGTCCTCTGCAAGGGAGAAGCTCTTCTCCATTTTCCTCCTCTTCCTCCTGCAATACCTACCCGATACAGACCCGACATAGGCTGTGTGCCACCGTTTCTAATGCAGTACACCTCCTTACAGTAACAACAACAAGAAACCAAGAACCATCTTCGGGTCATTCTTCAAGGAAGGGGATGAGGACAGGGAAGTTACCAGCATGCACACGCAATCTTGGTCCCTTCTCTTCCAGCACAGGGGTCAGGCCTAAAAACCCTTACTGAGGGGGAAAAAATGTAATTTAACCATTTGTTGACCAACCTGAAACGAGGTATTTGTGTGCAGAACAACACTACCTATGAGTGTGTAAAGAAGAAATAAACACCTGTAGCCATAAGAGAAGCCATTTCACTGAGCCCTTACGACCAAGACCCTGAATGAAACAAGATGCAGCCTTTAAAGGGAGCTTCTGATTGAATTGCCACCCCTGAGTCTGGGGCTTGCTGCCATGTGTGCCCTGGTCCTTGCTTCTCTACTGGCTGTGAATGATCACGGACCACTGGGTGCTTCCCTTTCACCCGATATATAAGCCTTAGCTTTGCAGACACCCTCCTTATCTCATGGGCGTGCCCCGAAAAGTCGTGAGGTAACACCAGAACTGGTGGGAAAGCTGGAGGCCCCTGAGGAGGGGAGGAACGGTATTGTTCAGAGGAAGCTGGAACCCAGGGCTGCCCTAGAGATGGCTTTGGGGTTGTGATGGCATTTTGACTCCCTCTGCATCTCTCTGTCTTTGTCTCTCTTAAGTGTGCTCTCTCCCATTACTATTCTCTCTCTCTCTCTCTCTCTCTCTTTCTCCTGTCTCCCCCCCCATTCATTCTCTCTCTCCCAACCTTACCCAGTAAGGAAAAGCTCTGTCCTTACCCCTCATTCAAGCTCTTTCCAGCTCAACCAAACGATTAGCCTCATGCCTCTGGGGGACCCTGAATGGAGGTGGCCTCCTTAAACTCCTTCAATGTCTGCGTGTCTGCTGACATTGATCCAAAAATCCCCAACCTCACATTCAATTCCCGGCTTCTGGGCCATGTAGAATTGTTAATGCATAGACTCATGAAAACTTGTCATAGGACAAAAATTCACCTTAACCTGAAAGTAACCTGCCTGCATCACTCTTTATTGAGAAGTTGCTCCTTCAACTGTGGCCTCACCTCAGACTTGAGTGAAAATAGATCATTGTTCCACAAAGAGGACTCCAGGGAGTGGCCTATGGAGACAAGCATGGAATATTCACGTGACCATCACATGCCTTCCTGGTACCAAAACAGAGCAAGGATGAAAGACAGAAGCCTCGCAGCCTTCAATAAAACCTTTCAAGTCAGACTAGATTCCTTGAGCACTGCAAAAAGTCCTAGAAGCAAGAAAAAGGGAACAAACACAGACTTAGTAGAAAAACAATACAGCTCAAGTTAGCATCTCATTGCTTGGGGAATGCAGCAATAAGGAAACGGGCCTGGGCTCAGCAAACAGAAAACACGCCTTGCTGTCACATACCGAGTGACATGTGCGGGCAGTGAACAAGCAAAGCCCCAACAACCTCACACTTCACACCAAGGAACCCGTACTTCCTCAGGACTGGCCATCATCTCCTCCCTCTAAGGTTTTCAGGCAAGAAATAGCAGGTGGAGGGTGGGGTGTCATCCCTCCCCAAGTCTTTATCACCAGCTATGCATCAGCAATCGCCATAAGCCAGGAAGCCTGACTGGCGCCAGGAATGATACCTGACTTGGTCCTACCCTGCCTGCCCCTCAGTGACATCAAGGATGGAACCAGAAAGTTTACCAGGAGTGAAGGGGTGGAGCCAAGACCGGGGAATCATTAATCCGGGCTTTCCACTCCACGCCTGGGCATGTGATACACTGTGCAACTTCGCTCTACTAGTCGACCTTGCTTGGAGATGGCAAAGTTAATCATCCCTGATATCCCAGCCCCGTTTCTAGACCCACTGAGTCCTGTATCAACAGTGGCTGTAGCCAGGGCATTCCAGCCAGCCACTCTTAGGCTTGGCCATTATGCCGAAGGGTGCCTCCCTCCCTCCGCGGCTTCTCTGAGATCCCTGTGGAGTCACGCTGGCCTGGAAAGCTAAGTGGGGAAACAGATGCTAGCTCAGTAATTCAAGCCTCCAACCAAACCACATTTCCCTACAAAGTGTGTATCAGTGAAGCAGCGATCGATCACCCAGTTATCGCTGGTCTCCCTATCTTTCCACACTTCCCATCCCTGGAGATGCTTCTAGAATGAATGTGTTTGTCCCACACAAATCTTGCTTTTATCCTCATGAGTTACCCTTTAAGACATTCAGGTAGACAGAGTGTTTTGAAATATTTAAAATAAAGCTTGCCTGGAAGGGCTGATCTGTTGCCCTGTCTTTAAGATCAGCACAGATTAAATTTCATTTGTTATAAAGATACATAAAATCAGGCCAGGTGGTACGGGTCTGTGATCTCAGCTACTAGGGAAGGGGGCGGGGCTAAGTCAAGATCTCAAGTTAACGGTCTGCCCAGGATATGGGTGAATTCCCAGACTGCTCAGGGTCTCCCTGGGCTGCAGAGTGAGTTCAAGTCTTGGTGGGGTGTTTCGAGCACGTTTTCCCCACTGCTGCCTCTGCTGCCTCCAGCCGCCTGGTCCCGCCACCACACAAGCCCCAAATAACACGCATAGACTCTGCATTTGATACAATCCTGTTGGCTAGTTACTATTATTGTTTATGGTTAGCTCTGTCTTAATTATTAACCCATTTCTACTTATCTAAGTATTTCCACATGGTCGTCTTATCCGGCATCTTGTTCCCTTTAGGCTCTACATGCTGACTCCTCCTTACTACTTCCTCTTTCCTCCTTGTCTCCTAGCCCAGCCTATCTTGCTTTCCCATTGGCCAAACAGTGCTTTATTAATTAACCAGTATGAGAAACATATTTACAGAATAACATCTCCCATCAGTGGGGAATTTTAATGAGACCCTGACTCAAAGTGGAAAGAGGGCTGGGATGTAGCTGACTGGTAGGACACTGGTGAACACGGCCCTGGATTTAACTGTCACACAAGGCCCTACATTTAACTGTCAGTATCAGAGCAAGGAAAGATGGAAGAAAAGATGGGGAAGGACAAGGCAGGAGAGGGGAGGTAATGGCAGGGGAAGGGGAAGGTGACCCTGAATACAGCTGGAGTCAGGCCAACCAGAATCTCATCCCACAGTGGTTTGACGTGGATGTGTAACTCACCTTGGTGGGGTCATTTTTAAAAGTCATTCTGAGGATGCCCTCCCAGGATTATTTCTGACGGGAATGGGTTAATTGTGTAACCTTTTCTGCTCTCATTCCAGCCTCTGGGTTGTCAGCAGGGAGATGAACGAGGTGCTATTTTGCGGTGTTTCACTGTCTCTTGGACAGTGAGCTGGTTTCAGACACTGCCACTTTCCTTGCTGTCTCCAAGTTGTCACAAGAATTGATAAATTTCACAATGTTTTTCTTGCCCTCATTATAATCTTAACGTTGCCATGTAAATAAATGGATTTTGTGCCTTTTGTTGCTTCTCACGGCCCTCATTTGGAGCCATGTTTGTTCTTGCAGCTATTTGTGCTATAAAAGAAGAGATTCTCCATGGGGAGGGGTGGGTGCTGTCTCAGAAGTATCTTCAGAGCCAAACGTTCTCATGAGAATATAGTATCAGCAAGGGTAGGCACTCTGGATTCCTACTGGTGAAGGATTTCCCACTGTGTGTGTTTTTTAATGATTTACTCTTTATTTTTATGTGTTTGTGTGTACACCTTCACATCTTCCATGGTGTGGTGTGTGTGTGTGTGTGTGTGTGTGTGTGTGTGTGTGTGTGTGTGTGTGTGTGTGTGTGTTAGAGAACAACTTGAGGAGCTAGTTCTATCCTCTCTCCATGTGGATTTTTGGGATCAAACTCAAGTCATCAGGCTTGATGGTAAGGTCTCATACCCACTGCATCATCTCACCAGCCCCGTTGTGATTTATGAGAAGCAGATGTGGTCATAGGCAGATGACAAGAGATCTTTGTCTTCAGTAACCATTCTTCACATTGCTTCCTCCTGTGACTAAACGAATGTTCTAGGCTCTAGAGGTCTCTCAAAGGGAACAAATTGGTGATTCAGAAGAAAATTGTGCAGAGAAAAGCAGTGTGGTTAGAAATGGACTCAAGAGTTTTGACAGGGCTAACCTGTCAAGAAGCTCCAAAAGCAATGTAGTAGGATCACTAATTTCACAGAAGGTAAAGTACCTTCTGTGAAAGCATGAGTACCTGAGTTTGATCCCCAATACCTACTTTTAAAAAAAGTCTGAATATAGTGCCTGGTAGAGTACATCTAAAATGTCAGTGCTGGAAGGAAAATCCCTGAGGCTCATCAGCCAGCAAGCCTAGTCTGACCTGGGAGCCCCAGGCTAATTAAAGACATTGTCTGAGAAAACAAGATGGATGTGGTGCCCAATTATGACAGGCAAGGCTGTCCTCTGGCCTGTACATGTATGCATACACACATGTATTACACAGGTGTGTTGGCATGTTTGCATTCATGCTTGCATGCACACACACACACACACACACACACACACACACATGTGAGAAGAGAGATTTCATGAACATCTTGCAAATATCCATGTATTGATTAAGATTGGTTTGGGGTTTGGTTTTGCCAGGTGTTATTGCCAACCTGACACAAGATAGAGTCGTCTGATAAGAAGGAACCTTGGCTGAGAAAATGCCTTCACCAGGTTGGCCTATAGGCAAGTCTGCTGGGTATTTTTTAAAATTAATTATTGCTGCAAGAGGAACGAGAGTAGTGTGAGTCCTAGGCAGGGGTCCTAGAAGGTATGAGAAGGGAAGCTGAACGTGAGGCATCTAGCCATTCCACGCCTGCCCCCCCCCCCCGTTTCTGCTTCAGTTCCTTCCCTGCCGCCCCTCAGTAAAGGACTTGCCACAAACTGTAAGATAAAATAAACTCTTTCCTTTCCCAAGATGCTTTTGGTGGTTTTATCACAGCCATAGAACTCAAACTAAGAAAATTCGACTCTCCAATATTCAGTAACTACCATATAAGATGTTTGAACTTCCTTGGTGTAAAATTATTTAGGTCACAATGACCTCTAGCCAGATAAGGCAGATGGGACTGTCTTCCTGAGAAACTAGACGGAAGTCTCAGAGTGGGGACACAGGAATAGAAGTCCTCACTATTGTCACAGTCTCAGGCTTGGCCTGCGATCATTGTCTCAAGCACCTGGGACTCATGCTATTCAGGAGGTATTTGCAGTCCAGATTAAGCAAAAAGTCCACATGGGGGCTGGGGAAGTGGCTCACTTCTTAAGAGTGGGTGCCACTCTAAAACGAAAACTTAAATTTGGATTGCAGAATGCACAAAAAGTGTCAGCTCTAAGGATGTGGCATGTGCACGCCTGTAACCCCAGCATTAAGGTGGTGGAAACTGGGGACATCAGAGCTTTCTGACTGTCAGCCTAACTCTGAGGAAGTGAAAGACCCCAACTCAAAGGAAGAAGTCAGAGTGTGATAGAGCAGGGCACTTAGCATCCTGCTCTGGCCTCTGTGCCTCACATGCCCCCTTCACACATACACGGGCACAGGCACACACGCACACACACACACACGCACACACACGCGCACACACACACACACACACACACACACACACAAAACTCACACATACAAATAAATTAAGGGCTGCATGCTTATTGGACAGAGACACATACCAGGGAGGAGCTCGGAGTGGGACTGACAAGGATGCATTGTATCCATTGTTTTGATTTCTCTTGACGAAATTCAGACCAAGATGTCAAATTTTACCTGTGTACCATTTTCTTAATAAAACTATCAATAGGTTGACGTGATTAATTATCTTCCAGGAGCTAGATAGGGAAGAACTGTCTAAAATGGCATGTGGGCCGGGGGTTGGGGGGGTAGGGGGTGGAGGATGGTGCGTTGGGTGTGTATATTTGTACATATTTGAGAGCCTGTGGATTGTCTCCAGCACGCAAGCTTCACGGAATCTATCAGAGAAAGAAGGAAGCATGAATGAGACTTGATTTGAAGGATCAGGCACCTGTGTAAAACTATGGCTCAGAAAGGGGACAACTCAAGCCCCTGACTTCTGATAGAGAAGTGGGACAAGGTATATCCACAGGATGAAATGCCATCCGCTATAAAAAGGAATAAAGTACCGATGCAAATATGAATGAACCCCAAAAACAGTAATGCTAAATGAAGGAAGCTAGTCACAACCAACCGCATGTTGTATGATCCAACATATTTAAAATGCTCAGAATAGCACGTCCATAAAAGCAGAAATTAGAGAAGTAATTGCCTAAGGATGGGGACAAGGAATGACCACCAATGGGTCTTCTGAGGTCACAGGAATGTTCTAAAGTCAGATTTGGGTGGTAATTGTGCGATTATGTAAATTCACTAAATGAGCTGACTTGTAATCAAACAGGTAACTGTTCTATGGAGGGCAAATTGTATACTAATAAAGCTGTGTTTTTAATTGGTTGGAGATTCTGAAATATTTTCCCCCAAGAAGACCATAGATATAATTAAAGCAGTCTTTAGAGAGGGTTGGGGAAAGATCTGGGATAATGGATGCTTCTGTTCTATTGCATAACTGAATATCAACGGTATTTTCCACGTGAAGACATGGACATTGGATCTGGGCGCCGGGTTCTCAGGGACACTGAGGACTTCAGTGATTAATGGAAGAACCAGAGTAGGCGAGAATGGAGACGCACAGGACAGCACAGGACAGCAGTAGGAAAACGTCAGGAGTTGAAAGGCACATGCTACTCTAGCAACTGGATAGGAAGACTCATAGCTAAAGACTATCAGAAGGTAAACTGAGTCAAACATGAAAGCAGGAACACACCCCTTTACAGACCTAGCAAAGAAAGCAAAGTATTATTATCTAAAGGAAATAGTGGGAAAGGGAAAGGGTAGACACACATACGTACACACTCACACACACACACACACATCACTCACACACATATACACACACACATACACACATATACATACACATAGACACACACACATACACACACACACAAACATACACACATACACATACACACACACTCACATACACACACATAGACACACACATATGCTCACACACACTCACACACACACTCACACACACATATGCTCACACACACTCACACACACATACACACACACATACACACACACTCACATACACACACACATAGACACACACACATACACACACACACATATAGACACACACACACTCACACACACACACACTCTCACACATACACACACACTCACACACACACACTCACACACACACACACACATATAGACACACACACTCACACACACACACACACTCACACACACATACACACACACACACACACACACACATATAGACACACACACACACACACATATAGACACACACACACACACACACTCTCACAAACGGCTGATGCTTTTGACACTGCACCTACAGCGATGACATGGAGCGGCTCCCGCATCACCATCATTTCATTCCGGACACTGGCCGACCTTGCTCCCCGGGGCCAGCTTGGTAAGGAATGCTGACGATAAGGAATGTGGGTTGTCACAGGTTAAATACAACAGAATTTCTGGGTGTTCTTATAGGATACGGAGGTGTGCATAGGCCGGCACACTTGTGAAGTCTAGGAACTCTGGGTCAAGGCTGGCTGAACCCTCAGCATGTCACGTGAGGGATCTTCAGGGAGACTCCACCTTTCTAGGGTGTTCTGTGTGGGCTCCCTTTGCCTTGCTTCTGCTGCTGAGATTTCTGTTAATGTTTTATTATTTTGTCAGTTTACAAAGTAACGGGTTTCCTTACCGCATTTTCATACACCGTTTTGATCTGCCTTCCCCTCATCTCCTCCTCTTCCCCATCTCTCCTCTAACCCTGCTTCTACCTTCCACATCCAGTACCACTTTCTATTTCCATACCACAAAGGCTCTATCACCCTCCTACCCCCCTTAAGCCCCTCACTGCATCAGTATTAATACATATATGACCTATGTAATGTATCATCTGTAATATACATGTATAAAAATACATATATGCATAATTCATATATATAAAGTTTGATATATGTGTAAATTTTCTTTGGCATTGAAGAGAAGGAGTTTGGTCACTAAGGGCTGTGGTTTGGATGCTTCGCTATTTTAAGTGATGTATTAGGTCACATAATCACTTTTCCTACTTTGCATGTCCTTTCCCATAACGCATCTGATTTTAACCATATCCACCCCCAATCGTGCACAGGCGTTAGATGGTAAATCGAGGACACAGTTCCCTTTACTCCGCATGCACAAATTCGGACCCTCCGTTCATCCTGCCAAGATACTTTGGGGACATATTTGAACAGAAACTGAGTTTAACGGAAGTTAGGGGAGAAGAAGCAAACCCTGTTTTTCAGACAGGGGTGAGGCCAGGGCTGCTAGCTGTGCTGTGTCCTGGAGGGGTGCATGGTGCCTGCCGGTGAGGGAGCTGGGCGCAAGTGCACGGTCAGAGGGAAGCATAGTGTGCAACCAAACGGTCCCAGGGGGCAAAGCTGCGTCCCTGCTTCCCTGCAGCCTCTTTACCATGGTCATCACTGTTCTGTGTCTGTTGATGGACATCTAGGTTGCTTCCATTTCCTACATATCATGACTAAAGCCCCAGTGAGCCTGTATTTCCACAGCAGGAAATGGGGCCCTTCGGGAATATGCCCAGGAGCGGCACGGTTGGGGCTCACGCAAGCCTTGGTTTTAGCCATGGGAAACGCCTGTCCTTTGAAGCTCTTTGCTTTCCCTGTCCATTCCTTAGAGCCCAGTGCCCTGGGAGTGTCTGGTCCCAGCATTTATCCTGAAGGCTCACAGCATTGTGCCCTGAGGATGTGATGGATTTAGTCCCCAGCTGAGTGACCTCGGGATGCCTTTCTGCTTTCCATTAATTTATCGGGGCCAGGGTTCACTTTCAGGCATTGCATTTAACAAATTGTTAAGCTCTTTAGGAGAGGGGTCATGTGACCTCTAAAGACTTCTAAAACACAGCCCCTCATTCACAGCGCCCCTGCTAACATCAGGAGCATCTGGCACCATGACCTGCTGGAGAAACAAGCATTTCCTCCTTTATCCCCGGCACTCTCCTTCCTGCTAGGACTCTGCTGCCTCGCCGGAATCCATCTATAGCTATGAGATACTTCCTATCGATAGTAGATAAGTCCCAGCCAGAAATACAAGCCCGTGACAACCTGACCACTGAAACCCTGTCAAGTAACCCCTAATTTTGAAGCGAGTGGTTCATTCCCCGCAAACTGATTTACGCACTGTTTGAGGTTTGGCGAGTTGTGTTGTTTGTCTGTTATTACCAGGAACTCGGCTGTGCCTAATCACTCAGACCATTGACACAACCCAGCTCACCTCCCCAGAAAACCTCCTTTGTCAGCACATCTAGAGTCTGCTAATTAAATCAACGATGACATTATTCACTTTCTCAAGAAAACAAAGTCCCTGTGCCCCACCATCAAGGTTTCCTTTTCCCTCTTGCTCACTGTCTCTCGGATTGTCTCTGCCTCTCGGTTTCACGAGCAGTGAGACTATCCAAGTTCAGCTATTCCTCTGCTGGTCTCCTGCTGTCAAACAGCAGCAGCAAACTGGTGGTGACACCCTTCCCTCCCGGGAGCTCAGTAAGGAGTGAACGTGGATGAGTGTACACAGACACACAGGCATGCCCCAGACACGTGTGCACACCGGCTCAGCCATGTTACCACCTTCAGAGAAAAGACGCTTGTCCCGCATGTCTTTGAGCCTGGGCTTTTTCATTCTGTGCTAGAAGTGTGGGTTTCGTTAAAACGACACAGTTGCATATACCATGCCCGCTGTCAGCTTTATTCCTGCAGAAATGGTCTGAGTCCCTAGGGATCAATAATTATGGGTCCATGTGATGCTTTTTGTGTAGACTCCACATCTTCAGAATCACAAAAAAAGGTCGCAGGTTTGGGGACCTTAGGATCATGTATTTTCTTAAATTGGACTTTCCATCTTGAATTCACAGAAATTATAAAGTAAAACTAGGGCAAAGGCAATTTGGACAATGTATAGTTGTTTGACTCACAATCGTGTATGTAAGAGAGAAAAATTAGAATTAAAATAACAAGTGGAATAATTCTGAAAATAGAATTATTTATATAGTCATTTTTTAACAATGGCCCTTAAAATGATTAATTCTTAGCAAGAAGCAGGGTGTTTAAAATATTCTTAATTGACTGCAAAACCCATAGTCAATTACTGTGAGATGCCCAAGGGCATGGCCCTGTGGTATTTTGAAAGGTCACTATAGTTTATAGCTAGCTCACTTGGTCCCAGATCCAGGATGTGGCTGGCTGCCCCGAGGTGGAGGATTCTGGCTGAGCTGAGTTCTCCACAGGTTTCAGTGCAGAAGGGAGGCTGCCTTCCCAAATGTGTTCCTTTGGGGTTGAAAAACAAGCCTTTTCTGAAGGTGGTACCTGGAAGAAATAACGTGTTTAGTGTCTATAAATAAGTGAGAGTACTTGTGATGATGAATCAAGCAGAGTCCAACAGACTCAAACGTAAGGAATGGCCGGACCAAAGCAAAGGAGATGCGGCAGAGCCGAGCATGGCCTAAGCAAGCAGAGAGGTCCAGGATAGGTCTGGGGGCGGGGCTGGGCTCAACCACAGCCCCATAGTTAATTAACTGATTAATGGTTTGGGAAGACGCTGTGCCAGGAATCTGGAAGTCACGGGAGCCCAGGTCTGGTCACACACAGGGAAGACCTGCTGCCAGGCAGGGAGGGAGCAACACACCAGGGTTTCTCTTCCTCCCACTCTGCGTCTCACACAGGGCTCCCATGGCCATTCGGTAGGGCAGCCTGAGCTTGTGGACGGAGTTGTATCTGCATAGTCCACTCCTGTTGCACGCTTTTCACGGCCGTTGTCACACCACGGAGATGAATCTGAGTGACTATGAGACTGTGAGGCCCCAAGGCAAAGATCAAACAAACATCTGTGTGCTGTAGCGTTTCCAGAGCCAGCTCCAGGACCTTCCCCCACCCTGCCATGCCCCTGCCATCTCCCTGGAAAATGACTGTCTGTAAACCATGTTCCAAATCCAATCACCACGGCAGTTCTGAAGCCTGACACAAGCCAATGCCTACTTCACGTCTACCAGTCCCAGGATGAGGGCTGTGCACTCCGTAGCATAGGGAGCCCTGTTTAGAACCTGCAACTCCAGAGAGCCTGGGAGAGCATGAGGAGCCGAGAGGGAAAGCTGAAGCAATCTCACTAGAGGAGTGATCCCATGTGACCTGAACCTGTCAGCAGGTTCAAGGCAGGGCACCTGGCTTGAAGCTTCATAGAGACGCTGCTGTCAGAGTACAGCAACCACTTAAACACAATCCAGAGTTAAAACAGTTGTGGAGACATAAGCAGGACATGCCTTGAGAGACAGACAACCCATCACCAGTTTTAATTCTCCAAAATTATCCGTAAATTACATTCCTTCACACTATACTCTTACTGTGAAAAACAAGTAAAGTTTAAACACTGATGATTAATTTCATGCTACTTTGATGGAGCCAAGAGATGCCGAAATAGTTGGCAAAACGATAAATCTGGGTGTGTCTGAGATGGTCTTCCTGGAGGAGACCCACACTAGGATCAATGGACCATGGAAAGCACATGGCCTGTCCCACTTGGGTGGGCACCACCCAACTTGCTGAGGCCCCCTGAACAACAAAGGGAGTCGTGAAGAACAGATCCATTCTCCCTACTTGGCCGGGGATGTTCCTCTTTTTCAGCCCTTGGATCCAGCACTCCAGATGAATGGGATCTCATATTTGGACTAAAATCATCCACTGGATCTCTTGGCTTTTCAAGTTGCAAGTGGTATTTTATGGGTCGTGCTGACCTCAATAACCATATGAATTAATTGTGTGTGTGTGTGTGTGTGTGTGTGTGTGTGTGTGTGTGTGTGATACAAATACTTCCTGACTACTATAATATATCCCTATAAGCCCATTACAACTAACAAAAATCAAATACACATGATACGCCAAGCCTACATCACATCATAGCTTAGCAACAAGGAATGCTATGGTGTATCAGTGGTTTGCTCTTGTGGCGGAAGCTCGCTGCCTACCACTCATCGTCACGAGCCGTACCCTACCGTCATCGTCACCGTCATCCTGGGTATGCTGGTTTGAAAGAAAATACCTCCCATGGGTCCTATGCTTGAGTACTTGGTGCCTAGTCCATGGCGTTCTTCGGGATGAATAAGGAGACACGGCCTTGTTAGAGGAGATATGTCACAGGGTTTCGAAAGACTCATACCATTCCCAGTGCACTCTCTGATTCCTGCGTGTGGAGTGGGATGTGTGCCACGTCTGCCTGCTCGCTACAATGCTGTCTGCGCTGACGGTGATGGACTCCAATGATTCCTTCAGTAAGCCTCCTTTGGCCATGTGTTTTGTTTTTTGTTTTTGTTTGTTTGGTTTTTTGTTTGCTTGTTTTTTTTATCATAGCAATAGAAAAGTTACTTACTAATATGTTGGGGAAAGATCAAAACTCAATGCATGTTTCTTCCAAATGTATTTCACTTTTGTACATTTGTGACAAGAACAAATCTTAAGTCTGGCCATCATGTCAAGACAGTGAGAGTGTGTATACACTCTATCAGCTCCAATTCCCTGAAGAAACCAGACTAAGACAGAGGCCAGGCCTGTGTTATCTTCCCTTTGCAGAAGTTGACTTCACATGTCAGTTTCCTGACAGAAGCTGTACAAGGACACTTGCGGTCTTGATAGTGACCCAGACTGTGTAGGCACAAGGCTCAATATACCGGGACTGGGCCAATGAGATGGTGTGAATGAAGGCTGTCTTGGTTTGGGTTTCTATTGCTGTGAAGAGGCACGATGACCATGAAGGCTTTTTATAAAGGAAGCCATCTAATTGGGCTGGCTTACAGCTTCAGATGTTCAGCCTGTTATCGTCATGGTGAAGCACAGTGGTTGGTGTGCAGGCAGGCAGGCACGGTGCTGGAGAAGGAGCTGGAGTCCCTACATCTTGACCCCATAGGCAACAGGAAGTAGTCTAAGACACTGGGCATGGCTGGAGCATATATGAGACATAGCCCACCTCTACAGCGACCTACTTCCTCTAACAAGACCATACATACTCTAAAGAAGTCACTCCTCCTAATAGTGCCACCTTATGAGATTGTGGGGCAATTACATTTGAACTACCACAAAGTGGTGGTAATTAACCCATCCAGGCTCGTGATCATGTGGAGGAGAGAAGTTGGGGCTGATAGACAGTTGGGCTCTCTCATCGCAAATATTCTGCCCAAACTCCAAACCATCTTCCCTGCTTGTAAGAATGATAACTGCTGTATTATTCGATTTAAGTCTTCATTTTGGAACCTGAAGGAGAGTTTTCCCCCACGCATTGCTTACTAATCAACTTTATTTTTTACAGCTTGTCATTTTGTTTAATGTTGCGAAACACTGCAATTTTTTACAGTAGGATCTGGTTTTGCAAATAGATGTCTAAACTTAAGTAAAATAATGGATGTAACAAATGCCGCCCAACGTGACAGCTTTGCTCTGCCAATGCAATTTGCTGGCTCTGAAGAGTAAATGCAGAACAGACTGCCATCCTGAGAACAGCCTGCACGTGACAGACAGGGAACTGGGTACATGTCGCGTGCTGCTGTGTCGGGTAGCAGACGTTTGCCCTGGATCCTGCTCCTTACTCACTTGGCACAGTCGGTTCCTCAGGGTTGTTGTGCTGGTCCTAGAGCCTCCTCGGAAGGAGGTCTTGCCTCAGAGCAAGAACGTAGTGCAGTTTAGTGCGCTCCCGCACTCTTTTATTTGGCAATGATAAGTCAGGGAGTTGGGTGTTGCCTGGAATAGTTTTCACAGATACCACGTCATCCTTTAAAAGGCAGATGACATCATTCGTCCTTCAGGGTCCTGCACAGTCAGGAGTCAGGACCAAAAGGGGTTCATTGGCGCCATCAGGCCAGATGCTCAGGGAGGGCCCATCTGCCATTCCTCCTGACAGGCAGTCTAGAAAATCCAGGGAAGAATAGCAATAAGGAGTAACAATAATAATGGAGTCAACAAGTGGCTTTTGCCATCAGAGCCTTGGTTTCCAGTCCTCAGGAAGAAAACCTAAGGATACACATCGATTTAGCTAGGTCGGGAGGGGGAGGAGCAAACTGTGAGACGCGGTCAGGTAACTAATAGTCTCTCCAAAGATGCTGGTGGGACAAGCATGTCTATCGGGCTTTGTTTTCTATTGTAGTCACAAAAAACGTAGACGTAGTAATGACAGACTCCCTGAAGCATTGGCTGTAGGGACTTGGAAGAAAAAGTTTGCCAACCCCTGACCTGGTTGGCTTGAGTAAACATGAATATGAAGGGGTGACACAATGTCCCTCGACGGTCACTTTCTTTCCCATGCCAAGAAAACATACAAAAATAAAAAATAAAAATGTGTATATGGGTATACATCTCTATATTTATGTAACAACAATTCGTGGAAAAGAAGGCCATGAGGTTTAAAGAGAACAAGTAGGGATATGATTAATGGTTTGAAGGTAAGGGAAGGAGGGAGGGAGGGGGGAGGGAGGGGGGAAGGGAGGGAGGGGTAAATGACATATTATGTTTGATAGGTGTCACCCACTGGTGTCATGGAGTGAGGGGCTCATAAGTTTAAAATGTTTTCTAATGTGCATGTTGCTCACTAGAAGCCAGGAAAGACCAGAAGCAGCGAGCAGAAATCCAACCTCAACAAATTTAAGCAATTCAAACGGGAGGGTGTTGCTGGAGCTAGGGTGTGGGCGTGGTCAGTGTGGTGGAGCACTTAGGTTCTTTCTGCCCCTAACATAAAACAAACACATGGGGGCAGTGATATGGCCCAGTGGGTAAGGGTGCTTGCCACCAAGTCTGAAGACCTGAGTTCAATCCCCGGAACCTACATGGCAGAAGACAACCAACTCCCACAAGTTGTCCTCCGACTTCCAAACACAAGCCATGCATGTGTGCATCCCCTTACACACAACAATACTTTCTCTAAAACTTAGACAAATAAATAGAAAAGTTAGGTAATGACAGAATCTTAGAAAATCGGGTGCTTTCTCTTCAAGCATGTTGGTCTTATAATCAGAGTGTCTGGTCTGACACGCGAGGCGAGAATGGTTTTCCATTTCCATGAGAACTTACCTAGCGCTCGACACACACGTTATTTATCCCTTCAGCAGCAACACGAGGAGCAGGCATCACTACTATTACTCTGCCCACCACACAGATGGGGAAACCGAGGCCGAAAGAGGCTAAGTAAACTTATTTAAGATCACTTGGGAAGTTCATGGCCGAGCCCACGTTTGAGCGATGTGAATCTCCAGAACAGGTGCTTCACCCTTGCGATAAAGTGACTTTTTCAGGGGTTACTCGAGTAAGAGCGGAAAATAGCTGGTGGCTCATACTGGCATCCGCGGAGCAGACCACATTCTGGACCCAGCTGAGCAGGACGCCTTGCATGGCACGGCCACCCAGGGCGGGAGTCAAAGGGTACTGGCATGCCTTGAATTCACTCAGATAGGCTTGCTGGAAATGGGAATGTCTATGAAAAGCCGGCTGAGAACGGAAAGGAGAGGGAGAGTGAAATTTGGATCTCGGGCCTTCCTGAGGCAGGGGGACAGCCACCGTGGTGGCGACACCCATGCAGAAGCCTAGGGGCATTGCCACAGCTGCAGAGAAGAGGACATCTGGGGTCAGAGAAGGGTGGAGGGGCCGAGGAAAGACAATGCAAAGCTATTGTGGGCTTCGGAGCAGGGGAGTAGCTTCCTGAAAGTGGCATCTTGGAAGATGATCCTGCCAGCTATGTGTAGGATAAACTGGGGCAGGCAGAAGTGGGAGGCAGGGAGCCCGGCTTAGCAGTGGCTACGGCCATTCAGTCACCATGCAGTAAGTGGGAGGATGGGAGGGAGGGACCAAGAAGGAAGGACATACCAAAGAGGTGAGGTGGAAAAGGACCCTGGCTGCCAGCTTCCTGGAGACTCCGCGGCAGCGTCAGAGGGTGGCCAAGAAACTTCCACGGCTTCGTTTCCCAAGAAGACGCTGACTGGATAGGGGTGACCTTAGGAACTCAGAGCTAACCTTGGCCCCCCTTCCCCTCCCGTGGAGGGTGAGTCTGGGGACTGCTTTTGGCTCTGTGTCTGCCCCCAAAATTGCCAATGTGGAGTGCCGAGAGCCCCACCAGCCAATCTCTCCATCTCATATTTGGGGCTACAAATACCATGTGATTGTAATTCACTAAGCTGTATTATTTCAGCATCTGGAGAGATGGCCCATAAAGTGTGATGTCAGTGGTTTCACAAGAAATTATTATATGGAGAACTGGTGCTTGACTGTGTTGACCAATGTTGGACAAGGACATGCACCATTACTAGGAGAGACAGTCTAAGACGGTGAAGCAGCGATATAATAATAATAATAATAAAATAATAATAATAATAATAATAAACAACACATAAAATAATAATAACACCTCATTTGCCTCTTCTGGTGAAATTGTTGGGATTTTTTGTTTTGTGTGGTAGGGTTGCTTGAGAAGTTGTAAGACGTGATATTACTATACTGCCTCAGTCTCCCCAGTGCTATGATTGCATGCATGCTTCACCATGTTGAGCATTGGACTAGACTCACTGACAGGGACCAAAAGTTCTCACATGTGTGAGTGGTTCTGCCTCCAAACAAAACCTTTGCATGGGGACAGAGCTCAGAAAAGTTGGAGGCAGAAGAAAATGAAAGGAAGGACTAAATCCCAGTTTTCAGGACTGAGAGGGACTTCCCAGACTCTTCTCCGTCTCTGTGGTTTCTCTTGAATGAAATAACCTTTAGTATGATTCAGCCAGTGACAGCAGCCCAGAGACAGGAGCGGGTGGCAAGAGAAAGACTGTTCTGACCCGCCGTGCCGTGAAGACCGTATTTGCACACAGAAATGCAGACAGGCTTCCCTTGGCATCAGATTCCTGTTGCTCTAAAGACCTGGGCAGACGGCGTTTTTTGGCCAACCGTGTCTACGTGAGATGAAGGAGGTTTCCCTGTGGTTTCCAGTGTCTCGTCTCACAAGGGTCAGGCCCGTGTCACTTACGGCTTCTGTGTGTGTCCTCCCTCATTCCACCATGGCATTCTAGTGGGCCCCCAGCCCGTGAGACTCTCAGCGACTTCTTCTTGTCCTCATGTGGCCACCAGCCAGTCAAGACACCTTGTCAGGGTTGGGTTTTTCTTCTCGTTTTTAATTAAAGTCACCAAAGTCAGCTCATTCGGGGGTTTTTATTTGAATTTCGGTGCTGGAGTTGAAAGTAGTATATTTCCAAATGCAATGTCCATCTCCTCCACCCACATCCATGAAGGCAAACTTACCTGGTAATTAGGTCTTCGCTGATATAATACAATAGATGGGGTCGCTTTGAATTAATGTGTGCTACAACCCAGGGCCACCAGTACGCCTGTAAGAAGAGAAAAGATCTAGATAAATGCAGGCCATGTAACAATGGAGGCGTAGGTGAGAGTGGTGTGTGACAAGCCCGGAGAGAATCATGGGTCTCACTCCCCTGAATGCCTTGATTAGGGAGTCTGGGAAATGAATCTTTATTGTTCCTATGCCACTGTCTGTGGCCCTTGTTGTAGTACAGTACACAGACGCTAGCGCGCTGAGGGATTCTTGCTAACGTTCTATCCTTAGGAGTTATTACTACCACAGTTATAATAGTAAAATAGTAAGTGAACCTTTCCTCCGTGTCTAGGGTGTCTGCAAGCCTGCAGCAACTCCCAGGAAGTAAATTCGGAACAGGAAATGAAGGGTCCCGTGGCTTAAAATGACTCAGACCACTGAGCGGGAAGGCTGTGAATCAGCTGAAGGCTCCGTGGCCCCAAGAGTCCCTGCTGTCCGGAATATTTACCTTGTGCTGAGAAGCTCATCCTTCCCAAGCATGTATCCCAAGGTTATGGGGAGAGGGAGCATGGAGCCTTTGCCAAAATTCTCAGTGCTTTCTGTTTTGGGAATCATTTGCAAAATTGTCATTTAGAATTTGTCTTTGATTTCACCCAGAAATATTGACACATATGCTGTTATGACAAGGCAAAAAACAGTCATCATGCGTAGTTTCTCGTGAATCCAGAAATTAAATTTAACTGTGTTTGTCTGTAATTCATCCAAAATTTAAAATAAAAACATTGCTTTTTTTCCCCCCAAAGCAAGTTATTTCAATGCAAGTGTAATTTGGATATTTAAATATGTCATAATGACAAGTATATCCATACTTTGTGGGCTTTGTAGAAGAGACGTTTACATACTGTATACACTTCAGCGATGCAAAAATTAATAAACATTTATCAAGCAGAAATGGGGAACACACACTCTTTTCTTATACTTGTTGGAATGCATTTCTATTTTATCTATCATCATTGCGTGTTGGTGCTTGTGGACCGTGGGTGTGCACACAGCACGATGCACGGGTAGAGGTAACAGGACAAGTTTTGAGAGTCAGTGTCTCCCGTGTTTATGAGGGTTCAGAGGATGGAACTCAGGCCACCAGGCTTGGATCACGGTGCCTTTACCTACAGAGCCATCCCACTGAGTTCTGCCTGGAATATATAAATCCACATTTCACACTGATTCACTATTTTTTTTTTTTACTCTTCTCTTTTCCCAATGCACTCTGGGAAAGCTTTGTCATACGTCAATCAAGGTTTCTTGAGCTTGGCTGTGGGTTAATCAGTATCTCTCAACCTCGACACTGTTGACATTTCAGGATAGATCCTTGCATGCCACTCTGTGCATGACAAGGTGTCTAGCAGCACTGAGGACATCTTAGCCCTGAATGCTGGTAGTTAACCCCACTCACCCCACAAAACACATCCCCAGACAGGGCCGGTGCTTCTTCGGAAATTTTGCAAAAGCACTGTGTAGAGGGCACCACATGTGTAAGTTCTTCCCGTTGCTAGGTAGAAAGGCTGAACACTGAGCTTGGACTCAAGCCACACTGGAACAATTCTGTAAGCAAACAGGGAGATGGAACATGTGATAAATTACCTAGCACATTCCACATCTCTCTCCACACCAGGATCCACTCATCTCGGGGCTAGTTCCCAGGGGCAACTCCCCAGGACCACAGCATCCCTGTTAGCACTGCTCCTTTCTTTGCTCCTCAGGGGGTCTGTCCCTGGTTAACCTGCACAAAGTGAAGGGAACAGGCATCCTCTTCCAAGGGCATTGTGTCAGCCAAAGTGTCCAGATAAGCGGTGACCAAACGATCTCAGCCGAAGAAGAATCAATCCCTAACATGGTTTGTGGTTCAGTGCTGCACTATTATAGTCATTGTACAAAAGAAAACTTTTGTTGTCTAAGAAAACATACTAGGCAGATTTTTCCACTTTCTAGCCCTCGCTGTGTTGACAGGGGTGCTGTTCCAAGGAGATGGCCTTGTCTTATGGCCTTGCAGAGACACGGTAGGCACTGTGATATTCAATCAGACCTCTGAACCCATAGGTTCTACATCTATGGACTCAACTAATTGCAAATAAAAATGGCTTTAAAAAAAAAAAAAGAAAAAAGGAGGTGGGGCATAGCTCAGTTAGTATTTGTGAGTCTCTAGGGTCAATCCTCAGCACTACAAACTAGGCTTAGCAGTGCACGGCTGCAATCCTAGCTCTGAGAAGGTAGAAACAAGAGGATTTAAAGTCCAAGGGCATCCATGGCATACAGTTAGTTCAAGGCCAGCCTGGCTTATAGGGGGCTTTATCTCCTAAAAAACAAAAACCCAGAACAAGTGAACTGTACTACTAAACCTCCTTTCCTGCCAATATTCTCAAAATAATACAATATAATCATTCATAAGGGATTTAGATTGCCATAAGCGTTGTAAGTAACCTAAGGATGTCTTAAAGTGTACAAAAGTGTGCCCATAATCCACATGCAAAGATAGGAGACTTGATCATCACACACAGAGTTTGGTATTCTCGGGTTCTGGAACGGGTCCCCAAGGATACAGAAGGACGGCTGTGTATCTGTGGAGTAAATGAGTAATCTCGGGCAGAGGAGATAAGGGAGCAGTGTTTAAATGGTGGGGGCCATAGAGTTCAGGCCTTTTTTTTTTTTCTTGACAGATTTACTTTTGTTGTTATTATTGTTTTTTTTTTTTAACGTTTATACTTGAATGTACCTTACATGTGCGTGGACACGTTTGTGGAGAGTTCACTTGTGTGTTTTTCAAATGTGGAGGCCAAAGGACAACTTGATTGTCTTTCACAGGAATGCCATCCACCTCCTTTGAAACAGATCCTACCACTGGCTTGTAACCGGCCAGTTAGTCTGGGCCGGTTGGCCAGGGAGCTGCAGGGAACCGGCTGTGTCCACCGCCCAGCGCCTGCACCGCAAGCACATCCCTGGCCTTTTCACGCGGGTCCTGGGCCTTCAGGCTTGGGAGGCAAGCACTTTCCCAACTGAGCTGTGCCGCCAGCCTGTCCGTAGTGCCCTTTGGCTGTGACACAGCCTGAAAGGTGACCACGGTCAGTATAGGTGGCGTATGGTGAGGGCGGTTCTCAGATGGTGCCAAGGAAATGGCCGGGCACAGTCGTGAGGAGACGCATTGCCTATCCCAACAAGCACAGCCCCAGAATCTCAGAGTTCAGCTATTTTTAATAACCGAGGTGCACCAAACACCACAGGAGTCGCACGTGGTCCGGGTGGTACTTGAGGACCCTGAGTGTGTCACCTTGCTAATGGCCTCCTGGGGCTGTTGTTCAAAGCCTGCTGCAGCTTTTGAAATTGCAGAGGTGGCGGCGACTTCCTGTGGGGTGAGCGAGTGAGTTCCCCGGTGTTCACACTAAATGTTGAAGTGTTGCACGCTGCTGGTTGAACATACATCGTGCCGGGTGAGGCTGGCTACTGGCCTCTCCGGCTGAGCTGTGCGTGCCTGAATTCCACGCAGCACGTATTGCCTCTTGACGCGTGGTGCATGCCGAAAGCCGTTCCATCACACCGGCGCCGCCCTGAATCCACTGGTCAAGAGTTGTGTTTTGAGGCCGCCTTTCAGAAGAGACCCTGGTTTATGAGCGCCTCTGAGTTTTGTCATCTTAGTGGGATTTGAACCATTGTCCCCCCCCCCCCAACCACGCTCATTTACTTTACTGCTTGATTTCGTGTTTCAGATGCTGGGGGCTGTCTTTTGCCACCGCAGTGCCTTCTTGGAAACGAAGTTTGTTGCAGCAGCAATCTCTCTGGTTCTTGATTCCTGCTGTAAATCCCCAAGTACTCATTAAGACCTAGTCCCTTACAGCATGAGTGCTGCTCTGTCAACAGCTCAGCTGCCAGGGTTGCTAACTGACTGACAGCACTTACTCTGCCTGGTGGTGGTGGGGGGCCTTGGTAGAGCAGGACTGGAGACCAATTAGGCTATAGTGAGATCCAAGAGGACGCCGTGATCACAAGGACTGATCACAAGGACAGAGCTTTGGAGGCCATTCTTCGTGTCTTAGTTTTCTAAGGAGCCGTGGATATTCTGGATCCCTGGCTCTGCAGCCGCACCCCTGTGCTGAACTCTGCTCTGGGCTCACTTGTATATCCTCCCCTCTTCATTTCAAAGGCGCCCCATGGTTTCCCGTGGCCTTGGGTGTCCGCATGCACTAGAATCCACGGGGCGCTTATGTCCTGTTGAATGATTTCTGTGGTGATTGCTGTTCTGCTGCGTAAATGCCCTTTTAAAGGGCAAAGCGAATGCTCTTCTAGAGCAACTGTGGGGTACGGAGAGGGGGGATTCAACATGGAAAATTCCAGCATACGTTAAAAAAACAAGAAGCTGTTCCTGAATGAGTCGCACGCTGCTATTTGAATTTATGCCCTGGGGAAAAGTTGGAGAAATCAGAAAACACAGTTCATTATTATTTGTGTAGATTATGCAAACTTTGCTTTTTAAAAAAAAAAAATGTCTAAGTCGCAGAGAATTGGGACAGGAATCTGGACTGTATGTGAGACAGATTAGTGAGCAGGATGTTGATTTATAAACGGCAACAACCAGTTCCTTATAGTTTCCACAGTGGTTGTGTCTCCTACACAATAATTCCCAGTGCCCCCCTCTGAAAGCCCTTGGTACTCAGTTAGCCCCAAGGTGTAATGTTTGATAATATAACTGCTCCTTCTGTCACCGAATTTTGTACAAACGCATTACATGTGGCCTGGAATAGTAGAGATTTATGTATGGGTATGGAAAATAAGAATCAGCATTGATTAAAAGCCCCAGATAGACCATCCAATACCGCCCAAAGAACATCAGTTATTTTGCATTTTGACGTGGCGATTGATAACTCATAAATGCAAGCAGGAATGACAAATGCGGATGGAAACTGCCTTTGACAAAAACGATAACAGTATCAGTCTCCAGGGGCGGTGGAGGTATAAGCAGGAGCTGTTTAAAATATTTAATCATTTTATGAAGGCTGCAAGATGTTGTTTGACCCTGAAGGAGCGTGAATGTCACATGGATAGAAATGGCCGAGTCTTTGAAGTGAAGAAAAAAAAAGAAAAACTGGTGTTATTATAGATCCTTCTTGACATCCTATCATTTTTGTATAGGATTAAAAATATGTATACACAGCACTAGATAAGGGCTCCTTCAGCAGATGTTGTGGTTGAAGGGAAAGGAATTTTCATTTCAGCATCCAACACATTTCTATTTTCTTCCAAACAGGCAGAATAGACCCAGGAGATCCTACTGACAAAGATAACTTTGGGTTTTCTTTGTTGTTTCTGCTGTCATTGTGTGTGTGTGTGTGTGTGTGTGTGTGTGTGTGTGTGTGTGTGTGTTTCTGTGTGTGTGTGTGTGTTTCTATGTGTGTGCTTGTGTTTCTGTGTGTATGTGTTTCTGTGTGTATGTGTGTGTGTTTCTGTGTGTGTGTGTGTGTGTTTCTGTGTGTGTGTATTTCTGTGTGTAGATGTTTGTGTGTGTTTCTGTGTGTGTGTGTGTTTCTCTGTGTGTGTGTTTCTGTGTGTATGTGTGTGTGTTTCTGTGTGTGTGTGTGTGTGTTTCTGTGTGCAGATGTTTGTGTGTGTGTGTATTTCTGTGTGTAGATGTTTGTGTGTGTGTGTGTGTGTTTCTGTGTGTGTGTGTGTGTGTTTCTGTGTGTGTGTGTTTCTGTGTGTAGAGGTCTGTGTGTGTATGTGTTTCTGTGTGTGTGTGTGTGTTTCTGTGTGTGTGTGTGTTTCTGTGTGTGTGTTTCTGTGTGTGTGTGTGTGTTTCTATGTGTGTGTATGTGTGTGTGTTTCTGTCTGTGTGTGTGTGTTTCTATGTGTGTGTGTGTGTGTTTCTATGTGTGTATGTTTCTGTGTGTAGATGTGTGTGTGTGTGTTTCTATGTGTGTGTGTGTGTGTTTCTGTCTGTGTGTGTGTTTCTGTGTGTGTGTGTGTGTTTCTATGTGTGTGTGTGTGTGTGTTTCTGTCTGTGTGTGTGTTTCTGTGTGTGTGTGTGTTTCTGTCTGTGTGTGTGTTTCTGTGTGTGTGTGTGTGTGTGTGTGTTTCTGTGTGTGTGTGTGTTTCTGTGTGTGTGTGTGTTTCTATGTGTGTGTGTGTGTGTGTTTCTGTGTGTAGATGTTCACGTGTGAGCAGCTGCATGTATAAATGTGTGTGTCTGCATGTAAAGGCCAACATTATTCCTTAGCAGCTGGATAGTCCTTTGAGACCGTCTCTGACTGCAGTGGAACTCATAGAGGAGGCTGGACTGACTTGCCAGCCCCAGGGATCCATCTGCGTTTGCCTCACACGCACTGGGATTGCACGTGTCCACCCTCCTGGTTTTTATGTGGGTCCTATGGTAAACCTAGTTTCTCCAGCTTGCATGTCAAGCCCTCTACAGATGGGGCCTCTCCCCAGACCCCGGACCTTTGGTTTTTAAATCAGGGATAAATGAGATTTCATTTCTGTTCACTGCTAGGATTGTTTTTGTCCCCCACCCGGGGCATCCCACCTCAATGGGGTTTTGTGTTTGCAGTATATGTTAGGGAGGTTGAATGTCTGAGGTGCGTGTGGCTATAAATAAGCGGGGTTGTATCTATACACCAGGGCCCGCGGTGAAATGACAATCTTAGTTTTTATCTCTTCTGTGCCAGCCCCAGCCCTTTCTTCTGTGTTTACCCAGGTAGCACCTCTGTGGTGGATCCCTGGGTACACTCTGCACGTCCATTGCGTCCTCCTGTGAAAGAAGAGAGGAGGGAACAGCCTGCTCCGTAGTCCCTGCTGGCTCTGTTTCCCGTCCTGGTTTCCCCTCCATCCTGCTTTGTCCACCGTAAGCTTGTGTAAGAAATGCCACGAATTTTCCTTTTTACTGAGTGCCAATGGCTTTTTACAGGGGCTAGTATTTAACTGTTCTTAAATACTCGTGCCATTCATTTTTGGACCATTCTATGGTAATGATGGTGCAGCCATAGTTACTAATCCTGGCTGAAGGGCTGGGTTCCTGGGGTAGGGGCAGCCCATATGCAGACCATGGGGCAGGAAGGTATCCGTTCTCTCTTATTCAAGGCTACTTGTCTTCCCCGGATTAGTAGTTTCCCCACCGAATTAACGATTTTTTTTGTGGTAAAATATCATGAACAAAAATAACTTAGTAAAGAAAGGGTTTATTTTGGTCCTCATGGTCAGGAAGGCATGGCAACAGTGGGGAAGCAGGGCAGCAAGAACACATCAGACCACACTTCATCCATATGTGGCATTCAGAGGAAATCAATCAGAGGGCGGGGCCAGGCTGAAGTTCACCAAAGCCCAACTCCAGTGACACTTCCTCCCAGGAAGGCTGCGCCTTCTAACTGTCCCCCGACCTGCCCCAACCAAAGACCAGGAATTCAAACACATGTGCCTGTGGGGTACATTTCCTGAATGAAGTGTACCACCACACCACCAACCTACGTTCCTAGTGTGAGGAACGTCCGTCCCTCAGAGGAATTTTGTGTTCAAGTGAGGCAGGGAGACCTGACTGAGACTTCCTGACCTCACGCCTCCCACGTCCCCACACCGAACTCACACTTCCTCACACAGACACTAAACATGAAGCCACATGCTTGCTCAAGGGCCACAACCTCTCACACCTTCACCTACACACATGCACACAAACTCCACCTACACACATGCACGCAAACTCCACCTACACACATGCACGCAAACTTCACCTACACACATGCACGCAAACTCCACCTACACACATGCACGCAAACTTCACCTACACACATGCACGCAAACTTCACCTACACACATGCACGCAAACTTCACCTACACACATGCACACAAACTCCACCTACACACATGCACACAAACTCCACCTACACACATGCACGCAAACTTCACCTACACACATGCACGCAAACTCCACCTACACACATGCACGCAAACTTCACCTACACACATGCACGCAAACTTCACCTACACACATGCACGCAAACTTCACCTACACACATGCACACAAACTCCACCTACACACATGCACACAAACTCCACCTACACACATGCACGCAAACTTCACCTACACACATGCACGCAAACTTCACCTACACACATGCACGCAAACTTCCACACTTACAAATCCACCCACTCAAACTCCTCAGTGTACACACAGCCTCACCCTGCCATGTACGTCCTCTACGTTTGCTTCTTCCCGTTTATTTATTTCTTCATCACGGCCTCTTCTGGTACTCTGGAGCAGACATTTGACCTTCAGAGCTAGGAGACAAGCATCCCCTGCTCCTGCCACAGACTGTGCGACCCTGAGAAACTGAGAAGCCCTGCTTCTGAACAGGGTGGTGGGAAAGCTGGTTCTGAGGCCCTGGATGTAATCCCGCGTATTCTCATGAGGAGGCCAGAGGGGATCTCATCAGAGGAGGTGGCCACAAGGCGGAAGTTCAGAGGTAAATATGGCAGCTGTGACGGCTGTTAGCTACTTGGAAGATGGAGGAGGAGACCAGGAGCTGGGGAATTAGGAGAGTACCAGACGCTGGCACTTTCTCCTCTGTATCTCCTAGGAGTCAGCCTTGCTCACCCTCTGATGTCCACGCACTGGGCCTATCTTCTGGCCTCCCTAAATATGGTACAATACATTTCTGCTATTGACTTGGGGTATTTTGTTATAATGAACACGGAGACCAACAGAGACAACACGGGCTACCTGTAAAGAAAGGAAGGCTGAGGTAAGCGTGCCTTGTGTTTTATCACGGGCTACCTGTAAAGAAAGGGCTGAGGTAAGCGTGCCGTGTGTTTTATCACGGGCTACCTGTAAAGAAAGGCTGAGGTAAGCATGCCGTGTGTTTTATCACGGGCTACCTGTAAAGAAAGGCTGAGGTAAGCGTGCCCTGTGTTTTATCGCCCCCTTTGCTTCGCTGAGACATCACACAGGGAAGCACCTCTACACAGAGTCCCTCACGTGTCCCTTAACACACGCACTCCCATCTCCCGGCCACAGCAAGGCCTCTGCGCCAATCTATCTCAAACCCCTAGGTGCTACCCCATGGAAAGGAGCCCTGAAGCTGCTGCCCTGCCGAAGCCGTTAGCAGCCAGAGCTGCTGGCTCCCATCTAGCCAGCCTCCAGCACTCCTCACACAGCCTTTGCCCCACACACAGAAGTCTTGATACTTAGGTTCTACGTTGCCTCCCCTGGGATGCTTCCTCCCTTCTGCTTGTAAATATGAAGTTTAGATTCTAGGAAAGATTTTTCCTTTTGTTTCTGTTTTCTTGTCTACCGCTGTGCTGTGTGCCGAACACAGGGTCCCCCACAATCCCACCAGGCACTCTACCGCTGTGCTGTGCTGTGTGCCGAACACAGGGTCCCCCACAATCCCACCAGGCACTCTACCGCTGAGCTGTGCTGTGTGCCGAACACAGGGTCCCCCACAATCCCACCAGGCACTCTACCGCTGAGCTACACACTCGGTCGTCTTGTCATTCTGTTTTATTTTGGCACAGGGTCTCACTAAGTTTCCCAGAAAGGCTTTCAAGCTGCCCTGAATAACTCAGGGCCAATCTTGAACTTCTCTTCTTCCTCAGCCTCCCACATGGTTGGGATTGCTGGCTTGTGCCACAAGACGTGGCTTCTGGAATGTTTTGTCAACAATTTCAGCCTGTACCAGCACCTCCCTCAACCAACAGCCCATTCTACTTATCCTCAGCTTAGTATACAAATATTCCTTATGATGGTTGCTTGTATATTCCCTAGCTACACTGTACATTTTCTAGAGGGTGCTACAGAAGTCTCAAATACAGTCCATGTCCTGGTTTCATCTCTAATGCTACGCTAAAATACCCTAACCTGAGTGGAGAAAGGGCGTATTTTAGCTAACAGTTCCTGTTTATGTCCCCTGTAACAGGGACGTCACAGTGGCAGGAACCTGAAACAAGTAGTCGCATGCATCACACCCCCAGTCAAGAGCAGAGGGAGGGATGCACAAAAGCCCATTCTTCCTCATGTTCCTGCTCACACTCGGCTTGATCTCCCAACTCCAATACTGTTTAAGATACCCCGCACCGCCCAGGGCATTTTTCCCCAATGGGCCGTAAGTCCTAAAGGGGTCACATATCAGACAGTCACACTCCAATTCACAAGAGTAGCAAAATACAGGTATGAAGTTACAACAAAATAATTTTGTGACGGGGTCACCACACCATGAGGAACTGTATTAAAGGCCGCAGCATTAGGAAACTTGAGAACCAAAGGCCTAGGGAATGGTTCCAGCCACAGCAGGCTTGGTCTTCCTGGGCTGAGTAGTCAGTTTAATCAAAGACAGTCTCCCACAAACACACCCACCAACAACCCCAGTGTAGACGATCCTTCACTGCCACCATCTTCCCCCGTGACCATGTCAAATTGACAATACAGCTGATCACCGCTGTCTCTGTGCACATAAAGATTACAGATCAGCCTTGAAGATAAACTATCTGAACAGAAAGGGTGACATCAGACCAATCTGATAAGAAACCAGCAAGTAAACTGTCCTGGAACACAGGACTAGAAGCCAAAAAAACCAGGTTCTGGCCCTGGTTCCGTGCCCTGGGGAAGCCCATATGCCCTGCCAGATCCTCTGCCATCATCTATAACCTCAGACGCGATCTGGGTGACCTCTGATATCTCTGCCATCTCCACAGCCTGTGATCCAGAACTGGCATGGGATGGCTCCTGATTGGGAGACACCTTTCTCCTGGCCCAAGAATGCTGCCAGGGCCTGTGTGAGTCACATTTCCCCATGAGCACCATGTGGCAGGTTATTACTCATTATGCAAACCTAGGTCAAGTACACTTCAGAGCCAGGGAAGCCCTACTTGCTACCAAAGTCTTTGTTGGCACTGAAACCTTGAAAGCAATCCCTGACTTCTGTTGCCTTGGCAGGCTGCAGCCAAACAATGCACTGTCATCCAAGGCCCTGGAACACGGGATGCAGAGAGCTAATCTGGTGTGGGCATGAGAGAAAGATGTAAACTAAGAGAACTGGCTTTTAGTTAGGTTTAATGCACATGTATTCAAATGTAAACACTTGGCTTGTGGCTCCATGTTGGACAGGGCTGACCATGTTTCTCATGCTTGTGTCCCATTGTCATCGTGTCACTGCTTGAACAAGCATCCCAACTTGAGCAGTCATTCTAAGGACATAAAGAAGAAAGATGGAATGAGAGAGAGAGAGAGAGAGAGAGAGAGAGAGAGAGAGAGAGAGAGAGAGAGATGCCGATGCCACTACTGACCAAGCCCTAGGTCTTCCCAGCAGCTGTCCTGGGTACTTTACACACACTTATCTCTTTCCTTGTCCAAATAAGCAACAAGAGCCTTTCCCGGTGATGGGACTGAGATTGGGAGAGATTATCCAGTGACTAAGCCCTATAGACACTAAGTGGTATAAACAAGGTAGGACCACCAAATTAAATGTGATGGCTCTCCTGGGAGGAGGTGGCATGTGATCTCATTATCAGATTAAGACCAGTGCAGGCTGGGACTTGGTGGGGGGTGAGATGTGGGGGTGGACATGGGGAGAAAGTACCTGTGAAAGAGGAAATAGCATGTGTGAAATGCACGTTCACTACACTACATATGCATATGCATGCACTGCATATCTGTGACACCAGATAAACATGACAGGGCGCACCCCAGGGAAGGCAAGACCAAGCCAGCAGGGGTAGTGCCAGGCTAAGGGACAGGAATCCACCCTGGGTCATGGGGATGCCAAAGATTTGGAAAGATGGACTGAATGTATAGCTGTTAGGACATTCTAGGTGGTACAGAGGCCGGAGAACCTCGGGAAATAGGGAAAACAGGAAGGAGGGAAGGAGCAGGACCCCTAAGGGACATGGGGTCTGCAGGGATGAAAAATGCCCCTAGAGACCTCTTCCAGAACGTGAGTGCCTGGAGTTCCTTCTCCCAACAAACTCCTAGTAATATCAATAAACAAACAAACAAACAAATAAATAAATAAACTACAGGAGTTCATTTTGTCCTGATGTTCTGAAATTTTTCTTTCTTTCTTTGAAAGGGTATGACTAGGTATCTCAAACTCACCTGGAACATGCCAGGCAGCCCAAGCTTGCCATGAATTCATGAAAATGTGCCTGCCTCAGCCTCCTGATTGCTATGATCATAGACACAAATTATTATGCCTGATGTAAAAATGTTAATTAACATACTTTCCCCATTATTGATGTGATCTAGTGTCTTAACGACTTTAAAAAAGTTTTGCTTTAAACCAAGTGGTCACTGAAGTATGACTAGATGAACTCAGGATCCCTCGCAGCCACTTAGTCAGTCCTGAGGGCAAAACTATTTTCCATTCTGATAGTGAACATCTAGCTTGCCTTTCCCCTTATTCAGGGGTTTCTAAATCACCCACATAGAGACCGTGGGTGCCAGAGCACAGCCATCTTGGAGACCATAACTTCTGCCATGTCCACATTGGGAAAAGTCTAATCTCGCTTTCTTGTTAACCTTTTAGGAGAACTGTAGCGCCCAAGCTACAATCTGTTCCACTAATCGGGTGACGGTGTAGAGATTTAAATGAAAGACAAGACGGGCCATTCGTGCAACAGGAATGTCAAATGCTGTTTATTGAGGGGAAGGAGCGGGCTTATGTACCCACTCACAGCACAGTGGAAAACAATCAAGGGTCATGCGTGCAAGTTCTCAAGCTTAGCTCCTCCCCAGCAGATGTGTGTTAGCAAAGCAGGCAGAGTACCAGTAACAACTCTGGGGCAAGATGTTCCAGCCAACAGCTTCAGGCTTGCTCACAATGCTTCAGGGGTCCCCAAGACACATACAGCACTGTTGGATCAGGGGCTAAAGAAGATGTCTTTTCACAGACACCATTGCATTTCCTCAAAATAAAAACTGTGATCATTCACACACAGGAATTTGGCAGACATTTTTTTTTTTCTAGAAGAAAACAGAGTAAGCTTGTAACAACTACAGGGAAGGAAAAACAATTCAGACTTTCGAGGAGAAATTAGTAATTTTAAAAATAATGGCTGTGAGTTCAGTGTAAAAAAATAATCAACATGTAAAACTTGTGAAACTAAAGTTCAATGCCCAAAACCCTATATAAAAGTAGAACAAGAGAAGCAGGATCACAAAGTTGTCCTGTGATCTTCACATGTGCTCCATGGCATGTGCCCCCCCCACATGCCTCATATGCACCTACACACATAATAATAGCAATAAAGTTTAAGACTTTAAAAACTACTGATCATCATGGCATTGACATCTTCACAAAACATAAAATTTATTCTGGAGAGATTGCATGGTATTAATCAATATGGTGTCTCTCTCTGGTGTAACGAGTGGTCTCAATACTCAGCCATGTCCCCATGACTCAGTGGACAAATGTCTTTAAAACAGTACAAATTTTAAAAAGAATAGTACAAAAGCATGTATGGGTAGAATGGTCACCCAAAGTGTAATGTTTCTGCGTTGGAACATAGAAGGATCACCAGGCTTGTTCAGGCTGGTTCAGGCTGGTTCAGGTTCAGGTTGGTCCAGACTGGTTGTGTTTTGTTAGTTTTCCATAAGCCAATGGTGGTTGAGTGTTGCCTTGGTGTCAGGGAATGCCTACAGTCATCAGAACAACTGTGAAAGCAATTTCTCTGAGAGCATAGCTGGCTGGGCTGTATCTCCCTAACAGACTTCAGTAAAATCAGCTTATAAACAGATTGACCATTGGATCAAACTTCAACCTAATTCTAAACATAATAAGCCATACGTTGAGATTCGCAAAAATATAAACAATTTTTTTCTGACTATTTGGTTTATTACTCTGGGGAAAAAAATCAACCATCTTATTCTAAAATGTTATGTTAACATATAGCAAAGTATCAAATTAGTGTGTAAAGAAGAACTGCAAATTTTATGCCTTAATTATTAGCCAATAAATACAAATGGACATAAGCCACATTTAGAAAGCTCTCTATGTTCATTAATAAGTCTTATAGGTATAAAAATTGCTAATTTAAGCTGTTCAGGGGTGTAGCTTAGGAACCATTTGAGATTCAATTCTTGTCTATTTTTGTTTTGTTTTCATCATTATACCTGCACCGGTATAATTATATGTGATTAGTACCTAGGTCAGGCAGCATTCATGCTGAATACTGTAACTGTGCATACCCATACTTGATCACTGTGAGGTTTTGGCTGCCTCCTGTCTAACTAGACTCTCACTACAGCAGAGGCAAAGTCACCGTGGGACATTGGCCTGTGTGTCAGGTGTTTCTTGTGGTTGGCTTGTTCCTACATCATCACTGCCACCTGCAATCTTCAGTGTCCTTGGGATGGAGAGTTATTCAATCACTGATCTATTTACTTAAGAGTAGGAAATATACTTAGTCATCAGCTGTACACAAATTGTAATGCCCAGGATGCCATTGCTGACGTGTCCCCCTGGAGTCCCATCCTGCCCCCACCTAACTCAGAGGTAATCTCAGTCTCTATAACCTGTCATAACAAGGCTCTGTAGAAGAGGTCTTGGCCAAGGGACATTTTTCTATAACAGTTCTGGAGGGTGCGCAGCCCACATGATGTTCTGAGGAAATTTTAACCCATAGGGGGACTTGTAGAGTCTTCACATGACAGAAAGTTCTGACCCCTGCCTATCTTATAAAGGCACTAACTTTGTCCTGTGCGCCCCAGCCTCAAGATAGAGTCTTCTAACGCTAATCACCCCCTGAAACGCAGTACCTGAAAATCACATCGTGTCTGATGTCTACATTCTGTCACATGAATTTGATGAGAATGCTTAAGGGGTCTTTTTCTGCGCTGCCAGCCAGTTCCCAAATAAGGACATGGAGACGTTTTATTAATTGTGAGCACTCAGGCTGTAGCTTGGGCTTGTCCCTAACTAGCTCTTATAATGCAATTTAACCCATTTACATTAATCTACGTTCTGTCACGTGACATCTCTTGTCTTCCATCTTGCACCTCCTGTTTCTTCTGTGTCTCCTGGCTTCTCCTACATGCTTAGATTTCTCCTCCTCCTCTTGTTTTCTCTCCCAGGAAATCCTGCCTAGACATTGGCCGTTCAGCTCTTTGTTATACCAATCACTTGCTACTCATCTTCACACAGTACACAAATATCCCATGACAGAAACACACACATTTGAAGAGGCTGTGAGAGACATAATCTTCATTTAAAATGCCAAACGAATGAAAACCCAGTGTCAGTGGAAAACTTACATGTTTCACTTGCCTCCTTAAAAAAATTATCCAGACAGGCGGACACAAAACCACACACAGTCTTCCAGCAGCCCCAGTGAGTCACTGACATGCCTTCCTCACACACTGGACAGTTCCACCCGCACCAAACTCCGCATACGAGTGCTTCCGTGGGTCTCGTGTGGTCTTCCCCCACAGTAGGATGGGACTTCGAGAGGATCTAGATCACCTGGGAGACGCTTCCCTGGGATTGTCCATGCCAGTGTTTCCAGAGAAGGTCGAATGATGAGCGGATGCAGGCTGGGGTAAACGAATGAGCTGAAGACCGTGACGAGGGGGCCCAATGAGGAGGTCCTGCGGTGAATGTAAAAGCAGGGGAAGCAGGGTTGTTCATCTCTCTCTGCTTCTCAGCTTCAGATGCAACATGAGCAGCCTTCTCACGCTGCTGCCTCCATGCCTGCCCCGCCGGGCTGGACTGGATTCTCTCCAACCATGAACTAAAACAAACCTTTCCTTCTTTAGTTTGCTTTTGTCGGGTACTGTGTTACCTTTCCTCACACACACAGGCAGGGTCTGGGATCCAGAGAGGTCTTCATGCTAGAGTTGGAAACGTCGGAAAAACGAGCAGTAGACGTCCCAAAGGAAGCTCTTTTATGTCCTGGGTAAGTGACTTTAGTCATGATCTCATGGTGAGTTTTCCTAGCACTGATGGTCATTCAAACCTCTCACGATTCCTTGTGATACTGACCTCACTAGTTGGCTGCTGAGAAGGAGCTGGCCTCCAGGCACCCATGTAAGTTGAGTGACAGCCAGCGGGCACCTCCTTGTTCTATTGTGCTGGATAAAATAGGTTAGGGAACAGGGAATGGAGAAGGACTGCCCAACCAACAGTGACTCCTTGCTCAAATAATTAAAGAATTTATTTTGGATCCAGGCTCAAAGCGGCAGTCCTGTCCTCCCAGTCTTGGGAGGTGGATGCAGGAGGATCAGTAGTTCAAGGTCATCCTTGGACACATAGTAAGTTCAAAGTCAGTAGTTCAAGGTCATCCTTGGACACTTAGTGAGTTCAAAGTCAGGAGTTCAAGGTCATCCTTGGACACTTAGTGAGTTCAAAGTCAAGCCCACCATACACAAGAGCTTGTCTGAAAAACAGTGCGTGAGTAACTTCTGTAAAGGAATTCAGCTGGAAAGATGGTGCAGAGCCTAAGAACACACACTGGAGCTGGGCACCGTGGCACACACCTTCAAACCCAGCTCTTGAGAGGCAGAAGTAAGTCTCTGTAAGTCTGAGGCCAGCCTGATCTGTAGAGAAACTTCCAGGCCAACCAGGGCTACATAGTGAGACCCTACCTCAAAAAAACAAACAGCACCCCCCTAAAAAAAAAAACGTTGAGAACACTTAAGATCAGTTCCCAGGTCTCCATCAGACAGCTTAAACCCAACTGTAACTCCAACCCTGGAGGACCCAGCAGCCTCTTCCAGCCTCTGGTGCTTAGGGTAGGAAGTTGTGGCACCTGCTGAGGAGAGGCAGCTGTGGAAGTGAGTGATACGACGCTGATGACACCTTTGGGAACCTTAAGAAACGGACTGCAGCCCACATTGGCACCAGACGGAGCAACATTGTCCTTAAGGAGTGACCCAAGCAAGACTCTGCGTCTCTGGTGTGGGGGAGGGGTGTGGAATTTGTAATGAAATGAGCCCAAAGCTCTGAGACCAAGAACGACCCCCCTCTCAGCCTTCCTGAACTCCACCCCCTCCCCCACAGGCTCTCATCCTGGTATGGATGATTGTAAAAAAAATTCACATTAATAAAAACAACCATAACCGAGACCGGGAGTCATTTAGAAGCAGGCTCCAGAGGTTCCTGTCTGCCTCGTGCCCATGGGGAGGAGCCGCTGTGTCACCACAGGGTCACCGGGCTGCCCACACCCAAGCCTCCCTCTGGGTGATGCAGCACTGGCATCAGGCTGCGCACTGAAGGAAGCCTCTGCTTCTGAAAAGGCATCGGGAAGCACCCCCAGGGCCCCCAGAGCATCTCTGCGTTCTGCTCCTTCCTGGGCAGCGGACAGCATTACCAGCCCCCATCTGTTTCCCAAAGAGGCCCGCATGTGATCCGCAGTCAAGTAAACTGCTTTCCCACCATCTTTGACTGATGTCACCCACAAAGTAAAGGGCGCTCGGAACACTCTGGAAGACTAAGGAGCTCACAGGCGGCCCGAGTTTGGAATCTTAAATCCGCGCCTCTAGCTGTGCAGAGGAGGCTGCAGAGGGGGCTGGGGGCCACACAGGGAGGGATTACCCCATTTCAGCCCTCCTGGCTCGGCCCATCAGCCCACACAATTAGCAGCCCTAAACAGACCAAAACAAAACGCCAGTGCACTTTGAAGGATTTACCTGCAGGGTTGTGGGATGGGGCCTTGGAAGAGGCAAGGTGTGGCCTTCCTGCCTCTACTCCCCACCTAGATGCTTCCCCTCCCCCACCCGCTGAGGTCCCTTCCGTGTCCTCATGACAAAATCAGAGACAGTGTGCGGTTACACAGCAGAAAAACCTGTCAGAGGATCGCTGAAGTGGCCTACGTTGTGCTGATTTCCAAAGATAAGAGGCTTTTCTCAAAAAAAAAAAAAAAAACCAGTGCCCGCCCCTCCAAACGCTCTCCCCAAAGTCAACTCCTTTTCTGAAAGTCATTGCTAGTTTTCTAATCTCCGAGTCATTAGATAACAGATAGAAATCCACACTCACTGCTCCCAAATGTTTATGGTCTGCAATTCATTCTTAATGAGCTCTCTCCCCGTCTTTATTCTTCTTCGAACCCTCCTGCTGGGAAGTGTCTTGCTCTGCCTTGCCTTGCCTTAATGACTCCACAATCATTTTAGAGCCATTTCTCCTGCCTTATGTAATTCTGACACCGAAGGAGAGCCCAGCTCACTGCCTCGCAGTTGGAAATGTAACCTTTAATGTATTAATTTCTCTTGCTCAAAACAATTTAACCTCTGTCTTGGCTTTGTGATTGCTAAGTGTTCCAATCAAATGCCTCTTACGTCTTTTTATTTTGGGGGCTCCTGGAAGGCTTTCTGGTACCCGAATCCTGAGCTACACACACCCACCACCTCACTGGGAACAGCACGCTGGGCTCCCTCACGTGCTCACCATCAATCCATAATCCTTCTCATGATCGCCTGTCTTGTTTTCAAAACATCTCCCTCCCCAAAGGATTAATTAAAGGAGCTTCAAGTGCAAGTCAGCATTGCATGTGGGGAGACAAATCGCCTGACCCCAGAAGATAGAGGCGTCACAGTGACCTCAACCCCTCCCCCACCACTGGACCAGGTGACTCAGTCAGGACAGCTGGAGAACAAGTGTGGGGGAGCCTTGGCAGACTCGCCCTCGCTTCCAGCACAGGCTGGTGCAAGGAGGAAAATTAGCTTTGACCACCAGCCTGAGGGTTTCTGCTGGATACACCTGAGGGTTATGCCACTCACAACCAGCCCCATCACAGAACTGTGACTGCACATCAGGGCAAGGGACCAATCCAGACACAGTTCACAGGGCAGTGATGGCGTAAGAGGCTGGCGTAAGAGGTAGTATCATCATCCGGACCAGGGTCAATACCCACAAACCCAGGCTTCTCCTTCTGGCAGACCTTTACTTCACTTAGTTCTTTGTCTAAGTGGCAAAGAGTCCACGTCTTAAATGACTGCTAATGTAATGTGTGTTGTGGCGTCTTGGGAAACTCTGAGCTGGACTCTTGGGCTCACTGACCCAATGGGAAAGTGTGCAAACACGAATAACTCCAACACTGAGCCAGTCTATGGTCCAAGGCACACAAGCTTGCAGAAATGTACCAGTTAGCTGGGCCATACCCACGTTTGATTTACATGCATAACGGGTGTTTACACACATTCATTAATCCTGCCTCATCACCTTTCTCAAGGCCTATTTGTATTAAACCAGAGTGCATGGATTGAGAACGCCTTTGGGTGGGGAAAGCAGAGCCCTTTCTAATGGCTGCCTCTTCTCTTGTGGGCCAACAAATGGATGGTTTAGTTTAGCTTTTCTTTAAGAAATGGACTCACACTACACAAGGCCTCTCAGTGACTGAGCAATTCGCTTTTTTAATCCACGGAGGTTGCATCTGCACCACTCATGCCGGCATCTTTAGCACACTCGGGGTTTATCACCTCCTTTGTGGGAAACCACGCCTGAATATCCTTTGCTAAAGGAACATGGGACCTGCTGACCTGACCTCCCAGCGCAAAGCTGACAGGTGCCTGTCAAAAGCATCCAAAGCTCTGGCGTTCCTTTACCAAGAACTCCTGTAGCCTCTGTCTGGGAAATTAAAAGCAAAACCCTCTCAGAAGAAACCCACTGCCTGGCAGAAGACCAGTTCGCCAAAGTAGGAAGGCTCCTATTTTTGGGGCACAGTTAAAATGCATGAAAGTACTGTATTTTATATAAGCAGCAGGAACATTTTTAAATAGTTTCAAGTTTCTCATAAGTGTAAACTTTCTTTAGACAGTGTCACTGGACTATGGATTATTCTTGACAAAAAAGAAAAAGAAAGAGAGAGAGAAAAAATAAAAACTGAAAGTGGTCTAGACCTAGCCACTGGTTACAGAAATTTCAAGGGATGACGGTTTGGTAGTATAGAGAAGCCACCACAGTCAATGTCCAGGCTGCGGATGTACCACAGAACAAATAGTTCCATTCAAGATGTGCAAAGCACTTGATAACAACGATGGGAATACTGACACCCTCCTGTAATCCCAGCCCCGGGAAGACAGAGGCAGAGACAGGAAATCTCCAGAGAAAGCTGGCTAGTTAGACTGGATCAATCAGTGAGCTCTGTGCTCGGCACGAAAGTCTGCCTCAACAAGTCAAAAGCAATTGAGGATGACACTCAGCATCCGTCTGTGGCTCCCTAGTGGACTTGCACACGTGCATGTGAACACATATCCATGCAGGATACACACCCACACACGCACAAGGGAGAGAAACAAAGAACTGTGGTTAAGATTGGTGTGGTGCTGAAAGGTATGTGTGGTTTGGCCAGAGCGACAGTAGTAGCTGGGATTTGCTTTCCAGTGGTCTTCTGGAGAGGGAGGGGACCACCAAGATTTGACCAGAGTTGAAGCTAGGTGTCTGACGCATACAGTTCTCTACGTCGCTCCCTCTACCCCCGTATGTGTACGTGCTCCTCAGCAAGCCCTTGTGGCCTTGTGGACATTGACGGTGGGCCCCTCCCATGGTGAGCCCCTCTGTAGTCATCTTGGTCTTACTACGGAGACCCAAACCCCTTCATCATCGGGCTGAGTGGCCGCTTCTGCGAGGATTCATGGTCCCCATCATTATGAGTCTCCTGTTCACATAAGAAGTCCGGGTGTGATACAAGGCTTGAAAACTAAAGAAGCCATTGCACAGCTGGTTCTTGACACAGCAGAATTGACTTTCCCAGGAGGGGCTGAAGAAGACTGTCACCTCCTGCTGGTGGCCTTTGACATGCACATTTCCATCGGGGTCACAAGAGGGTGACCAGAAGGAAGGGAGGGAGGGAGGGAGGGAGGGAGGGAGGGAGGGAGGAAGGAAGGGAGGGAGGGAGGGAGGCTGAGAGGAGGGGAGGGAGGGAGGCTGGGAGGGAGGGAGGGAATCCTCACATGTTGAACTCACCCATCACACTTAACACACTGCAGCATTATTTTGCTTAATTTTTTTTTTAAAAAAGTCTGTCTTCCTTATTATATGCATATAAATGTCTATCAAAGAAAAGTAATAAAACTATAAACACGATAAAATGGATAAAATAATATGACACAATTCCATCCACTTTCTTTTTGAAATGCCAACTACTATTTACAAATTCTGCCACAAAATAACTCTCCACACATAAAATAAATAAAAAAAAATAAATCTCCCATGCTTTCTGGAAGTAGGTTAAAATGGGTTTGAAAAACTTAGCACCTCGCCTACTTGTGAAGAGATTTTAAAAGGAACTTGGACCACTTTATTTATCTCTTATTTTAGAGTCCTCCTATTTTAAAAGCGAATGGAAATATCTTGAGGGTTGCGTAAGAATTCCGGATGCTACGATGATGAAGCAGATGCCCCGCTAAGTGCTTCAGTGACACGCCAGCCGTGCTGCTTTCCCGGGTTCTGCCTGCATAAGAGTCACTAAGGAGATCTCTGGTTACCCAGCTTGGGAAGAGCTGCCTGGCCAGGCTGACAGCAGGGTGCCAGGCTTCCCTTCCCTGGGTGCTGTAATATCCTATCAGCCTCCGAAAGGCCACAGGCCTTGAGTGAGCGGTTCCCTGAATTATACACCTTTCGTAATGACCAGTAGGAAGACAGCCACATTCAGAGTCCTGTAAGCCCCATCCTTGCCTGCCTTTCTTGAATTGTTCTAGAAATAATGGGCTTTCCAGCAGTAAGAGAAGCAACCGTGCTCCATTCTGAGTTCCTGCACACACTTGGTACTTTTGTCTCTTAGCTGTGTTGTGTTTAAGGAGCACCGCCCTCCAGCAATTGCTTTTATTTCTCTTCCCTCATACGCAGCTTCCACCCCGGACTCCAAATTCCATGCATCTTTTTCAGAACGGAGAGGAATAAAAGACCCTTGATCTTGAACCAGATTTCTAGAATTAACCTGCCAGGAAGTCATTTCCTGCCTTACGGTTGATGCCTATAGAGGCAATGTCTATGGTGATGCCATTCGGCTGCCAGGCTGCTTTCTGTCTGGCAGCCCTTTGCTTTCCTTGGTTATTTTATTTATTTATGTTTGCTTTTTTGCCTTTTCAGAAACAGTTTCTTAGGGTTATGCATACTAGAACAGTCACGTTGATAACAAGCTTTAAAGGGGTGGCCACACTAGCTAGACAGGCAGTCAAGGGTGTTCCCGGAGGAGTTGGGCCTCTTGTTTGTTTAGAGACTGAGTTTCCTGTAGCCCACACCTGCTTCAAACTTTATATGCAGTCAAGGATGACCTTGAACACCGCCTAGATCTGTTTCCTGAGTGCTGGGATTGCAGATGTGAATCTCCACTGCTGTGGTAGCCATGGTGCTGGGGTTCAAGCTTGGGGCCTTGTACCTAGTAAACCAGCGCCCTACCACTGTGCTGCCTTACTCCTCTGTCCCCGAGATACTTTTATTGACTAAGGAAGGGGCCTGTCCCCTGGAAAGCTTGCTGCTGCATAAACTGCTACCCGGGCCCCCTCCCAGGGTCTACTCTCCAGCCGTGGGTGGCAGCCCCACACTCTTGGCTAGGAGAATAGTAACCCGTTGGCTCTGTTGGGCCAGAGTCATAAGCAACCGTCACACTCTGTAAGAGGCAAAGGCAAAATACCTCTATGGCCACAGGCAAAGTGAGAGGTCAGTGTGAACCAGTAATAACCACAAGACCTCTTCGTGTGTCTACAGAGTGCGGAGAGCTTCTGGCCTCAGCCCTTCACCCCAAATGTCTCACCAAAGGAATACGGCCCAACTGGATGTCCAGTGACCGCATACGACCTGTAGTGTGGGTAGAGGGCGGCCCTATGGAAAGAGCACTCTGACCTGCCAGCAACCTTCCCCAGCCGAGGACTCAGGGTCAGGGCAAATCCTCTGTCCCCTCTTACCCATGTCTTCCGTTCCCTGCCATTCCCCAGGCAAACTCAGGGACAAGATGGCAGAAAGGACAGCCAGGCAAGTCTGTGCCTGCCCAGCCTGGATGCAGGATTCTGCTGCCTCCCGAGGGACCCGTCTATTTCTCCTGAGAAAGCCTGCCCCTCGTCCCTCCTGTGCTGTTCATGATTCACAGGGCTGACTGTCCTCTCTGGCGGATACTTGTGGCCACCTGAACTAAGACTGCACGGGCCACTGTTTCTTCTGCAACCCAGACGGTGTGAACACACAGCTCTCAAGGGAAATCTTCACCTCAGAACACATCCTCGAATCACCTCAAGGCACACACTTTAAAGGAGGAAAGAGACCGTCTGTGTCATTCCTCCTTATTTGGGGAGTTCATGGCGCAAAACCTCCTTAAAAACTGTGTTTGTGCCCATGTTGCCACTTGCTTTGTTTTGCTTACCGAAACGGCGTTTCTGCAGCAATGACATGTATTGCTGCTTTATGTCTTAATTCCCTGCAATTCTCCCAAGCAGCCGTGTGACGCTGGAGTGTTAGACCACAGGATTCAGACATCGCCAAATCTGAAACCGGATGGGAGATTTTCCCTCTAGACTCACACAGGCCTGCTAACTACGTCATTGTCACTCAAAAGGCCACCAGACTGATCTGTGGAAACCCAGACCCCCAGACAACCTCAAGGGCCAGCCAGGAAAAGGGAATACAGTGTGCCACTCCCATCTGTAGCCTAATGCTGCTGACCGTTACACAGTAGGCAGAGGAGGCATAGCATGTGCTCTGAGATGGTGACTGTCCTTAACATCTTGGATGAACCAAAGCGAATTTGACGTTAGTTCAGGGGCCTCCTGGAGACACCAGCTCAGGGGCTGACCCGTCTCCACGTCTCCCCGTTGCTTCAGCATTCAGTGGTTCTGAGTGCTGGATCCCAGATAACGCGGCATCATTAGAAATTCTCGCCTCATGTAGCCTCAGTTTCAGCATCTAATGATCATTGTTGCAGATGCACACACTAGTCCCTGGGACTCCTTCTGCATCTGAATTAATCTCTTAAAAACAATTGTCGGCTCCAGATGAAAAAACAATTTCTCAACAGCTGGAGAACGTTTGCAGGATGCAACTTTTAAAGAACAGAGCCAGAAAGAAAGACGGGGGGGGGGCGACACTGAGGTAATCACCAGCGGCTGTTGTCTAGAGAAGTCTGAAGACTTCAGCTGGCTCCTTATTAATTACCACACCTACAGCTACACGCCCTGAAAGCCACAGTTAAACTGGTGAGTTAAGTCACAAGAGCGTTTTGTGTTGTCAGCACAGTTAATCAAAAATTATCCTGCCTTTAACTTTATTCAAAGAGAAAGATCTCTCTCTCTCTCTCTCTCTTTTTAGTATTGGCATCTTCTTACTGAGTTTTAAGGATGAAAAATTGGAGCTAGAATATCATGCAGATGCCATGGTAATACCGCTGGATCTTGGGCATAATATGCAGCACGCCTTGTTCTATTGTGCTGGATAAAACAGGTTAGGGAACAGCTAGGGAGGGAATGGAGAAGGACTGCCCAACCAACAGTGACTCCTTGCTCAAATAATTAAAGAATTTATTTTGGATCCAGGCTCAAAGCGGCAGCCCTGTCCTCCCAGTCTTGGGAGGTGGATGCAGGAGGATCAGTAGTTCAAGGTCATCCTTGGACACTTAGTGAGTTCAAAGTCAGGAGTTCAAGGTCATCCTTGGACACTTAGTAAGTTCAAAGTCAGGAGTTCAAGGTCATCCTTGGACACTTAGTGAGTTCAAAGTCAAGCCCACCATACACAAGAGCCTGTCTGAAAAACAGTGCGTGAGTAACTTCTGTAAAGGAATTCAGCTGGAAAGATGGTGCAGAGCCTAAGAACACACACTGGAGCTGGGCACCGTGGCACACACCTTCAAACCCAGCTCTTGAGAGGCAGAAGTAAGTCTCTGTAAGTCTGAGGCCAGCCTGATCTGTAGAGAAACTTCCAGGCCAACCAGGGCTACATAGTGAGACCCTACCTCAAAAAAACAAACAGCACCCCCCTAAAAAAAACCGTTGAGAACACTTAAGGTCAGTTCCCAGGTCTCCATCAGACAGCTTAAATCCTACTGTAACTCCAACCCTGGAGGACCCAACAGCCTCTTCGAGCCTCCATAAGCGATTGTGATCACAAGGACGCACGTAATTAAAAATAAAATTAAACCTTAAAACTTTTCATTTTGTGTAAATTCAGACCAAATCTCTAAACAAAACACCTAAAGTCTGTGTCTTAATCTGTCGCCATGATTTAGATACAGCAGTGTTAGCACTGGTGTGGCGGGGACGGTGGCAGCAGCCATGCTTCCTGGCACACATTCTACATCAGACTTTGCCCCCCATCCCGCATCCCACTGAGTCCTCACAGATCTTAGGAGGTGGAAACTGTTGCGGCTCTGTTACAGATGGGGAGTCTGAGGTCCCTGAGAGAAAATGACAGTTTTTGGCCTGGAGCTCTGTCTGCAGGCAGAGAGAACGCCCAGGCTAATATGGAATCATCATAAGCATGTTGTTTCTTGACTGAAATGGTAACCACCAAGGGGAAGGCCCGTCCCACCAAGGCCACCCACCGTGGCTCAGCGCGCCTGCCAGAGGGTGCCTCTCTTAACCGGTGAATTTGCCTAGGACACGCCTGCTGACTCAATTTCTTTGCTTCAACCCTCATAAATGGGGAATGTGACTTAGGAAACAGCTTATGCACAAGGACCTTGGCACTAGATAGCAACAATGCGCTATTGGGAAGCTTAGCATCACAAACACAATAATGGGCCCTCTCTACCAGCGAGATCACAAAAGGCAAGCAGGATACAGCCCGGGTTGATGGCTTGTGCCTACAAACCAGCACTTGTGGAGGACACAAGGGCCGAAGGATCATCCCACTCTAGCCGCATAAGAGTTTCAGGCTAACCTGGCTGACAATGTGACTCGGTGTCTCACAAAAGAAGTGAAGAGACGCTAACTCGCCTCCTGTTGTTAGAGTCCACCCTGAATTCATACCGTAAAGTGGAAAGATTAGTTAATGGTTGCTGAGAGGCATTACGAATAATGACTCCTTGCAAATCAGCTTGCAGGATTTGGAGACAGCAGTCTATAGGGCAAAGAAAAACTACATTATGAAATTAAATAAAACAGCTGGAGATATTTTATTTCACTAACGTAAACATTTTGAATTCTGTACCATGCGTGCTTTATAATGCACTTAAAATTGATATCAGCATACCTACCCGTTTTATAAAGTAATGAACACACACAGGAGGAAGCTTTTAAAGAAGTCTTTCTGACAGGATCATACGACCAAAGCAGCCTTGGATGAGAGGAGAGGACAAGGCTCAGAGCATACAGCACCTGGTGGGGCCACTCTCAGCTAAGCCGGGAAACGCTAGCCACTGGCCTCGCCTGGCAAAATCCTAACCTGACAGGCAGCAGGCAGAGCTGTGCTCCATCTCCAACAACAGCAGCACGACCATCACAGCTCCAGGGCATACAGCACACTCTTGTCCTGTGCCCTGACCTTTGAGGGGTTACTAGTGTCCATCCCAAACCATTAGAATGCATTCCGTCAAGAGAACTACAAAAGATGGCTTCTCTGAGTTGACCCTGTCAGGCATAGGCACGTGACGAACAGACTGAAGTCACAGAATCTTCCCCTGTAGCAAGCTGTCAAGGCTCCAGATGATCACAAGAGGGAGAATGAACGGGCTTTCTAATATGAGGAAAACAAATCACAGGAACATAAAAGAATAGCACACACGATGGAAATTGGGAAATTATGCCCCAATTCTGAAAAATATCTATTTGGGAAAAAAAAAAAAAACTATGTGGAAAATATTCACGATGGCAACTCAAGAACCCAAAAGCCGCATGGTCCGTCCTCTCGGCCTGCCACCCTTCCCCAGAGCACAAAGCATACTCCCGCACGGCTGGTACTTTCCCTTCCCCGAGTTCCGATGAGGCACAGAAAGGGGTAGAATTTCCGAGCATTGCCACGAAGAACTTTGGGTAACGCAATGAGCCTCTAAATCGTGGGCAGGTAGAGGTTTCCAGTTACGGACTCGAAGCCAACTCAGCAGGTTTTGCACTCACTGTTTTATAAATCGTTAACATGAACAAAGTAGGAACCAAAACAGAAATACCCATTTCATAAATGTGGAGACAGTTAACCTTTAAACAGACGGGTAATCCCAGACAGCTCCGCAGAATTAATAGAGCCGGAAGCTGAAGTCTCTGAGCAGCACAGCGCATCCTGGGAGACATCCCTGAGATCATCATAAATCAGCTTTTTCCCATCATTCTTTCACACCTGTGCAGGCCCCTCGGCCTGGGCTATGAAGATGTATGTCTTCACCGCAATGGGCCCAGCACTCTGGTACTGTCTGGTACTCAAGGTCAATCAGGGCTTGCCCTGCCTTTCCCCAACCTGGCCTTTACCACTGGAAGCAATTCTCATGGTTGGATTGCAACTGGATGTCATGTGACCAGGAAGGTGACAGACAACATCTTATATTCGTGGCCAGAGTCCCAAGCACCTCAGGCACACGTGCCCTATTGGGAAGGACATTCCCAGTTCTTTACTTGCAAACCTTGGCTTGTTAAATCAAGGCTGCTTTGGGGAGTTGTTTCATCATGAAAATGCAGTCTTCTGTGACCAAATCAGTGCAGATCTCTCAGGAGACTGGTCCAGCCTGCAGCAAACACTGCTTGAGTGTCCAGGGGGCTATCTCCCAGGATATCACCTCAGCTCTCTCAGAAGACATGGTGGGCCAGCCTGCAGGAAGTTATACACTCAGAGAGGAGGAAAAGGACTAGCCAACGCTGTCCATGTTATCATTTTCAGCTCCTTAAGTAAGGAAGTGCAGGCAGTTTTTTTTTAAGAGCTGGATCAAATTCAAAATGTGATCACCAGCCCTGCAACAATGTGGATTTGAAAGCTGCCAGCCACACCAGTCCCTGGGGACCCTTCCAGAAGCAAGTGGGAAGACCAGCTGTGGTACAAGCATGGCCTCGTACCAGGTCATCTCTTCCCAGAACACCTCGAAGGCCGGCCGCCACACATGGAGAAACTATGGGTGCTCATGCCCGGATATTGGCCAATTTGTCATGCTGTATGTGAGCAGAGAGGAAAACCTTCCTCATGATGGGGCATACAAAGCACGGTGGCGATGTGGCCTCTGCACAGAGCTGTCTGTGACAGCAAATCACCCTGCCAAGTGTCAGTAGCACCGTTTGGGATTTTCCATTCAGTTCCCACCCATTCTCCCCTGCATTGGAGAATCCTGGGAAAGTTAATAACAAACGTGTCCATAGCACTAGTGGGAAAGTTAAATAAGCACCGTTGCTGAAACAGTTAGAAAATGCGAACAGTCTAAGAACACGGTCAGGACCTGAGCAGGGTGCAGATTGAAGGGAGTGATGAAGGGAGTAGTGATGCACAGTTGCCCATGTTGTCTACGCCTTCAGCAAACCTACCTCCGGAAGTCTGCGGGTGGAAGGGACAGACAGTGCACTCCTGAGCAACCAGTGACCTGCAGTGAGTTAGCATGATACCATTACCTGTTGGCTGTGTTCCTCTTTATTATTTTTATAGGTATATAATTACAGAAAGAAGGCAGTTACCCTCTTATGGACTTAGAAATCTGTCCACATCTCACTCTCCAGACAGCTTGAGGCTCCCCTCTTGAGCTAGCTGTCCTGCTCGCGCTTTGACTCACAGGCACACGTCATCCACAGCCATGCAGTGGACCACACCCTCTCCAGAGCCACCTCCTGAAGAAGGCAGCATCCCAGCATGTGGGCGACAGGAGCTCTGCTTCATAGAAGTCATAAAGAGTAACGTCCCGTGACTAGAAGCTGATACTATGCCCATGAGGCTTTAGAGTCCTAGTCACTGATCTGTGTGTGTGTGTGTGTGTGTGTGTGTGTGTGTGTGTGTGTGTGGTGGGGGGGGCTGTTTCTAGACCTGCCGGTCTTCAGCTAGTTGGTAAAGTCCCATTCACAAGCCCATTCAATGGCGGTGCCAACAAATAGCTACCACCTCTTGCTGAGGGAAATTTTATTCAAAGATTTCTGAAAATTGCCTGCCCAGCAGGTTAAACTTTGAGTCTTAGATGGTCTTTCTCTACCTTTCCTCTTCTGTCTCCTTATAGACATGCAACAGGCAACTTGACTTTCTCCAATCCAAAGACTGAGGAGGAAGGAAAGTGGGGTTAAGTTGTCTCCATTTGTGTGTGTGTGTGTGTGTGTGTGTGTGTGTGTGTGTGTGTGAGAGAGAGAGAGAGAGAGAGAGACAGAGAGACAGAGACAGAGAGACAGAGACAGAGACAGAGAGACAGAGACAGAGAGACAGAGAGAGATACAGAGAGAGACAGAGACAGAGAGACAGAGACAGAGAGACAGAGACAGAGAGACAGAGAGAGATACAGAGAGAGACAGAGACAGAGAGACAGAGACAGAGAGAGAGACAGAGAGAGAGAGAGACAGAGAGAGAGGGGGGGATTGTGAGCATGTGGGGGAGTGTGTGGGAGGGGACATGTGTGTAGGGGCCAGAGGTTGACATTAGATGTCTCTCTCTGTTGCTTTCCACATACTTTTGAGACGTGGTCTCTCACTGAACCTATGGCTTGCTCGTTAGATTGGGGACTGGCTGCCAGTGAGCTCTACAGAGCTCCTGTCTCCACATTCCCTCAGCCCCCAACCTCCATGTAAGTGCTAGGAAGGACAAAACACTTCCTGCTCTGGGTATCAGGGTTCAAGACGGGAAGAATGCGATAAAACTTAGAGCGGGGATGCTTCCAGACGGTAAACTTGTGTGCAGCTAGAACACTGCATGGAACACGCTCTGCCCAGGCTTCTTCCCCAGCAAGCGCTCTCACAGACAGACCACCCAGAGGTGAACTCAGTGCCCCATACCAGCCTTCCTGGTGTCTGGCCTGTCCTGACACAGGGCTCAGGGAGGGAGACCCTGCTGCCCTGGGCCACTGCTCAGGCTCCCGGGGTTCTGAAGCCCACCCACACTGGTTAAGTAGCTCATAGAATGGCCAGATCATGATTAGAGGGGAGGGAAGCCATTGTGAAGACACCTGAGGGATTACATCAGCTCAGTTCTGTCACCTGGAAAGTGATTTTCTATAATGAAGATTAGAATTCTATCACCAAGTCCCTGAATAATATGCTCACTGTTAAACAAAATTTTATTGTCTGCATGTTTGTTCCATGAAATAAATACATACTTTATCTAATCTGAATTGCATCCGTCTGTTATAATTTGTGAGAGGCATTGAAGTGCTTTTCTCATTATTTTTAATGTGCCTTTCTAGGTAATGAACTCGGACTACTGAGGATCACAGAAATGAGGGCCTCAGCTCCGGCTCAGGCTTGGAGTCTGGCTGCCAGGCTTGGGAACAGCCAGTGCTCTGTGGGGTGGAGACAGAGGGGCGAGGGCTCCCACCTGTCAAGGCTACGCTCATAGTGTCAGTCTGGGAGTGCATAAAACTTTTGTTTCGCCAGTCTCCCTCGAAAATTGGAGGTCTTCACGGCTATTGTCAGGTGATGTTCTTTTATTTGGGGATAAAGGAGAGTGAGAATAAAGTTTCATTCCTCTAGGAAATTCATGACAGATTCTAATAGAATAATGAAGAGGCAGTCTCCAGCTGCCACAAACCAAAGCCCTACTTCCAAATCCATTATTTGGATGGAAGCCTTTTTGTCTTATTCTTTAATTAAAGGAATTTTGAATTTAAAACAAAAACCCTCTGTATCAGTTAATTTCTCACCATTATGACAAAATACCTATCAAAAGGTGCTTAGGAAAGATAATGTTTAATTCGGTTCCCAGTCTGAGGTTAGGGTCCACCATGATGGGGAAGCCATGGGAGCTTGGGGCCAGCTGGTCACCGTACCCACAGTCAGGGATGGAGAGATTAATGCTGGAGCTCAGCTCTATTCCTTCTTATTCAGTCTGGTGTCCCCACCCATGGAGACGTGTTGCACACTCAGGAGGAGCCTCCCTCCTTGACCCAACGAAGAATGTTCCTCAGAAATATGTTCAGAAATGTGTTTTCACAGTGACTCTAAATTCTAACCGTCAAATCTTTGATAAGTTCTACAAACAGCTGAGAGTTACTCAAGAAATCCATATTTTCTTGTAAGGGGTTGAGAAAGGAGGATTTGCCTAAAGGAGGGCAAAGCATCACTGGCATACACAACAGAGCCCATCCTACACTCGCTAGGAGGGCAAAGCATCACTAAATACACTAATGCCATGTATGCATAGCAGGACGGGCAACCTGCTTATAGGGACAGGTGTGCACACATTTCCATGTACACACTCATATTTGACACACATACATTCACACACACACACACACACACACACACACACACACACACACACACTCCTGTCAGCATCTGTGGAAGGGTCTTCCTGGTTTCACATTAATTGTCTTCCCTTTCGGATTTTATGGTTTGACTACAAGTGTGTCCCACAGGCTCCTGCGCCTGAACCTTCGGTCCCCAGCTAGCTGTGCTGTTTTTGGAAAGCTGTAGAACCTCTGAGACGGAGACACAGACTTTGGGCACTGAGGTCATACCTTCAAGGATTCCAACCTGGCCCTCTTGGGGGCTGTCTCTCTGCTTCCTGTCTGCTGTCTACATGTGACCTGCTGCCTTGTTCTGTCCAGGAGCGTCACAGACCATACTGCTCCCACCAACACACCTGCCTTCCCCTTGAGCCAGAGCAAGCCGTTCCTCCCGTAAGTAGTTCCTCCTGGGTATCTGGTCAAGGTGCGTAGAAAAACAGCTAATGCAGAAGCCAAACATCTCAGAGGCGCCATAGGAGTGACACAGAGGATCTCATGGGACTAAGAGGGAGACAGAAATTTATTTACTAAGCATCAAAAAAAAAATAGTAATAGAAAACACATTACATAAGGCCATGTCTTTCATGGAAAATAACTGGTTTTGAAAGGTGAGGAGGGTGGCATCATATTTAATATGGGTCTCAACGCCTTGCCTGCCCCACCTGGGTACAGGACAAGGAAGAGGAGGATCCCACCCACCGCCAGGTCGACCACGCGGTCAAGGGGGAAGCAGAATGTGACGGTCCATCCCTAGCAGGCCTGGCCACTGCATGGAGATGGCCGCGTCTCACCTCCCAGTCCACCGAGGAAGGGGGAACCGGGCTCTGGAGTCAGGCATGCCAAGCTCCGTGACCAGCATCTGCCCCTCCTCAAGAGTTTGATGCCTGCGTGTCCATCGTTCCGTGAAATAGGAACAATAAAGCCGCTCCCAGTTGTTGGGAAAGGCCAAAGGAGTGGCAAGTGTGAACCACTTCCTAAATACGCTCTTTTAACCAATTCTTGGATCCAATTTACAGCCCACTCCATTAAAATTACAGCGGCGCCCCTGACCTGCCGTGAAAGTGAAGAACGCACCGGGCATAAAAATATGCCCTCCGGCCACGCGCAGAGCAGAGCACGCTCGGGTTTGACCACCATGCCTGGGCTCACCCCTGCGCCTCGCACCTGATTCGGAACCCACATTTGCCTGTGCTCACTCAGAAGGTCGGGCACAAACACACGTACATATGTGCCCACTTGTAACCTGCAATACGCTTCACACCTCACTACCCTCTGATACTGAGGAAGCTATGTATAGCTTCCTGCAGGTTTTACCGTTTTATTTTTATTTATTTTTTTAAAGCCATGAGCATGCTGTTTGTCAGCTGCTAGATGGAGAGTAATAGCACCATAGAAAAGAAATAGCCCGGGTGACCCGCTTCCTTCTCTGGATGTGGACAGGCGCTTTTGAATTACATGGGGAAAAAAAAAAAACCTAAAACCTGTTTTTTTAGCTACTGAGTAAAAAGGGGGGATTAAAAACAATGACTGTTTACTTTAACGTTTTACATGTGCTCTCTGGGTGTGGGGGGGTGTGGTGCAGGGTGCTGCAAAGGAGGATGGGATTTGATATAAATCTCTTCTTATTTTGTGTTTCTGAAAGTATGCAATAGAAAACCCATTCTAACAATAAATGCAAGTCACCCGAGGTCCACAGCTTGTTTTGCAGCTAAGAAAATAAAGCCGGTGCTCACCCTCGGCCACGCAAGTTACATTTTATGCTATTATTAATGCATTGCAAGGCTTTTTTTTTTCCATAGCAATTTGAAATTACACATCTGGGAAATCCCAGCACAACAGCACGCAATGCTCTGTTCCTCTGCGTGGCCCTCTGCAATTACGAGAACGCGCAACTATAATTTAGCACAGGTAAAATTCAATCACTCACCCCAACCACAAAGAAATCTGTGTCTCCGGGGAAAAGGGAAGAGGAAACAGGGAGGGAGGAAAGGAAGGGAAAAAGGAGAAGTATCAAAGTACCATGAATTAGGGAGCATTGCCAGCAAGGGACGCTGGGAACTGGGAGGGTTTCTTGCTGTTGTGTGTTTTGTTTGACACCTTTGATAGGGTATTTCCATGTCAGGGGGACATGTAGGGGACATTCAGTAGAGAGGGACAGTGACTGTGAAATCAATGCCTAGCCAAGGCAGGCCACACAGACTCCATAGGTTCTTATGAAAGATGGTTCTTTGTGTTTAAAACATAAAAGTGAGGGGTAGAGGGACAGCTCTGTTCCTGGTAAAGGGCTTGTCAATCATGCACGAAGGCCTGCGTTCACAAAAGAAAAGCTGTGCACAGGCTGGGAAGATGGTGAAGTATGCCGATAATGGACCTGATTTTGATCCAGCATTCCAGTAAACATTGAACATGACCACGGTGCCCATAATTCCAGCATTGGAGCCCGAGACGAGCAGATCCCAGGATCTAGCTGGTCAGCCAGCTTCAACAAAATGGTGTTTCTGTCTCAAAAATAAGACCCTCAGAGACAGACAGATCACATGATGCCCCCTGGCCTCTGCATGCATTTATAATCCCAGAGGTGGGAGGGAGAGACAGGTGGATCCCTAGAGCTCCCTGGCCAGCCAGGCTAATCTAACAGCCAAGTTCCAAGCCAGTGAGAGAACCCCCCTCTCAAAAGCCAAGGTGTATGGCATGTGAGGAACACACTGGAGCCGATCTTTGACCAACACACATATATACACAAGAGTACACGCGCCCCCCTCCACACACGCACACATACATGAGTACACACTCACACACGGCCCACACCAAACAGAAGAGCTAAAGGTGGACGAAGAGAAGGGCAGTTATGTGGGTGTATTAAGATCCACGGGAGGAAAACACAGATGAGCAAGTAGACCAATTCAGAAACCATGGTCTGATGGGAAAGCCCTCCACAGAGACACCCAGCCCATGCCTGACGTGGGGCAGCATCAAAAGTATTAAATAACAGGGGTTCTCTTAATTCGTTTTCAGAGAGAGACCTTTGTGTGCAGAAGAGACCAGGGGGCTCTGGAGCTAGAGTTGCCCTCCATGGGTGCTAAAACAAAACGTGTGCCCTCTGGAGGAGAAAGGCTGCTACCTGCAGAGTCACCTCCCCAGCCTCTCTGTGTCTCTCAAAGGTTAATTCATCGTTTCATTCCGTGACTTCTGTGGGTTGTGAGGAAAGGATCCATGTCTGTTAATGGAATGATGCTTCCATCCTTTTGCGTTCTGTGGCATCCGTGTCCATGGGCATCATGTGGGAGATGGCGGGCGACCGATAATTCACTCAGAGCACTTTTCCCCCCTTGCCACTGCAGGGTCAGCTCCTGTTATGCAACCTCCCTATAAAGGCAACACTTTGATTTAGCACTGAGTTTACTGTTTGCATCTGGGCAAAGGGTATTGTAAGCTCACCTCGTGCTCACCCTGCACTAAACCCAGCAGCACTAAGTGTCTGGGTTTTCCTGTAATATTGTCGTGCACACAGTCCAAGACCCCAGCTGCCTCCCTCCAACCCCATCCCCCACCAGTGCCCCTGTCATGAATATCCCAAATCCCCTGACCTCTCCTCTATCATCTCATCAATTCAGTGAAGTTGTGTAAATGGGGTCACACAGACTATAACCTTCTCAAAGGCGTTGTCGAGTACTAAAGTCACGGAGCTCTATCAAAGCTGTGATGGCTTTAACAAGAGATGTCTACTGTTGGCTCCTGGTCCCCAGCCTGCAGCACTGTTTGTAGATACTTTAGTGTTACCAGAAGCAGGACATCACAGGAGCCTGACTTTGAGGGGTTAAATCCTCACACCTCCTTTGCATCCTACTGCGGCCATCATGCACACTTACTTGCTGGTGTCTGGGCCATCATGGACCCTAATCCATCTGGAACTGCAAACTGAGATCAGCTCCTTTTTTCCCCACACGTTGGTTTGGGCCATGGTGCTTCATCAGAGCAACAGAAAGAGCTAGTGTACAAGCTTTTGTGATGGCAGAGATTCTCTCCTTACCATTACTGGGCGTGGCTCCATGGTGCTGCAGGTTATTTCCTTGCTTAGCTGCTCTTTGTTGAAGGATTTCTGCCTTGTTTACAGCCCAGGAAATGGTACCAAAAGTGCTAGAAGTGTGTGTGTGTGTGTGTGTGTGTGTGAGAGAGAGAGAGAGAGAGAGAGAGAGAGAGAGAGAGAGAGAGAGAGAGAGATGGACAGAGAGACAGAGAGGGGAGGGAGAGAGAGGGGAGAGTTTTTCTGTAGGAATCAATGCCTAGAAGTGACATCATATGGTCATATGGTAGCTACAGGGTGAATTTCTAAAGGAACCCTCGAGCTCTTTTGTCAAGTTCCCGTACAGTTTCACGTTTCTGCCAGCAAGTCTGCGTGGCCTAGTTCATCCATGTCCTCGGTATCCCACGATGTAACCATTCCCATGCATTCATGATAACTCATCGTGGCTAATTTTTACATTGTGACTAGTGATGTCTCACACACTGTCTTATTTCTATTTGCTACTTGTATGTCCTCAGGTGACTGTCTCCCTTTTATCTTCTTTCTAATTCGAGTATTCACTGTTAGGCTTTGAAAGCTCTTTATGTATTCTGTCTACTAGTACTTTCTGTATGTGGTTTGCAAATCTCTCAAAGGCTACACTGGATTTCTATCTTCTTGGCACAATCTATCACGGGGCAGCTTTACATTTTATCCAGTTCATCCAGTTGCCTTTTAAGATTTATGACTTGCACCTTTGGTTTAGTATCTAAGAACCCGGTGGATGACTCTAAAACCGCAAATAATTTCTGATGGGAGATGTTATTCTGTAAATATGTTTCTCATACTGGTTAATTAATAAAGCACCGTTGGGCCAATGAGATAGCAAGATAGGTGGGGCTAGGAGACAAGGAGGAAAGAGGAAGTAGGAGGGAGACGTCAAGATGTAGAGCATGGAGGAAGGAAGATGCCCACTGAGGCTCCCTGATAAGACAACCACGTGGAAATACTTAGATAAGTAGAAATGGGTCAATAATTAAGACAGAGCTAGCCCATAAACAATAATGGTAACTGGCCAACAGGATTGTATCAAATACGGAGTTTCAGAATGTTATTTGGGGCTCACGTGGCAGCGGGACCATGGTGGCAGCAGGCAGGAAAAACCTGCCGTAACAAATTTCACTATAATTTTTTCTCAGACTTTCAAAATTTAACGTTTTACATTCAAATGCTTGGTTTGTTTTGCATGTGTGACATTTTTATGAGTGCTGACATTTAGGTGAAAGGCCCCCTTTTTGACATATGAGTGTCATGTCCACACTGGAAGGGCTGTGTTTCCTTCATTGGATTGCTTTTGGGCCTTTTTAAAAATCAGCTGTTTGTGTTTGTGTAGTGCCTGTTCCTGGGTCATCTGTTCTGTTTCACTGATCTATGATTTTTAGCCTCTGCTAATAACGCAGTCTTAATTACTGTAGTTACAGAAGTTTTATGATTGAGTAGACGAATCCTTCCAGTTTTATTTTTCTCTTCAAATAAATAAACAAATCTTCTAGTTTCTTTGCAGTTCAGTGCTAACGTAACAATAATGTAACACATTTACACGAAATTTCTTCTGGGTTTTTTTTGTAAGGAGCTTTGCTAAACTTGAGTATATATTGGTAGGGTGCCATTTTTTGCAATGTTAAATGTTTTGGTTCACAAATGTGGTGTCTCCCATAACTTACATATTATGTGATTCTTCCACAGGATTTTGCATGCGTATCAATATTGATATTTATGTTTTAAGTATATCATTCGGTTCTGTGATTGAAAATTATGTTATATTTATAATGCTTTAAAAAGAAATCCTTAAAAAAAAAAAAAAGATTTTGTGTACATTCATCTTGGATAGTACCACCTTGTGTAACTCATTTATTACTTCTAGAAGTGTTTTTATATAGTATCAGTATGGTTGCATTATCTGAAAAAGGGGAGACATTCTTACCTTGCTCTCAACCTCAGGGAGTAGATGTCCACTCTGTTACTATTAAAAACAATGTTGGCTGTTGGTCCCTGAAAGGCACTTTCTGCCAAGCTGAGGAAGTTGCTATTTACCCTGACTTCTCTGAGTTGTTTTAGGCTCATCAGTGGGTGTTGGATTTTTGTCAAAGCTGCTTCTGCATTGATTGATATGAGTACATCCCCTCTTTTCTAGTTTGTTCAAGTGGCAAATTTACATTAATTGATTTTGAACACTGAGTCAGACTCACATACATGGAACCTGATCATGTGAATAATTCTTCCCATGTGATTGGATTCTACTTAACATTTCTAACATCTGCTCTCATGAAGGATGCCGGCCGCCTGTGATTTTCATGCTGTATAGTATGGGCATCGTTTTAATGCTAGCTTCATGAAACATCACAACACACCCCTCTTCTATTTTCTAAAACAGATTAAATAAAATTGGCACTGGTTTTTACTTTGAAATTTTGATAGAAAGCATGTGACATATTTGGCTCAGGAAAAAAATTAAACTAGGAATTAATTTTCCATAGTAGCCACAGGGATATTAAATTTATGTATTACATGTCAGTATGTTGTGGTAATTTATGTTTTTGAATAATTGCTACATTTATGATTGTAGATTTGCTTGTGGGATTCTTCTGTTCTTCTTTGCACTCCCATGAGCTTTGTAGGACCCCATGTTACTCTTGATATCAAGTTTTTTCTTTTTTCTTTTTATCAATCTGATTGATCTGTTCAAAAAAATACTGGCTTTTATTTCCTTCCTTTTCTCTACTGCTTTGCTGTTTCCCATGTTGTGTATTCCTGCTTTTAGAGTTATTTCCCTCTTTTGTGCTGGTTTTGGATTTATTTCACTGTTTTCCAGCTTCCTGAGGTGAGGGCTTTGAGAATTGATCTGATACTTTTCTGCTTCTCTTGTATATGAATTTGGTGTTGTAAATCTCTCTCTCTCTCTCTCTCTCTCTCTCTCTCTCTCTCTCTCTCTCTCTCTCTCTCTCTCTCTCTCTCTCTCTGCCTCTCAGCATGATTTTACTGTGTCCTGCAGAGTTTCTGTGTTGTATTTTCATGTCCACTTAGTTCAATGTACTTTGAACTCCAGATTGCGTGGAACATGATATAAACTTCTCTACTTCAAGCACTAAGAGAGGGCTCCATCAGGCACAAACAGGGACGATGAAGCTCACTCATGCCCAGAAAGCTTCATAACTGCCACAGTGAAAGGACACAGAGAAAGCGCCCAGCCAGAACTAGGCCAGATCTCTTCCTGGCTCCAAATAAGAAGAAATACTTGTCCCTGTGTGTGACCCGTTTGGGGACATTAGGCCAGAAGAAGTCAGATCAGAGAAACTATTGCAGAAAAACTCTCAAGAGAAGCTTTTATCTTAATTTCATTTCCTATAGTTATGACAACCCCCGCCCCCACCGTCAAAAAAAGGTGACTTAAGGAAGAGAGGGTTTAGTTATAGTGCATTACTATGTGTACATTAAGGCAGCAAGAACTTGAAGAAATAAGTATTCTCCAGTTAAGAACAGAGAGCGATGGACGAATGAATGCATGTGAATACTCAGCTTCTGTCTCCCCTGCCTCGGGGATGGTACCACCCAGGACAGGCAGGTCCTTCCTTCTTACTTCAGCCAACATGATCAAGACGTCCCCCACAGGCATGGCCACAGTTCTACCTCCCAGCTGACTCTAGATGCCGTGAGTTGGCAATTAAGACTAACCATCACAAGCCTCCACATAAAAATTCAAACCGGTGTGTGCCTCTTACCAGAGAGAATAAGGTCAACCATCGGGGAATAAGATCATCCACAATGAAATGGAACAAAAATAATAAATCTTGAAATAGTTTTAATGAGGCACACACACATACATATGCACACTCACAAGAAGACAGAAAGAGAAAGAGAGATGCGTACGATTTTAAAAAGTTAGAGGGAGCTATGAGCCAAAAGTGGAGCTTGATGAGTCATCTGTTGCATGATGTGGCTTTGCAGCAACAACGGAAACATGCAGAACCTTAGTAGAAAGTATTTATGGCTCCTGATCTGGACAGGCTGGCTCTGCTGGTTTTCACGCATGTCCACATCTGGCTGCTGGAACTCTGTAACCTCTGCACCGTTGATTGCTTCCTCGTGGCCCAATAACGCCGCAATGCCAACCCAGGGAAGAAGACTGCACGTCTTCAGGGAGGATAACGGAAAGAATAGGAAAGACGAAGACTGGGGCCGTGAATGCAGTCACTCTCCCAGGATGAGCAAGAAATGTATGTTAAAAGCAGGTAAGTTGGAACACACACACACACACACACACACACACACACACACACGTGCGCACATACAAATGAGATATAAGTGAGAAATCTAAGAAATGGAAAAGGAGTTGATAAAATAGAAACCCTGTGGATACAGCACACTCCACTGAAACAGACGAAGGAGGCTTCAGTGAGTTGGAAAATGCTGTTGGGGAATTTATACCAATGATGCACAGAAACAGAAAGAGATCAGAAATAGAAAGCAGACATGAACAATACGCTAGGAGCATCACACACTCGAAGGATAGACACAGCAAAAGAAAAGCCACTATCTGAAGGGACAGTGCAGACATCTTTTCCTCCTTGATGTATTTGATTACAGAGATGAGAACTGTAACCGTGCAAATAAAATGAGTGAATGTTGTGAATGCAAGGCATGATAAAATTGGAGTTCCCAGCGAGTTTAACTTCTCATCTGATGAAGAATTTTGGGGCGTTCCTTGAGTGCATGCTTCACTCGGAAGCAAATGCTCTGAGAGTGACAGGTTCGCCCCAAAGTGAGAGTGCGCCAAGTTTCTCTTCT
>JANBXA010000651.1:156185000-156212500 GCA_030556225.1 Cricetiscus sungorus
TTCCCAGGCCCTTGGCTAGTTAGTAGCATGTGAAACCAGGAGTCAGCAATCCTTGCTACCTCTGTGATGGACTAAAGTGTGGTTAAATCATCACATCATTACAGTAAGTAATAGAAATGAGCACAGACACAGACTCTGGTAAGACTGACAGCCAGCGTAGAGAGGAATTGAAGAGGGTTCTACAGAGCGAGGTGTTTATCAACCAGGAAGAGAAATGTGATGTCTTTATTTCTCCAGAGGGTCCCTTGAGGCCAGTCAGAGGAACATGGATTCTGAATTAAAATTGAAAGCGATTATAGATTCAAGGAAAAACAAAAAAAAAACAAAAAGTGAAAAATGTGTAGTCAGGGCGCAAACAGAACAGTGGTGTTGCTCTGGGAAGGGAGAGGTCACAGGCACTGTTTAGGTTACTGTTCCCACCAGCACCCTGGACCTCTGTCCTGGCCCTGCCTCAGTGGAGTGTTCCAAGTCCTTGGATTGTATCCTATCCTTCTCCTCCAGCCCAGTGTCAGGCGTAAGACCTGAGCATCCTGTCAGTAAGTGGTCAACAACACTCCAGGACCAACAGCCAGCTGAGCAGTGCCTCCTCTTGTCCTTACGGCCTGACATCCTCCTCACTCTCTGTTAACTTCCTGTTGCCGTTTGAACATGAAAGGTCCCCCGTAGGCTCATGCACTTGATCTCTTGTTCCCTAGCAGGTGGCAGTGTTTGGGAAGGTTGGGAGGAACCCTGCAGGGGGACACATGTCTCTGGCGTGGCCCTTGAGGGCTTAGAACCTGAGTTCCTCTTCTTGTTCCTCTTCTTGTTCTGACTCAGTGTTTTCCCGAGTCTGGGTGAAACTTACTTGGTCAGCGCCTTGCTGCTTCCCCTCCCCTGCCTGTGGCCGTGTATGCCCCACAGGGATGGATTCTGTGCCTCTGGATTCTGTATCACTCCTGGCCAGTTCTGTTTGTTTCTTTCTGTCTTTCCTCGATGAACTGTGGACTGTCAGGATGAGGGTTTGGAACAATTCCACTTACTATCAAGCCCCCGACATCGTCACAGAACTCTGGAGCTGGCGCTTGGTAAGTACATGTGAGCAAATAAATTAACCGGGTTTCGGGGAATTGACATCATTGAACAATCTGGTTGATGTTGCCCTGGTTTAAGTGGCCCAGGAGTCACCTTACATTCTTTGTACCTCGAAGAAGGAAATGGTTCTCATATTCAACTTGGCCCTTGGTGAACACTATTTACACAGTGCGTAAACACAGCCTTTTCATTTCAGACTCTGGAAGTCCACCTGAACAAATTTGTTTGTGATTGTAGGACACAGTGTAAATGTTAACGGCCTTGTAAAGTTGCAGCTGACAGAAAGCAGGATGGGAAGGACAAGATAGAAACCTTCACGCATTCATCTTACCAACTAAGCATTCCAGTTATGGAGGAATAGAGGCAGAGGCGGCGTCTGCTTTCTGCTTCGAAGTCACAAAAGCAACCATGAGAAAAACTAAAACAGCAGCAGACAGACCCAGCACGGTGAGGAGGTGAGAGCTGAGAAAAATGCCAAGTGCTGTTTTCCCACTAGAATGTTCATCGCTCAAAGCCCAAGCAAGGCTGCTGTCATGAGGAGTCATCAGTGGCTTGAACAGAAAAGCTGACGGGTTCTGTCTTGGCTGCAGGGCAGGTGGGTGGTCCAGGGTAGTAGACAGTCCTGTTTGGAATTCAGGATGGGTGACAGGGGCCTGAGATATGAGAAAGGAAGATGTTTCAAAGGAGAAAGAGTCCCCCATCAGAGGCCTGATGGGGTGGTGAAACGTGGCATCTTCCCAAAACACAAAGCCATGCAAACTTGAGAATCTTTCACCAGAACTGGGACCATATCTAACCTGGATGAGTGCTTACCAAACACCTACGTTTGACATCCAGCATTACATAAAACACTGGCATGGTAGCTCGCTCCTGTAATCCCAGCACTTGGAAAGTAGAGGCAAGCAGATCAGAGAGGCTCGTGGACATCACTGGCTACATAGAAAGTTGGATGCAAGTTTGAGCAACATGGGGCCATTAAAAGTAAAAACAAATCAATCTAGAAGAACCATCTGCTGGCCTGCATCTCTGCTTTCAGCTCTGTCTCATTGAGGAAGTTTAGAAGGTAGCCTCATCCGTTACTAAGGCAATGCTTGCTTTAGGAACGAGGAAGGACACTATTAGTGACGCAATAACACTTAGAATCCTGGCTGTGGCTCATGTGGTTGAGTTCCTGTTTATCTGTGTACTTTTATCAACACAGTTTTGACCATTAGCTCTGCCATAGGTCACACAAGGGCTCTTGGTTTGGCATAACTTCTTTAAGGGAAAGTATTGCTCTTCTGTCTAGACTACTAATCAGCTCTGCCCAGCCAGTTGCTCCCCAAATAACCACATGGAGACTTATTATTAATTACAAATCCTTAGCTGATAGCTTAGGCCTATCTCCAGGCAGCTCTTACAACTCCAATTAACCTATTTCTATTAACCTATGTGCTGCCCTGAGGCTTGTTTACCTCATCTATGTACTTCCCATGTTGCTTCTTATACGTCTGGCTCAGAACTCCCTGACTTGGCCGTCCTTCTTCCCAGCATTCTCTCTGCCCCCAAAACCCTGCCTACCTATCGGCTAAAATGCTTTTCATTAACAAAGAGAGCAACAGTGTATAGAAGGATTACTCCACAGCACTGCTCAAAGACAAGCATCTGTCTAGGGTGTGTTGGTTACTTTTTGTCATCCATCAATGCACCCAACACATGTAGCTTAGGGAAGTAAAGGTTGACTTTAGCTCATGGCCTCAGAGCTCAGTCCTTCATGGAGCAGAGTCATTGTCAAGACAGCCAGTAGGAAGCTGACAGGGCTGATGCTGGATGCTGAAACTCCACTGGTTTTCTCTTCCCCCACCTTCTTTCTCCCCCATCTGGATTCCAGCCCATGGAATGGGACCCCACATTCAGGATGAGTCTTATCTCCTTAGCTCATGACACCTAGAGCTGTGCCTTACCTGTCTCTTCCTTGCTGATCTTAAGTCACATTAACCGTGAAGATGGCCCATCCCGTGGCCAACAGTGCTGTTCCCAGCATCTTGGAGAGGACACTGCAAATGGGGGAGCCAGCAGCTCAAGCCTCATGACCTATGGCCAGCAGCCCTTCCTGGGGCTGAGAGTCCCTTGACATGTGTGTCTTACCATTGGGTCCCTGACTCCTACCCAGGAAGCCATGCTACCTTCTGAATGGCATACCTTGTGCAGAACTCATGTAACTCATGCCACGACACGTCTGCAATGGGTTCATACCATCAGCCCTGCCCACGAGTGGGTTCTGAAATGAGCATGTGACAGTTGAGTGTCCTGTCTCTAACCCAGGCCTTATGCACCTTTTCAAGCAAGCTGGTGCCTGAGCACAAGAACTGGTCGGTGCCCATACTCACAGAAGGCCAGATGGTCACAGGTATAAAAGCAGCACACGGACGCCCACAGAGTCATGCCCCACACTCATGGGGAGCATAAGGGGACCATAGCTTCCCTCTCTCCGTGTCCTCTCTGCCATGCTCCCTGACTGTCACCTCTTTACTCTCAGACCTCCAATCTAATTAAGCGGAGTGTAATTCCCCCAACGCCTAGACCACAGGACATCCCATCCCCACAGCTCCGAGGCTGCCCAGGGAACCCAACAGCTCCATGCGGAGGCCACTGGCCAGAAGGTCTCTGAAGGGAAACCTTCAATCAGGCTGCCAAATTTGTTTGGTTTGCCCTGGGATGTTAAGAAATTATTTATATGACTAATGAAAACAAAACATGCCTCAAAGCAATATGAAGAAATAAATAAAGGAGTGAACAAATAAATTCTAGAAATTTATTGTTTAAATATAATTGCTTGAAGGCACAGTGGAGGCTAAAAACATAGAACATTGTATACCTCAGAATCTGTTCATAGGGCTGACCCCATGGTAACTGCTCCTGTCACAGGGAAAATATGGCCCACACAGAAAACTCTGCAATGTGCCTGTGCCTTGCTTGGATTGGTAATGACGTCAACGTGTTCGAGTATATCCAGAGCCATTTACTATGCGTCACTGTGGCTACTTATATCTCAACAGAGATGTTTAAGGGAAACCAGCCTCTGTCCTAAAGTGGTTTATTAAGCTACTGGATAGGTCCACCCATCGTCTTCTTACAACTAGACATACATGTCCACAGGAGTCTGCTGGCATGTGCATGCAAGTGTGCGTTGTTTGTGAACACATGTGAATAAGCAGTCTTTTTCTGTCCCTCCAGCCAGCTCCCAAGTAACGACACAGGGACTTCTTATTAACTACGGAAGCTTGGCCTATAGCTTAGGTTTGTTCCTGAATAGCTCTTATAACTTAGATTAACCCATTTGTGTGAATCTACATCCTCTCCCACCTTATACCGACTGTTTCTTCTCAGTGACTTCTGGCTTCTCCTGCATGCTTAATTTCTCCTCCTCTCCCATTCTGTCCCCAGAAATCCTGCCTATACCCCCTGCCTAGATATTGGCTGTTCAGCTTTTAATAACACTGGTCACAGCAATATATCTCCACATGTACAAGTATCCCACAACACATGTGAGTGCGTGTGTTGGGTTGCATATGGATAAAAGTCTCATTTATTTGTACTGGGAATTCTCATTTTAACAGGCTATTCTACAGACATTACACAGGTTGCAGAAATAGAGAATAGACTTTGCTCCATCAGCATCTTGAGGATGGCCAATCAAAGCACCTCAACCGAGGATTTCCGTACCCTGTCTGGTGTAACAGTGCAAGCTCTGGGGATGGGGAGCTGTGGAGATCGCTACTCTGTGGTGTATCCTGCATTTGGACTCCAGGAAGAAAATCTCAAGAATTATGCAGACAGATCCCAGTGGGGGGCCAGGTTTAGGAAAACATGTTGCTGCTTCTCTCTGCCCTTATTACCTATAAAGGAACATTTCAAATGGTCAACAGCCCAAATTTATGTGGACCCTGAGGCATAAACTTCCTGAGCGGTGAACAGAGACTCTCACACACAGTTCTCATTATGGTTAATAGAAACTTTGAGTTCCCCTTTCACTGGCAGCCCCTTGTTGAGGATAAATTATGTGGGAGCTTGTGCAAGTGTGTGTGTGTGTGTGTGTGGTGTGTGTGTGTGGTGTGTGTGTGTGGTGTGTGTTGCGTATGTGTGTGCTCACACATGCACGCATGCACATAGGTGCTAATACCCTAAATATCTCTGTAGCACAAGTTCCACTCAGCGTTAATATTAAAAGTTCAGAGTCCATTATGAGGGGAAATGCTAGAAGATCACAGACAAAGAAGTGAGCCACGGCCGCCTTGACCTCGCTAACTTCCCAGCCATAAAGACTGAGCTCTTGTCTCTTCCTCTCTCCACCCGGCCATATCACTTCCTGTCTGTCTGTACAGACCTCCAGGCCTCTATGGTTAAGCAGCGCTGAGCTCCACCCTCTGACCTTCAGGCAGCTTTATTTGTTAGAGAACAAACACAATGTCACCACATGTCTCTAACCACCTGCACTCAGCAATAGCCCCATAAGAAAGAAGACAAAAACATAGAATGCAAACGCATATCTATTTCTCAGCCTGGCCACGTGTCTTTTCCCTGATGACATTTTAGATCCATCCTGTTAAAGTTGGAAAATGCTTAATCCTGAGGCCAGGCTTGGCCCTAGGAATACATTATAATTAATATGAAACACCTGACGTGTAGAGGGAAGTGTGCTCTGACCACCCTTGCCATGTGAGGGTCATCTTCTGGCCACCACACATACGCATATGCATGTACAAACAAACCTATATAAACATATGTACATGCCAACAGGAACACATGCTACATACACAAATAAATAATAAACCCTATTGTAGCATACATTGTGTTTTTAATAATAAAAGCCCCAAGTCAGATGTAAGAATCAATGCTGAAAGATCAGAGAAGCAGAGCTGACATCCACTAGTTCTTACCACGCCCCAATGGGTGTGGTCAGTGCAACAGGTGTGGGCAGGGTGGATATCTCACTAACTACATGCGTGTGCATGTGTGTGTGTGCACGTGTGTATGTGTGTGTGCGTGTGTGTGCATGTGCATGTGTACATGTGCGTGTGCGTGTGTGCATGTGTGTGCCTGTGCATATGTGTGTGCGTGTGTGCATGAATGTGTGCATGTGCGTGTGTGTGTGTGTGTGTGTGTGTGTGTGTGTGTGTGTGTGTGTGTGTATCTGTCTGTCTGTTTGAATAGCATTCCATGAAACATGTGCAGCACACGTTTATCCATCCGTCTGTTGATGGACACTTTAGGCTTTCCATTCTCGGCTACGGTGAACCTTGTTGCAGTAAACACCTGATGAGGAAAGAGCTTTTCTTGGGTTTCAGGTAATCTCAGATGTCTAGAGATGGGGGTGCACACTGTGACGTGTATTCCATGGAGTGATCCGGGTCCCACGCGTGGACCCATTCAGGAGCTGTCCCTGTGCTTTTACTTGAATGCGGATGACAGTTTTCTTTCATTCAAGCATTTTGGGGATTCTGTTTCATTAACTGTCACAACATCCTTCTCAGACTGCCATCTAGCCCGGTGACTGAGGAAGGGAAAGTGAGGCACCTGAGCGCTAGATTATTAGAACTCGCAAAGATAAGGGGACGCTGCTTCTTACGTAGCAACGAGTTTTCAGAGACAAGCATAAAATTTCAACTGTCTACCTTTTAAACCGTCTCAACCACTGTTTTCTTATATTGAACTGTTAAACCTGAATGGAAATGGATAAATGGTTTTCTTTAAAATTATAGAACAATGAATTATATCTAAGTTGAAAAAATACTTTTGGAGTTGAATTACAGAGGCTGTCTAAAAGATGTTGAATAAATCTTCACATAATTCCAAGAAGATTTTAGTAATTGTCCCAAACCAACCAACGAGGAAAGGGCAGCCTCAAGACCAATTGAGGGCTGCATGCTGTGCAGAGGAAACAAGCCTTTACCATGGATCACATAAAAAGTAGCTCAAGGTGAGCCACAGGCCTAGACGTGAGAGCGGAAACTAGATAACCCTCAGAAGGAAACATGTAGAGAATATTTCTGGGCAATGGATTGTCAGTGAGTCTTAGATATAAGACACGAACAAACATTTCCTCAGAGAAACGCGTACTAATGGTCAGTAGTGGCATGAGAAGACCAACATGGTCCGTCCTCGGGGAAGGAAAACAGAACCATCATGATGCATGCTTCATAGCCACCTGTAGCACAACTAACAAAAACAAAGGACAACTAGAGGCATTATGAAGATATCGAGAAGTTGGAATCCTATGACTGACGAGTAAGAATGGTACAGTGCAACACTGACTATTGGCACAGTATAATGGTACGCAGTAATGATGACTACTATATCAGCATAGTGTAGTGGTACAGTGTAGCATTGACTATATCAGCATAGTATAATGGTACAGTGTAGCATTGACTATATCAGCATAGTATAATGGTACAGTGTAGCATTGACTATATCAGCATAGTATAATGGTACAGTGTAATGTTGACTATATCAGCATAGTATAATGATACAGTGTAATGTTGACTATATCAGCATAGTATAGTGGTACAGTGTAATGTTGACTATATCAGCATAGTATAATGATACAGTGTAATGTTGACTATATCAGCATAGTATATTGGTACAGTGTAATGTTGACTATATCAGCATAGTATAGTGGTACAGTGTAGCATTGACTATATCAGCATAGTATAGTGGTACAGTGTAGCATTGACTATATCAGCATAGTATAGTGGTACAGTGTAATGTTGACTATATTGGCATAGTATAATGGTACAGTGTAGCATTGACTATATCAGCATAGTATAATGAATGGTACAGTGTAGCATTGACTATATCAGCATAGTATAGTGGTACAGTGTAGCATTGACTATATCAGCATAGTATAATGATATAGTGTAATGTTGACTATATCAGCATAGTATAGTGGTACAGTGTAATGTTGACTATATCAGCATAGTATAGTGATACAGTGTAGCATTGACTATATCAGAATAGTATAGTGATACAGTGTAGCATTGACTATATCAGAATAGTATAGTGGTACAGTGTAATGTTGACTATATCAGCATAGTATAGTGGTACAGTGTAATGTTGACTATATCAGAATAGTATAGTGATACAGTGTAGCATTGACTATATCAGAATAGTATAGTGGTACAGTGTAATGTTGACTATATCAGCATAGTATAATGATACAGTGTAATGTTGACTATATCAGCATAGTATATTGGTACAGTGTAATGTTGACTATATCAGCATAGTATAGTGGTACAGTGTAATGTTGACTATATCAGAATAGTATAGTGATACAGTGTAGCATTGACTATATCAGCATAGTATAATGGTACAGTGTAATGTTGACTATATCAGCATAGTATAATGGTGCAGTGTAATGTTGACTATATCAGCATAGTATAGTGGTACAGTGTAATGTTGACTATATCAGCATAGAATAATGGTGCAGTGTAATATTGACTATATCAGCATAGTATAATGGTACAGTGTAATGTTGACTATATCAGCATAGTATAGTGATACAGTGTAGCATTGACTATATCAGCATAGAATAATGGTGCAGTGTAATATTGACTATATCAGCATAGTATAATGGTACAGTGTAATGTTGACTATATTGGCATAGAATAATGGTACAGTGTAATGTTGACTATATCAGCATAGTATAGTGGTACAGTGTAGTGTTGTTGTGTGCTGCTTGAGCCCACTGATAAATTAACTACAGGAGTGAGGCTGGCACCTCACTTCAGACACAGACATGTTGTCTCTAAGTACCTCCCAAGATCTCTTGTCTGGAGATGGGCTTCCCCCAAGTCTATGACAGTGAAGAAAGAACAACAAAACATAGCAAGAATAAGAACAGCTCGATGCTAAAGCAAGGCTGGAAGCTCAGCCAGGACGAGCTCAGCATGGAGAGCAAGCTTCATCAGGGACTCCAGCTGGCAGCTTCAGTGGGCCTTCCCCAGTCAGACTCCCCATCAGCAACCCCAGTTCACTGCCTTCCTCAGTCAACTTCTGCTGCATTTTTTTCAGACATATTTTGCAGTGTATGTCTGTGCATCATATTCATGCCTTGTGTCTTAGGAGACCAAAAGACGAGGCCTGACACCCCTGGAAATGGACTTATAAATGGTTACGAGCCACAGTGCGGGCCTGGGACACAAACCTAGGTCCTCTGCAAGAGCAACAAGTATTCCTAATCACCGAGCCTTGGTGGTTTGGCTATCTGTCTGTCTACATATTCTTCTACTTGGCTTGTTATATACTTAATGAACTCATCCATTCAAAACCAAAAGTGTAGCTATTGTAGATCAGTCTCAGGACTGTACAGAACATACAGCCACAAGGGAAAGTGTTTGCTCATCTCCTCAAAAAGTCCCAATCTAAGTTTGTACCCAAAGAAATTCAGATTCAGACTCAAATAGTCTCCCGTACACTAATACTCATAAGAGCTTTGTCAAAACTGTCCAAACTATGGAAACAATCACACGTGTGCTGATGAATCAATAAACTCAATACGCATGCACATGTATGTACACACATACCATACATACCGAGAAATAACATTCAGTCGTAGAAAAGGAGAAAATGTTATACTACTACGTGATGAACCATGAGGGCATTGTGCTAAGTGGAAAAGCCAAGCCCAGAAGAATAAAAGATATTTGTCACCTAGAGTAGTCAAAATCATGCAGAAAAGTAAAGCACTAGCTGGCAGGGAGCTATGCGGTGTGTGAGTTAATATTTGACAGGTAGAAAGTCTCAGTTTGGGAAGACGGGAAGGTTCCAAAAGTGGGTAGTGGCAACAGTGACATAGCACTATACCTAAACTCAATGTCATGAGCAGCAGGCTTTAAAGTGACTAAATGCTGTGTGCTATTGCCATCCTTCTTTTTTGATTATCAGCTTGAGACGGCCTAACGACAGTCTCCTGGGAAGGGGATCTCGGGGAGGGACTGCCGGCATTTGGTTGGCCTGTATGCTTATCTGGGGGGGATGCACTGTCTCAATCAAGCTAAGCGATGGGGGGAAATCCATCCCCCTCTGGACGATGACTGCATTCTCTAGGTGGCATGGGGACATGTAACTGTCCTAAGAGTGGCAGAAACCAATCCGAGTACAAGCAAGCAAGCACACATGCATGCGTTCCCTTCTCTCTGCTCCTGTGACACGATGTGACCAAATGTTATGAAGGTTAACCGCCTAGACCTCCCTGCTACATGGATGGTGGCCGGGAATTGTGATCTAAAATAAACCTTCTCTCCAACGTTGTTCTTTTCTAGTGTTTTATTACAGCCAACAGAATTGAAACTAAAACAGTTACACTGTTCCTATCTTAACACAAAACAAATAAAACCTCAGCCAAATACCACAGTCCACAAAGTCACCATGCATATTAAGGCCTGCTATAAGGAAGGTCTCTTTAGCCCGGTGATCCCCAAACCAAGGACCTGGCTCAGATATTGTCAGCCCTGTCTCCTGGGCATTGGTCTGGGGAACACGAGCTTTCTCATCACCAGTGTTGCCAGGGTGACAGCTGACCTCAAGCACCATCAAGCCAGATTCCTGGGGACATCAGATAGAAGCAGAACAAAATGTTTGCATAGAAAGATGGTTCCAAAACGTTGGAAGAAACGATTAATGGGAGTCGGGGGTCAGGGAGAAAAGGAAATGCCTCTTGTCCCCAGGACATCACCTCCCTCTGTCTTGGATTCTTCATCAACAGGTAGGTGGCATCTTCCCCCACACAGACAGAGCGTGGCCAGCACCCCTGCGAGCAGCTGAGCAAAGCCTGTCTAGAGAGGGAGGGAGTGGCAGACTCCAGGGAGGAGCCCCATCTGGTCTCTGAAGCCTTGCATCCCTGAAGCCTGAGGATCTCTGATGGGTACATTCTACCATCGGCCTCTCCATGGATTCCAACGCCACCATGAACCTTTCTGGGAAGGACATGGGCTTCAGATCCCATACACTCTACCCCTAGGGCTCTGAACGAACCGATTATGCCTTTACTTCAGAGCACCCCGGCTAGTTCAGCAACATCCTAACATGACTACAGCTAAGGCCATGTGTCCTCATCAGTCAGAATTCCCAGGGGAGCAAATGTAAGGCAGGAGAAGGCCCATCGTATGGGCAGCAAGACTCGGCAGCCAGACCCAGAACCACAGCAAGAGTCTAGCTGCCCTCCACCCAGATCCACACAGATGCCTCAGGATGGCTGCTAGGGAGAGAGAACTCCCTAGGTAGAGCTCCAGGAGAGCCTGCAAGCTGGGCAGGTTCCCTGTGCCCCTGCTGTCTGTGCCCTCACCCTCCTGTGTTATTAGCTGGACTCTTCCACCTAACAATTCCGCAGGTGCATCCAGGTGGGACCCTTTTGACACAAGGCGGACGATGATGAGGGGCTCACGTGGCCGCTCTGCCGAAGCCATCCCTCCCATCAGTTGCTGGTGAGGACGCCAGGCGGGCTCTTTGGACTTGTATACGATTATGCCTCCAGCTGGAAGCAATGTCTCCTCTCCCTATCTCCCCTTCCAGAGCACAGTCCCCTCATGGTGTCTTTGTCGTGAGGGCTCTAGGCACCCCACTGTCCGCCGATTTCACAAGCATACCCTCTCTCCAACAGTCGCCTCTTTCAACAGCAAAACCTAATGGAAACAAATCCAGTCCAAGGGTCAATTACGGGCTTATTTTCATATTTATGGACTGAATACTTTCCCCTAAAAGACGCTAATGATAGCCTAAGGGACAAACTAATCAAAACAGCAGCCAAGAGCAGAGGAAAGGGAAGCGCCAGCTTTGAAACACTCCCGCACCCATACGCCATACGCGGCTGCCTCCTTCCCTGGTCCCACTTCAATCTCTCCCCACAGGGACAGTTTTAAAACATGTTGACAAAAAACCAGTGTCTTCACAAAGGAAGGCTTAGCATTCCTGTCCTCCACTGGAAGAAATAATGACATCAAACGCAGAACCCCTCCCACTTGGGGCCTCTAGATATTGCAGCAAACAGATCCTGGTGCAGAGGTCACCCTTGGATGTGGCATTTCAGGGACGTGTGAAACAATCACTCATCCTGCCTCATCAGCTCACATGGTGCCAGGAGAGCCTGGATGACGAGTTCTGACTTAGCCACACTGGCGTCCAAGCCTCGGGTTAATGAGCAGCACGTACGCACTTGAGGCCATCACCACTGACACACCCCATCAGAGCGGTGATTTTACCAGACTGTTCACTGGATCCCCCGACTGCTAACAATTCAGCAATCTTTCATTTGTTTAGCTGGAGTATAGTTATATTATAATTAGGAGTGTTTGGCGAACCAACAATTACCAACATGGAGGAAGCATCTGTAACTCATGTATTCTAAAGCCTGGCATTGCAACTATTTCACAGTGGGTGCTCAGTGTTATTTACATGGGTGCACATGCATGCATTCCTCGTGTGTGTGTGTGTGTGTGTGTGTGTGTGTGTGTGTGTGTGTGTGTGTGTGTGCATTTGCATTCTTGTATGGAAGTAAGAGGTCAACCTCAGGCGTCAGGTGTCAGGTGCCATCCCTCGGGTGTCATCCCTCTTTAGTTTTTTTGAGACAGGGTCTCTCGTTGAGATCATATGCCTCAGTGCTGTAGTTCCTGGAGAGTTGCCCTCACTCAGGAAAGTAGCTCCCTACCCATGTTCAGTCAGGCAAGGATCAACAAGGACAATGGGTCAGGAAGAAGTAGGAGGAGGGGAAAGGGAGGAGAAACAGTGCTCACTTCCCAAAGCAAGATGAGCACCATTTCAGATTCTCCAAACAGGAGTAAGGTGAGGCGGGAAAATCAGGCAGCTTCCTGAAGAGAGCTGTGTGGAAACTGACAGCTGAGACCCAGCAGCAGCAGCAGCAGGAGGAGACTTCGGTGAGAGGGTGAGCAGCCCGTTGGAGAGCTGCAATTAGGGAAGGTGTGGGGGGGGGGAAGCAGGGAGAGAGAGAGAGAGAGAGAGAGAGAGAGAGAGAGAGAGAGAGAGAGAGAGAGAGAGAGAGAGAGAACACTCACACACACTCTCACAGTCACACACACACTCAGACACACTCTCTGTCTCTCTCTCTCTCACACACACACACACAGAGGGGACCTGCACACCAGACACAGGCACAAATCACACATTTTAAAAGCTAAAAGGCGAGGCTACAGAGACACGGTGGATGGAAACCTGTCTGGAGCAGAGGTGAACGCCACCGGGACACCTGAAGGAAGGGGTCAAACAAAGCATTTGCAGGGCAGGCCCACCACGTCCCAGTTCTCCTGCTGGGTCCGTCTGGCTGCACCAAGACAGATGCCCTTCCCTGCTGGGAGCCAGCTCTGCACCCACCAGCCTCATCCTCTAAACTGAAAGGGAGCCATGCACACCCCTGTGCTTGGCTCATGGCAACCCAAGGGGAGGAGCTTGAATCGGGGTCAGGACCTGATACAGTAACAGGGTTTCAGTGAGACTTTGGTGCAATACAACACAGCCTAGCTCCCCATTTATTTGGGGACCCCTAAGAACCACAGCAGGAATCCTGGTGAGGGGTAGGGCACTCCTGCGGCCATCTATGAAGGCCAACAAATCCTCCTGCCGGCCACACCGCTCATCGGCTCACCTGGCCAGGCCACTCACATTGCAGTCTGCAGGGGTAAGTGGAGAGCAGGCAGCAGTGGCAAGGCTTACCCAGTTTCCCACCTTCCCCAGCAAGATTCCACCAGCCCCCTAAGAGTTCAGTGACCTCCCCCAAATAGCTCAGCCAACGGGGACCAGGTGTTCAAACACATGGGTCAGTGGAGCAACGTCTCTAACCACGGCAGCATCCAATGGGGCTAAGTATCGTACTCGCACAGCACGCTTCCTACCGGAACAGAATGTGTGGGCAGAGTGAGCTGGCTCCCCTCAGGGGATCCCTAAGAAGGAGGGTCATCCTGGGCTATCACGTGCTGGCCTGCCCAGGTCATCAGGAAGCCAAGGACGAATCTGAAGGTGGTGGATTGAGCCCCCGTGGGTGTCTGTCTTCCAAATCCACCACCAAACAACAAGCGACAGAGGCCCAGGGGACAGTGCGCATGCAGAGGGGACAGTGTGCATGCAGAGGGGACAGTGCGCATGCAGAGGGGACAGTGCACATGCAGAGGGGACAGTGCACATGCAGAGGGGACAGTGCGCATGCAGAAGGGTCAGTGTGCATGCAGAGGGGACAGTGCGCATTCAGAGGGGACAGTGTGCACGCAGAGGGGACAGTGCGCACGCAGAGGGGACAGTGCGCATGCAGAGGGGACAGTGTGCATGCAGAGGGGACAGTGCGCATGCAGAGGGGACAGTGCGCATGCAGAGGGGACAGTGTGCATGCAGAGGGGACAGTGCGCATGCAGAGGGGACAGTGTGCTCGCATGTAACTGCACACACACACAGGGACGACTGCATCTGAATCCCACAAAGGAAGCAATGTTCCCCTTCCCCGTGCAGGCGTCACATCTCCAGCTCGAAAATGCGTGCCTGTGTGGTAAGACTCCAGAGAAGGTGGGATGGCGGGGTGTGAAATGATCTGATAGCACGAAAAATTGTTGTTAGGAGGTGTTGTCACTTGAAAAACAACACATCTCTTTCCTGTTGGTGTCAGCCAGAGCCTTCTCCCAGATACCATGTTCCTGTTTCGAATTAGAGCAGATAGTAAGTACAACATGCTCCCTGACACCGCCCTGTCCCCACACAGCACAGAGCACCACGAGAACACACACACACACACACACACATACACACACACACACACACACACACTCCTGTCGGCGTGGGCTCTGCCAGATTCACGCCTTTGTTTCCTGTTACTTTCAATTGACAAATAATCATGGCATACATTTAGTGGTACAGTCTAATGCTCTGATACACACAGACCTTGTAGCGTGGCCAATCGGGTTACTTAGCATATCCATCACTGACTGTGTGTTTACTGCATGCAGGTGTGTGCATACTGATATGTGCACGTTTGAGTGGTGGGATGTGTGCGTGTGTGCATGTGCGCACGTGTGTGTATATGTGTGTGTATCTGTGTATGTGTCTTGTGTCTGTGTGTCTATGTGTGTCTGTGTGTGTGTCTCTGTGTGTGTATGTCTTTGTGTGTCTGTGTGTGTGTCTCTGTGTGTGTGTCTATGTGTGTCTGTGTGTGTCTCTGTGTGTGTGTGTCTCTGTGTCTCTGTGTGTGTGTGTCTCTGTGTGTCTGTGTGTCTGTGTGTGTGTGTGTCTGTGTGTGTGTGTGTCTGTGTGTGTCTGTATGTCTGTGTGTGTCTGTATGTCTGTGTGTGTGTGTCGTCTGTGTGTGTCTGTGTGTGTGTGTCTGTGTGTGTGTCTGTGTGTGTGTGTCTATGTGTGTTTGTGTGTGTCTGTGTGTGTGTGAGTGTCTGTGTGTGTGTGTTTGTGTGTGTGTCTGTATGTGTGTGTCTGTGTGTGTCTCTGTGTGTGTGTGTCTGTGTGTGTGTCTGTGTGTGTGTGTCTATGTGTGTTTGTGTGTGTCTGTGTGTGTGTGAGTGTCTGTGTGCGTGTGTGTGTTTGTGTGTGTGTCTGTATGTGTGTGTCTGTGTGTGTCTCTGTGTGTGTCTGTGTGTGTGTCTGTGTGTCTATGTGTGTGTGTCTGTGTGTGTGTGTGTCTGTGTCTATGTCTGTGTGTGTGTGTGTCTGTGTGCGTGTCTGTGTGTGTCTGTGTGTGTCTGTATGTGTGTGTCTGTGTGTGTGTGTCTGTGTGTGTCTGTGTTTAATGGGTCAATTTTGTATGGATAAAGTTTACCAAAAAATGAGTAACAGTTGACAAGGCCCAAAGTCTAACATCTCTTGAGTTACTTCCCCTCATTCCCGGCTTTCCTTCCAGAAGATTCTGTGGGGATTTTTATTTGGGTACTCAAAGGGCTGGGAAGAGTAGCATTTCTCTGAAAGACTGGCTGTAATGTGTTCATAAGTTCCTGATCATCTCTTGAAGCTCCGGCCATGAATGTCCGTGCTCCAGCCTTGACTGTCAGTGCTCCGGCCTTGACTGTCGGATCTCTATGTGCTAGTTAGTCCCTCCTGTCTCTGCCTCCTACCCTTCCCTCTCCACTGCAGATTGTCTCACCTCTGCTCCCATCTCAATTAACAAACACAATAATGTTGAACAGCAGCATTTCTTGTCTATCTGCTTCATATGTGAGTGTGTGTGTGTTTGTGTGTGTGTGTATGTGTTTGTGTGTGAGTGTGTGTGTGTGTATGTGTTTGTATGTGTGTGTGTGTATGTGTTTGTGTGTGAGTGTGTGTGTGAGTGTGTGTGTGTGTATGTGTGTGTGTGTGAGTGTGTGTGTGAGTGTGTGTGTGTGTGTGTGTGCGCACGCACATGTGCATGTTCGTACTTTGGAGCACACTGTTCTCTTGTGCTCAACTTCAACTGTTCTTATATTGTTTCATTCTTCCTTTTTTTTTTTAAAGAGCCTACTTAGAAGAAAAGTTGGAAAAGTATGCATGTGTACCCATGTGTGTGCATGTGTGCCCATGTGTGAGTACATGTGAATGTTCAAGGAGAGGGTGCAGGAGAGAGAGCGGGAGAGAGAGAAGAGAGACGGAGTACCAGGAATTATCTATGCATAAAGAAAGTAAAGAGAATATTTCCCAGCGCAGTCGAAGCCCATCTCCTGAACAATGACGACAGCTCCTCATTTTCGACAACAATAGAGGGCACGTAGGAGTCAGCTCATTAGAATATCTGCGGCTCTTTTCTGTTCTCTCCGCATTAAGCCCCCATAATGTCAGTTGTCACTTATTAATGACAATTAACTAGTAATCAGCAGTGAGGCTCTTCGAGGTGGTCTTTGGCTGACAGGTGAAGAAAGAGAACATTGCGTAGCACCACCGTGACATGGAGCCTTCAAAGGGAGCGTGGCATTTCCATAAATTATTTCAGAAAGAGCTCTCTTTTATACATCCTCTCTGCAGCTTAAAGATCTTTAACCCTAGACAGGCCATGTTCCAATCCCCCTTTGCTGATGTTTGCTTTACCAGCTGACATACCAAAGCCATCTACAGCTGTCAGGCCTGGACCCCTTCCGGTGGCTGGGCGTGGTTTTCGCCCATCGTTGGTCACCGCTTTAGTCCTGCCCTCCAGGCATGGATCACCTCGTGGTCACAAACCTTCTCCAAGCCGGTCTCGGTGCAGAGGCTCGGCCATGCTCCACACCTGCCGCCTTCACTGGCCACTTCATTGGGTCAGGGGCTCGATTCCGGGTTTGCTCTTTGTTCTTCCCTCTCCCTAGAGACCACCCATCTGTTCCTCCCTCAGGCCCACTGCAGGTGATAGAATGCCACCGTGCACTTTTAGGACTAACGAGGGTCATGGTGAAGCCAGCCTCACAATACAGAGTTCTCCAAGCCACCGATTCTGTCGCTGGACTCTCAGACTCCCTCCATCCTTCCACTGACACACAAAGCCAGCGTCTCTCTTCCTGCCACCGGGGCAGAAGGCACTTGGCACACACTGGGTATAAGCGGATGGAGAACTTGTTCTACACAGCTCCTTCCCTTTGCCTCCCTCCTCAGAAATCACAAGTGCTTTCCTCATGAAGCATTCTAGATAGTGGGGCCTGTAAAGAAAGGTCTTGGTGCACCAGGATAAATATGTTTATTTTGTCTTGGATGCATTCGCTTAGAAGAAACCGATTTCACCTTTGAGAGAGCCATGAAGAGACGAACACAGCCCAGTACTACCTGCCAGAATTGCATCAAGCAAGCTTACTGCCAATTTCACACCAAAAAGATTTTTTAAAAAAATTCATGCATCTATTCATATCAAAACAATGCAATTAGATCATTCTCCTAGCATGGAAACCACTGGCAAATGGAGAATTTCCAAACCATCTCTAAGACAGCTGAATTCCAATCCCAAGTGGGCTCCACTTTTCCAAGGCGGAGGCTGAAAGCAAGCAGGTGAGTGGAACTCAAAACCCTAGGTGCCTCCAAGACCAGGGAGACGACATTTTACTGAAACACATTTTAAGAAAAGTAGGAGGTCACGCGGTTACTTTGTATAAACCTGTGGCTTTCCTCTGAGCAGTAAAGTTGGGAATCTGTGCTCCTCCGGCTGCCTTCTTTGTTTTGTTGGAAGGATTTTCTTAGGAGGGTATTACAATGCTACCATGACAACAAATAAGATGTCATTTATTGCCAGGTTCCAACCATCTACCCAGAACTCAAGGGGAATATTCACGTGGTGTTTAAGAATGCTATATCTGTGCAAATAACTACCGTTTTAAGTGCCCTCATTTTTCAAAGGTTTATTTTTCACAGCCCTCTATCATGTGAGCACAGGCCTTTCATTCTGATTTCTTCTTGTAGACTGCTTCCGATTTCAATGCCACCAGTTCCTAACCACTGTAGAGGAGTGGCCGAAACAAAGAAGAGGCTCCAGCCGGTACTTCCAGATGCCAGGTGTGAGAGGTAGTCACCCGCTTGCAAGACCAACTCATGGCACACAGTCTCGTATCCTTTTAGGGAGAACTCCTCAAGCCCACCTACGCCTCTGAACCCTGCGCGTTCACGCCGACCATGTGAACTCCATGGCTCTCATGGAGCAGGCACAGCAAAACCCAGGAGGATACCACACTGCTCTGAAAAGTGGGACGTGGGTCTGCGTTATAAGTGTCTTACAAGTAAGATTCGGGGATTTGGGGCACTAGTCTTTCAAGTTAGCAAATTAGAACATAACCGAGAATTCCAACATCGGTCATCTCAATAGTTAAGAGTCCGAGTTTGATGTGAATGATTGATCAATGATTAATTGGTATATGCTGGGGAGAATATCCTGACACACATAAAGAAAGCTCTCCCTTAGACGGCTGGGGAGATGGCTAAGAGAGTAAGGCGCTCGCCGTGCAAGCGCGAGGCCTGAGTTCAGATGCCGAGAAACCACAGTGGTACGAGCCGTTCTCTCAGCACTGAGAAGTAGAGACACGCAGATCCCTGGAGCACATTGGCCGGCCAGCCTAGCCCACCTGACTAACTCAGGTTCAGTAAGATACCCGAAAACCCTGTCTCCAGAAAACAAAAGAATGGGGAAATCACCTCAGCTGACATTGATCTCTCAGAGGGCTCCACAGGGGCGAGCACACACAAGGACATTAACTCAGCAGTGCAGACAAACACACACACATTCAAAGGGCATTCACTACACCACCTCAAACTATCCTGATTATCAAAGACTTAGAAGTCCCTTTAGTTCTGCTATGACCGAGCATACGTGTCACATTATACATTCTGTGTATTATAAAGAGAAAAGGAAATTCTTGACCTCCAGTCCGTGAAAACATGAGAAACAACTCTTTTAAAAAGTGAGTTAAAATGTATTCAAAAGAGAAAATTTACTGATGGGAGAGAGATGTTTTCACCTGGGAACTGAGTGGCACTTAGTGACAGCCCCCTGGGACAGCCATCTGATAGGAGTCACTAGAATTTGATTGATGGTTCCATTTATGCAGAACCCGGTTTCCTTGCTGTTTATCTGTTCAGAAACTGGTGTTCCCAGTATACCTGTCCCCAATCCCTTGACACTAATGGACTTTTTTGGTCAAACAAATTGTTAAAGAAAAATATCCCTGGAATGGTGGTTTTGTTTACCATGCTTCATACTTTAATACCTTCTAAATCCATCTTCAAGTCCTGCATCCTCTTAGCCTGAAAGTTTTTTTTATAAGCTTCTTTTCAATGTGCCGGATGCCATGTACCAAATACGTAAACAAATTGTGGTCAGGTGCACGGACCTGCAGTTTCCACTCTTTAGTCCAAGCACAGACCTGAGACCTGTCCTCCTGGGCTGCAGCCAGCCAGTCGTGCTGGGACTACCGACATGGCTGAGCACATGTCTGTTGAGTTGTTCTCAGAAATATCTCCTGCTCTGAAGCATAGATCTGTATGTACTCAAGAACCAACCTCCTGACTGAAAGTGATGAACCTCCCACGTCATCCTCACCTTGCGGTGGGTTTCTGCAGTGTCGCAGAAGGTAGGGTCTCAGCAGTGGCCATGAACTTCAACTCTGAAAGTAATTCAGCAACGGAAGACGATGACTAACAAGTTCTTGCAGAGAGACCCTTGTCTGATGATGATCATCAATAACTTCACTTGATAGAGCCATCCCTAGGTGGTCTGTCTCTCTTTATTACTTGATTCTGAGATTTTTTTCTTTTGCTAATATTAAGGTTAATTGCTCATGTAAATCACAGGACTGTAAACTTTGCTTCCTATGAGCAGGTTGGGCTATTTGGTGGTAGTTCAAACACTGCACTCATGACTGACTTGGAATTGTTCAGGATGGATTGATGGGAGATGTTATTATGTAAATATATTTCTCATACTGGTTAATGAATAAAGCACTGTTGGGCCAATGGGAAAGCAAGATAGGCGGGGCTAGGAGACAAGGAGGAAAGAGGAAGTAGGAAGGAGGAGTCAACTTGGAGAGCCCGGAGAGGTAGAACTCCAGCTGCTCTGGCCGGTAAGATGAGCCACGTGGAAATACTTAGAAAGTAGAAATGGGTTAATCATTAAGGCAGAGCTAGCCGATAAACAATAATAGTAACTGGCCAACAGGATTGTATCAAATACAGCATCTCTGTGTATTATTATTTGGGACTTGCGTGGCGGCGGGACCAGACTTGCGGGCTGGTGGAAAGCATACATGTTACAGTTGTTGCTGTCTGTGTTTTGGTATGAAGGACTAACGCCAGGCAGTCTGCCGTTTGCTTGTCAAGTACTTTTTCAATGAACTAAACTCCTAACTCAGTTTTTATTTATTTCATTTTTTATTTTTAGGTAGGATTTCACTGAGTTGCCCAGTCTATGCTAAACTCACACTGTCCCTCACAAAGTCTGAAAATTCTGACCCTGCCTCAGTTTCCCAAGAAGCTAGGATTACAAGCCTGCATCACCAAGCCCAGCCTAAGCAAGTTTTTTGCTTTGCTTTGTTCTTTTAATTGTTGTTATTGTTGCTATTTTTCTGAGGCAGGATATCCTCTAGTCCAGGCTAGCCCCAACCTCGCTGGGTAACTAAGGATTACCTTAAAATTCAAATCCTCCTCCATCACTTTCTGCCAACAAATCGGATTGGTAAGATAGCTTGAGCTAGCCCTCAGGCCACTCAGGTAAGCCAGGTCTTAGGAATGCCTTCCTCGTTACTGGAGTGTCTGTAAAGCATGTATCCCAACTGCCTGAAGTTAAATGAAAGTACCCTCAAAGTCATGCCTGTCCCAAAGCAACATTTCCTTTAAATAGCTTCAACAGGTAACATATACTGCACGTACTATAACTTAAAATACTATTACATTAGACAATTAATGGAAATTCCCAAAATTAAAAAATATATACTCTGCTGTGTAGAAAGCAAAGTGTAGCAGGTCTGGGCTGTCTCCACATGCTTGCCTGTGTTTTGTTCATGTGCCACTATACCATGAGAGAAACTCCAATCCCAAGCACTTGGTTTTAAGGAGGTGATCAAAACTATTTACAAAATATTGAGAGGCATAATGGAAATCCATAAACAAACCTAAGAGTTACTCTTTTAGCTTTTAGCTACTTGATTGTGTTAAAGTCCATTCCATCAGGATTTCAAATTATCAGTATTTAAAAGAATCAAGAAGATATCTTCAGCCCATCCACCGTCTGGTCAGGAAAGTAAGGAATCATGGTGAGTGTGATCCTCTCTTGTTACAGCACGGGGAGGGGGGAGGGACTGATGCTAGGTTATCCGCCACTGTCTCTAAACTAAGTGGTTTTTATTTCCTTATTTTTGTTGTTCAGATTTTCTTCAATCGCATCATCAAAGTTAAGAGCTCAAATTCTCTTAAACAAATAGACAAAACTCACTCCTCCCTGTCTCTTGACTATATAGTTCAATGATTAGATTTCAACAGGATCTGTTGTCTTCTATGAAATTATAATAAATAACAGAAACCATTGTGCCCCAGTAAAAATACTGAAATCATTTCTAAGAATTTGTAATGTGTATTTGTCTAATTTAAACAGTTTCTCTCTCTCTCTCTCTCTTTTTCTTTTTCTTTTTTTTTTTTTTTTTTTTTTTTTTGAGACAGAGTCCCAGCATGTAGCCCTGGCTAGCCTGGAATTTGCTATGTAGACCAGGTTGGCCTCTGACTCAATGAGAGTTTGTGATTCAAGGTTGTGATTCCAGGTGTGTATGACAATGCCCAGCTAAACAGCTTTTAAAAAAGTTTATCAATCACCAAAACGGAAAGCCTTAAGGTCTCTCTCTCTCTCTCTCTCTCTCTCTCTCTCTCTCTCTCTCTCTCTCTCTCGTGTGTGTGTGTGTGTGTGTGTGTGTGTGTGGCCATGTTCATGAATGTATAAACGTGTGGACATGCATGAGGCCAGAGGCTAACCTGGGAAATCCTTAGAAACGCCATTCATGTCCTTTAGATGTCTGTAGTTGACCTGGAACCAACTAATTAGTCAAGGCCGAGTGGACAGTGAACACAGATGCTGTGTCTGCCTCCCCAGTGCTGGGCTTACGAGTGCATTGCTACCACATCTGGCCTTTTTACATGGGTTCTGGAGATCAGAAACCCTAACCATAACCCTAACCCCTAACCTTTGGTGGCTGGAAGGATGTTAGGCTGTCACTGCTGTGGTAGCTGCTTATCAACCCAGGCCAAATTTCAGCTCTCCATTTTCTAGGGCTATGCTCTATCTCCTCGCTCCATTAAAAACAACAAACAAACAAAAAACCTCCTTGGCCTCTTCCTAGGACCAAATCATAGTGTTTCACCTGGGGTGTGACCTCCAAATGGACACCACAATAAGTACTTTGGGGCTCAAAGTCCAACTTCTGTCCATGGCAAGCCATATGCCAAGGCTAAATGCCCGCGCATTGCTGTGACAATTGAGCTGACAGGGACCTGGTGCAGAGCTGTGAGGAAGGAATGGGTCCACGTGTGTAGCACAGAGAGGGACTTGGTCCTGTAGGAGTAGTCAGTGACGTGCACCGGGGTCACAGTCTCTGTGGTGTTGAGATAACCTCATGAGCTGAGGAATCACAAAACATTAAGAAATCTGGAATTCCTTATCTGTCCCCTGGGTGATTAGATCTCAAGCTGTAGGTGGCCTTGAGGATGTAAGATGGTCCCATTGGGCTTTTCCTCAGCACAATCATCTCCCATTACACTGCTGCCCATAGGGTGCAATGTCTCCAGATCTATCATCCAAACATGGCTTGCAGGGACCCCGTGTCCACACCACAGGCCTGAGTGCTATTCCACTCTGTTACCCCTTCAGCCCGTGTACCTAACCACCCAGTCATGGCTGAAGCTCCTGAAGGACACAGCTATGTAGGAATGAAAACAATCAGAAAAATTCAGCAAGCATCCCTGTGCAGATGCCTGTGCAAACATGACGGGCCAGGCCCGCCCTGTACCACCTCCTCCAGCCACAAGCAGAACAGGGCAGAACCTCACCTCTTGGAGCAAGTCAGGGAGTCATCAAAATATCAGGACTGCGTAGACACCTCTGAACACGGTGTGAGTTCTTAACTCTGGTGGGCCTTACAAAAGACAAAAGCAAGACTCCACTTCCTGACTGAATGGGAAAACACACATCTTTTTTAGAGCTCCCAAACCAGGCTTTCCTCTTTGCAGCAACACTAATTCCAAGATGCACAGGCCTGAGCTGCAGAGAGGCCTAGGTTGCTGCCTGGCTGTGCAAGAGGACGGTGACAACAGTATGCAGGGACTATCTGAAAGAATCACCCCAGTCGGCCATCCAGGAAGGACCCAATGCTGGGAACCCCCAACACCCAGTGGAGGTGCTAGTGTTAATTATCACTTTTAGACATCCCATACTTCTCATGAAGTGTGTCAGCACGCAATTCATGAGATGATGAATCCTAATAAAACTTTCGTTGGTTGATTGCATAAGCAATACCTCTTGTGGTTGGAACATCGTCTCAGAGGGAAAATAATGACGACGTGACGATCTATGTAAATCAAGGACTTTGTGTGCGTTTATTTTACATTTGAGAAAACAGTGGGTTTAATTGTGTGAACCAAAATGTACTGTACAATATTAATGACGGGACATCAAAATGTATAATTAATAGTGCATTGCTTGCTCTGTTTTTATTTATTTATTTATTTTTGTCTGATAGTTCCTCTGAGAACATGCATCCGAGAAGATGCAGGTGCCAGTAAAATTTCTCTATTTAAATCAAGCTGCAGGAACTAGATTTTATCCAAAAAATTGTGGTTTTACATTATATACACAGAGATTTAATATAAAATGACAATATAAAAAGTTAAAAGAGAAAGCATACAGCCAGAAGGTACGAAGAAAGTTGAATAGATTAAAATGATATGATATGTAACATACAGGCGTGTGTAAGCTGACGCTGGCAATTTACAAGGATCCAACATTTGCCCCATTTTTTTGTTTTTGTTTTTTTTTCTGTGTTTTTTTTTTTTCGTTTACCAATGCATCACGCTATAGAAAGGTCAGCTGATACCAAAGCTTACATTTGTAAATAACTATAAACTGCAGTATTTTACAGGAAAAAAAGAAGAAATAGCATTTTTTTACACATTTTTTTTTAAATAATAAGCTTGCATACTTTTTTTTGCCAAAAGTGGCATTTTTTCAGCATCCAGAGGGTTTGGGCATAGTGGCAACTGGGGTATACGTTGTTTCTGTCTTGAACATATGAAGTTGTGGCCTCCTAACCCCGCGAGTCCTAGACAGCTCTGTCTCCACTCACTGCATGCATGCCTCTTCACAAACCAGTCCTGCATATAAAAGCTCATTTTTTTAATTATTAAATAAGTTTTGTGTCTGACACAGCTTTTGATCTGAACGAGATGCCTTTAAGCGCCTTTCCCCCCCTTTTCCCTATCTTTTTTTAATTTTATTTATTTATTTTTTTAATTTTTGAGTGAAAGGCACAGAGATACGAGTCCTCATAGGGTTAAACTTGACTCTACCAGGTCCTGTGACCTTTATTGTCATGGCAACTTTGTAATTTTTAGGATGTCTCTTTATCGCTGCTGTTCGCATCTTCCCTTACCGCTAAACAATGTCTCCGAGCGTGCCCCACTATTTCCTACAAAAGATAGCTTAACATCAAGAACGGATGCTGACTAAAAATAAAGGTCAGACTCTGACTCACGGAAGGAAAGAAAGAAAAAAAAAAAATAACATGCACAGGTCAGACAAAGAGCATATAAATATAACTACAAAATATGTGTAAGAAAAAAACCAAGTCCAGGTAACGCAGTTCAGCAACAAAGGAGAGACAGATTTCAGCGGCTCAGGCCAGGCCTAGCGTACGTAGCACGGTGAGGGTGGCGATGAGTGTTCCGCAGTCCCTGGCACTCCTGGGCCCTCGCTATTGCTTCTCCAGCTCGGTCACATAGATCAGGTGGTCCTCCGGCGACTTGCCGTGCGTCTTGCTAAGGTGCAGTTTTACTGCGTGCTTGCTCCCAAAAGTTCGGTTGCAGAGCTTGCACTGGAATGTGGAGCAGCCCAGGTCTTCCTCGGCTGACCCCAGCGGGCCCAGAGCCTTGCTGGCCAGGACTTTGGAGACGGTCTGCTGCTCTTGGATCTGACTGAGTGGCAGCTTGGAGAGGTCCTTCAAGCTGAAGCCCAGGTGTGTCTCCAGGTGGCTGATGTACGTGGAGGCAGTTCTGAACTGAGAGGCACAATCGCTACAAAAGAAAACAGGATGCCCTGTGTCGAGGTTCTTAAGGAACTTTGTTCCCCCCGTCCTGCGCAGCTGGTACTTGACGTTGGCCAGCCAGTGACTGATGGTGGTCATGGAGAGGCCCGTGAACTTGGAGATATGCACCCGCTCCTGCGGACCCAGGTCCGACATGATGTATTTGCCTTCGGCTGTCTCTCGAAGGCTGGAGGCAAACTGGGCCTGGAGAATGAGCAGATGCTGCGGGTTCCAGTTGGACTGGCGCCCCTTTCTCTTGTGGACCGGTGACAGCTCATCCAGGGCCTCCTCAAAGCTGCTGCCGTCGGCGTCCGACTTCTCCGACACCGTGGAGGGCGTGGAGGACTTGGGAGTCAGCCGGCCTGTGAGGTTCTTCACCATGTCTGAGATGTCCATGAGGGCGTTCTCCTGCAGAGGCGAGGACACAACGTCAGCCACGCCTGACACCAGGTGCGGCTTATTCTTGGACTTGGTCAGGTCAATGGGCTGGTCGCTGTTCTCATAGTAGTAGCGGTCGATGGCGTCGGCCTGCTTGGCAGGGGTGGCGGGGTAGACGGGCTTGTCCAACATGCTGTTGCTGATTTTGTAGAGCATGGCCAGGGGGTCCAGCGAGGGGCTCACGGGCTTGGACACCTTCCCTAGGTGGGTGTTCATGATGGACTGCAGAGCGCTTAGGGGGTTGATGAAGGAAGGCTCCGGCGAGTGGTCTGTGATGATGCCCAGGTTGCCGCAGCCATTGGTGACCTTCGCCTTAAGGGGCTCTGTGCCATTTGGGGTGTGGGCGTCCAGTGGGCCGTCCTTTTTGGCCTTCCCAGGTTCCACATCTGGGCCCTTCTTCTGAGGCTTGCTCCCAGTCTCCTCTGACTTAGGAAGATCTTTATTCTCCTTCGCCACGGGAGAGGTGGCCTTGGCCGGAGAGGCCTTCTCCCTCTCTGTGGGCCTCTCCTCCCTCTTCACGCTGGCCTTACCCGTGACTTTCTCCACTAACTCCTCCATGGCAGACACATTGCTCTTATGGGGCGGGGGCGTGAGGCTCCCTGGGGAGTGCAGGAGGGCGTTGTGCTCTGTGGAGGACAGCGTCTTCACACTGCTGGCATAGGATGGCTGTATTTGCACGCTCTGCACAGCCGACTGCAGCGGCTTCACCGTGCCCGGAAGCTGGTAGGCTGCGTGGATGCTGGGGTACCCACCCCATGAGGGCGCGCCATTCTGGGCTTTGCTGATGGCCGTGGACACGGTGTTCTCAAGTGACTTGAGGATATCTACACCCCCCTTGGGGCTATCATCCAGGTCTTCTTCCCGCAGGTACTGGTAGAGGGTGGTGGGTTCAAACTTCTCTGCGGCATCTTCCGTCTCCTCCTTGATTTTTCTCTCTGCATCCCCAGCTGCGGGAGGAGCTTTCTCCTTCTCCTTCTCCTTCTCCACCTCCTTCTTGTCCTCCGAGGCCACAGAGCCTGCGGGGGAGTCCGGTTGTTTCTTGATGCTAGAGGCAGGCAGCCGGGTGTGCGTGGTGGGGGGCAGGGGGATGGACTGGATCTTCTCTTCCACTACAGGGTCCAGCACCAGCTGTTTCCCTTTCTTGGAGGCAGAGGTTGTCACCTTTAAGAAGTGACCCGTGACCATCATGTGAGCCGTGAGCTGCTGCAAGGTATCGTGGGAGCTGCCACACTCCATGCATTTGAGTATCTGGGCTTTGCG
>JANBXA010000651.1:156217500-156227500 GCA_030556225.1 Cricetiscus sungorus
CGTCTAGCTTGCAGGCACAGCTGTCTGGAAGTGGCTCCTCAGAGTGGCAAAGGCCCACAGGCCTCAGTGCTGCATCCCTGTGTGCCCTTGCTGCCTCTGGCCTCCTGCGTCTGTTCCGCTGCAGCACAGATGGCTGGCCCTGACATCACCCACAAAAGTGCATGCACGCAGGCTATGAGCACCAAAGCCTTCCACGCCCCCTACACTGATCACTACCAGCCTGGTTTCTCCCACCTCACAGACGAGGCCAGTGAAAGGCAAGTGTGCTGCCTTCCGGTATCCCCAGAAACCACGTGTCAGCCACACATGTGTCCAGCTGTGACACATGCCAGGGATCGGAGTAGCTGCACCCCACCAGTAGTCTATGTGGCTTTGGAATTAAGGCCTATGAGGCACCAGGAAGTTAAAGACAAGAGAATATCAAACAGGGGAGACATTTTAAAATCTGACACCTTCTAGTCCGAAATCTTTAGTCTTGGGTATGTGGCCTAAGATGGTGCACGCAAACTTCCTCGACAGCATCACCGTGGCACAGAATTTTTACCAAAGTCCAAGTCTTCGCTAGTAGGGGAGGGTCGAGGGAGCAGAAGTTCACCCCCAGAAGGAAATGCCATTCAAACATTAAAAAGCATGTTCTATGACATGTCCAGTTGGTACGACACTCGACACGCAGGTATGAGCACATACATATGTACACGGCACATTGTAGTCCAGCACTGGGAAGAGGATGCAGGTGGATCCCAGGGCTCGGCTGTCAGACAGCGTCACCTACTGAGCCTCATCAGGTCCTGAGGAACAACACCCGAGGTAGATCTCAGCCCTAACAAGCACATGCATAGACATACACCTACACATGTGTTCACACACGCTCACACACGCTCACACACGCTCACACACGCTCACACACACACACACACACACACACACACACGCCATGATCTAATGACAAAGCGAAAGTCAAAGATGACGAAGGCAGAATGAAGTTGTGTGTGTGGCCAGAATGATGGGAAACCCTTTCAGAGTGCGTTAATGGCGGTTTCTTCGTGCTCATGGATGCACGGGTTGTTTTTAACGCTGACTGAAGCGCCTCCTGGTAAATACCGGTATTTTCAAACTCCAAACTTTTCCATTCAATTCACACTTGCTACCGCATGCCATTTCTGAAATCCACTAGCCATGCGTCACATCCCCTGAGCACGCACGGGGTATGGCCACGCCAGGAGCAAGGAGCATAGAGAATGACTTGTTCCTACGGGGCAGGGACATCAGACAGCTGTGCCCATCACTACTCTCCCTTCTCTTGAATGCTGACCAACCAATTGGGGCTGCAGATGGTCAGCACCAAGCGTCCGTGGTCCCTCCCTGCCCTCAACCGCCTCCTGGGGCTGTCCACCTCATCCTCTTTCCCTATCACTCTTCCAGTGCGTGTCCCCACCAAGTGCGGCCTCCCAGACAGGTACCCTGGTCTTCTGGATTGAGCTGCTCACTCCCGCCTCCGTCTCCAACTCCGTGTCTACCCTCCTATGGCATGCCCTTCACGCCCTTCACGCCCTTCACGCCCTTCATGATTGTCACGCCCTTCATGCCCTTCACGCCCTTCATGATCGTCACGCCCTTCATGCCCTTCACGCCCTTCACGCCCTTCATGATCGTCACGCCCTTCACGCCCTTCACGCCCTTCACGCTCTTCATGATCGTCACGCCCTTCATGCCCTTCACGCCCTTCACGCCCTTCATGCCCTTCACGCCCTTCACGCCCTTCATGCCCTTCATGCCCTTCACGCCCTTCACGCCCTTCACGCCCTTCATGATCGTCATGCCCTTCACGCCCTTCACTCTCTTCACGCTCTTCATGATCGTCACGCTCTTCACGCTCTTCACGCTCTTCACGCTCTTCACGCCCTTCACGCCCTTCACGCTCTTCACACTCTTCATGCCCTTCATGCTCTTCACGCCCTTCACGCCCTTCACGCCCTTCACGCTCTTCATGCCCTTCACGCTCTTCACGCTCTTCAGGCTCTTCATGTTCTTCATGCTCTTCTACTTCTCAGCTCCCACTTTTGTTCACTTGTCCATGTTCCTTCGTGCACTGTGTCTATTTTTAATTAATTACTTTTTCACTATGACACATGAGGAAACACAAATCCTTGGGTGACAGCTGGGGACAGGCATACCTTTAGTGGTTTGAGGTTGCCCTTCAGCCCTCTCTACCTTCGGAAGCAGCGGCTGAGCAGCCAGCCAGCTCCGATCTCTACCTACCTGTGACAACCTCCACTTCCAAATGCCAGAGACAGACAGAGTTCTGGGATCCCCAGACAAAACCCTACAAATCCAAAGCCTGCAGAATTTCCTTTAAAGTTTGACGCCTACAGAGAAAAGGGTGGCCGATGATACAAAATAAAGGGCAAGGAGAATTCCCCAGCCTGGATTCTGTAGGCTGAAAGTAAGAAGGTTTTCCCTTACCCTGACTTTAGTAGAAACAACAGCAGGCCAGTCCCAATCAGGGAAGGATGCACCAACGGGCCCAAGCCGCAACCCCTGTCATGCAAAAGCAGGTCAACCCAGTGGCCCCAGGGTTTGGGGACGATCCAAAGAGAACGCTCCCAGGATACCTGGATATGGAAAAACAGGGTGTGCTTGTACTGACTGCACTTGTAACAACTGTGCAGTCTGTTGCTACTGTGGTTCCCTCCTAAGACACAGTTACCTTTCCTCTCTTTAGTGTCAGCCTGCACAGAGAGAGGAAAAAAGGACAGACCCAAGGCCTGCTGCTCTTAGTAGACAGGGTAAGCCCAACACACAAACTCACTCCTAGGAGTTTTGATTCCTCCCAAAATGCAGCCACAGCAACAGAGTAGCTTTTAAGGTTACGAGAATCATTGTGGTCATTACGCCCAGCTGTTTACCTGTTGCTAAGGTTTGGGTGTTTGTCCCTCCCAGAATTCACCCATGGAATCTAGTCATCAGTGAAAGGGGGTTAGGAGGGACTCTGGGAGGTGATCAGGTCACAAGGGTGGATCCCACACGAGCAGGATCAATGTCCTCATAAAGAAAGGCCTAGAATGCTGTCTTGCCCCTATCCACGGGGGGACACAGTGAGATGCTAAGTAAGATCCACTGATACCTTGACCCGTGTTTATGGCTTCTGGATAGGAGGGAACTGTCTTCATGGTTTCTGTCTCACCCAGTCTGTGACTAACGCACCACTGATTTGTTCCTGTACTGCTGTGGAAAAGGCACCCAGCTCAGCAATTTATCGCTCTCAACCTACCCCAGGGACAACAGGAACAAAACTGCAACCAGCCTGTGCCCACGGGAGCTGACCCAGCAGAGACAGTGTCCTAGTGCCAGGTGAGACGTAGCACAGAGACTGTCCCGGGCCCTCTTTCCCTGTGCCTTTCATAGGCTTCAGGGACTTTAAGAATGTTCCATGGCACCTAGGAAGACTGGCAGGAAGCCCAGTGTAGGTACTAAAGCCACTCCCAGGAACCTCCTGGGGCAGGGCAAACCCTCATGGGTGAGAGCCTGGGGACCCCTTCTACCCCTGCTCTGTTTCCCTCATTACCCCATGCCATGAGATCAGCTGTGAGAGAAAAGTGGACGTTTAAAAGTATCAAATAAACACCCCAGGTCATTAGTCAGTGAACACCATCTCTGCTATAGTAATGCCACCTGGTGAAACTATAATCCGACCAAATTGCATGTTTTTCTACACCAAACTTCTTTTTTTAAAAACCTGGCAAACGTGATACTTATGAACAGATGGCCGTTATACCAAAATACATTTACTCCAAGGCATCAATTCACAAAAAGGGCCCTCACACACACCAAGGCACCAATTCACAAAAAGGGCCCTCACACACACCGAAGGGATGGAAGTGTGGCTTGAGTTCATCACAGAATCTTGCAAATGTTGTGCAAAACACAACTTCTTCCAAATGTATAATGGATCACTTGCAAAGTAACTTCACCTCTGCCATGGAGAGAGCAGGTGGTTTTGACGAGAGTCCGAATCTATCAGTGGGGGAGGGGGGTATGCAGAGAAAGCAGATACAGGCAAAACTCATCCCTTCCAAGACTGAGAAGAACATAAAAATGCAAGCAAGATATACATTAATTTGCTACCATGGTTCTGATTTCTTGCGGGAAAGCTGACACCCTGTCAAGCAAGCCTGAAAGGCCACTTCTGCTCTGATGTGATAGGGACAAAAATGTTTCTATCACTTTTGCAAATTTTAGATGCTGGTAGCGACTGTTAGCACACCGTTTTGCTGATGCATTTGACTTTAAAAAAAAAAAGTAAAAAATAAAATAAAGAAACCACAGGGTCGGCAAATAAAAGTGACCTACCCTCGATTCCAATTTTAATTAGGAATCCATAGGTACTGCTCTAAAATAAATACAATTTCTCCTTTCTCTCAATGACCCAGAATACAATTCAAAATCCGCTTAGAAATAAGGCACACGTTCTGAGAGCCCCTCCCAGTCTGCCATAAGCAAATCAGTACAAATATTTTGCCTCACACAGGCTGCAGGTTACAACACAACATTACAAGAAGGGCAGCAGAGATAAAATGATGAAAAGCTTCCCATGATGCCTTGTGGTGTCAGGAAGAAAGAGAAGAGGGACAGTCCAGGAGACACTTGGAAAGGCCAGAGGGTGGAGAGAGCGGGCTGTGAAGGGTGGAAGGTGCCCGGCTCTCCTAGGCAGTAGAGGGTAGTGATGGGCTTCTTCAACAACTGCACGCACGCAGGGATACAACGGAACACTTTCTGGTTCTACAAGGTCAAGTCTCGCTCAAGATGCGAGAACCCAAAGCCACCCACCACGGAAAGATACATTCTGAGTCGAAACCTCAAGTCAGAAAGGACGGGACCTCCTCTCCCCGGCCCTGTCCTAAGGCAGAGGAAGATGCTAGGTCTATTCACCCAGTATTGGCAAGTCACCCCCAGGGCCTGGGACCCCAGCCTGGAAACAGCGACTTTAATCAACAGGTAGGACTCTCCTGGTAGAGAAGAAGTGTGACCCAGACCAGGGCCTGTAGCCTGACTTACACCTCAAGCAATGGGAAAAGCCTGTGAGAAAGGCCACCGGACTACAGTCACGCTTGGTCCCTGCCACACTGACTATGTCTCGTAAAATTCCTTCTGCAGGCCTTGGCTGGGGGTCTTGAGACTTTGGAATGGGAGGAAAAGAAGCAGGGCTTCATGATCCCAGAAACCACAGCACACTTCTCACAATGGGATCCACCAGGAAGACAGGCGTCTTATGTTCTAACACACTGGTTAGAGCATGTCGCTTGCGCAGATGACAGCTGGTAACGGGACATGGCAGGGGCTGCTGAGGAGTCAGGACGGGCACCATGTTAGGGTCCCCTTTTCATCTCTAAGTATGCCACAGGCAGATACGGGTTTCCTGTGAATATGACGAACCATGAGCCAGCACAACCCACAACTCTTCCTATACCTGGTCAGAAACTATGTTCAAAGTCCCACAGCATTGGACTTCTGGTGCCTGAACTGAATTTTATCTGCCCTAGCATGACAGATAATGTAATTTTATCACAATAATTAGGCTTATTTTTGCTATTATCAGTGAATTCTCATAATTGCTTTCAAAGATGCTTTCTTAAAAGATTTAAAGAAAAAAAAAAAAACAGGAGGAGGAGACAACTTTCTGATTCAGCTAACAGGATTATTTATCACCGGCCTTTGTTTTTGCTGCATGTGACACATTTCTAAAAATCTTTTGTTTTATGTAGGCTACATTTCCCCAAAAGTCTTCCCTTCTCATGTGTGAAAACACACTGGAATATGGTACGATATTTGTAGAGACTGCCATTTCTACAGATGAAATTGTGAGAACAAAACACTTCACACGGTGAACAGCCTAAGGGCTTCCTAAAGAAAGAGTCTGATGAACCCCGGGGAAGTCATCTCCCACACTGCATTTTCTCCAGGAACCGCCTGCCCCAGCACCATCCACACACCCCTGCCCCTCCCCACCCCCAACGTGAAAATCTGATGAATGAGCAGCCAGGAATTGGTAACTGCAGTATAAAATTCTCCTTTCACAATTACTTACAGAAATAAATGACATTTTCCCCATCAACTAAAACAAAGACTCCGAATCATCGTTTCTGCTATTTCTTTTCTGTGTCAAAACAGCTTTGCGAGCACTCCACTTCCCCGCCCTTCCTGAGCACGGCACAGCGGTGCGGATCGTGACAGTGTGAACACACACAGTATGTCCTGCTGTGGGGACAGTGGCACGGGAGGCTGTCTCAATACAGACCAGCAGCACAAAAGAGTCTACAGGCATGAGCGTGTACACGTGTGCCCGAGTATGTGCAACACTGACGAATACAGGTGGGTGCTCACGTGTGTGAACCTGAACAACTTCTCACCCCCACTGTGCCCAAGACAGGAAGAAGGGAATCTGATAATCAGACTCCAGCATTTCTTAAAAATTAAGCCTTGTTAATATTTTTTTTTCCTCATAAAATGTGCCTTCTGGAAGCCAATGTGTCCCTTAAGGTGTCATCCTGAGCCACATCAGATTCTGTGTGTTCTAATGCGTGTGGACAGAAGGCAATGTATACGGCCCTGTTAGGGCTTAATGGGACACCAACCGTGTGTGCCCTGATGGCTTACGACGTAAACACACACATATTGTCTGGAAAAAAAAAATATTTTCGTCTCAAAGCCTAACTATATAATGAGGCGCAAACATCTTATCTTTGACAAATTAGATGAAAACTATATTCCTCCATTCGCAGCCTGACATTGTTTAGAACATCTTTGTTTCTTTAGAGAAAACACAGCTCGCTCTGCTCTTGTCAACAATCACTTTAAGGATAGCGAGAAGTGACAGCTGTATTTGGTTTTTTGGTTTTTTTTTTTTTTGGTGTTTTTTGGTTTTTTGTTTTGTTTTGTTTTGTAATGGCTGGATGTAGTAAAGTTCTGAACTCCCTTGAGCCTTAATAACACTGGCTCTGAGCAATTAGGTTTGTACCCCCCACACACACACCTGCATCTTAATCTGCACCCCAATTAATGCACAAAGTAAAGGTGTGTCCCTCAGCCACCCTGTTTTGTACTCCATCAGAGACAAATGCTCCCAGAATACTGTCTTGTCATCACCATTGTTCCTCAGATGGAGGAAAGGAAGTGTGGATGCTCGGCTGAGGCAACAATAGAAAAGAGGCTTCCCAGAACAGAACGCGCTCTGCTCCCTAAGAGCCAGCGTGGAACCCGCTTTGGAAAAGGAGGCAGTTCCAAGCGGGTTGCCCCCCAATACCCTGCAACAGGACAGAGTAGCATACACCTGTGGCTACGCGCTCTGACAGGAAGCATTTGGTGAACAGCATTCTCAAGACAGAAATGCTCTGCCCCAGATGTGGGTGGCTGGAATCTTTCTCTCCCCAGCCTTCAGGAAGGTACAACAGCCTGGTTGACCAGATGTACACATTTTTGTGGAAGCCAGAAGTGTCTTTCTTGATTGCTCTTCATAGAATTTATTGAAACAGATTCTCCTGCTGAATCCAGGGCTCACTGATTTTGCTAGTTAGGTAGCCAGCTTGCCCCAAGGATGTCCTGTCTCAGCTTGTGGAGTTCGATGGGATTATAGGCACACCTGCCCGGTGAGTTGGGTGCTTTATCCACTAAGCCATTTTCCCATTCCTGAGGAATTTCCCTTTCCAGGCAATACTGTCTGGGTAGGAAGCAGAGTGATTCTGGACACAGGCTCCACATTCACTTGCTAAGTTTCCCCAGCCATGGGCTCCTGGGCACACCACGGGCTCCTGGGCACACGTGAGCATCCCTTGCAGGCAGCCAGCAGCCCGTTGCTGCTCTAGAGGTGTGTGGTGGTGGTGGTGAGGGGGGGGGGTTATAGAGTATGTGGCGGGAAAGAGCTAAGTTCCACTTCAGAAATATTTCCAAATAGCATCAGCAATCCACATAAAATGGCTCTTCGCAGAGGCAACTTCCAGAAATACATTGATTCTACCAGCAAAGAAATAGCCATTCCGAAAGCTGATTATTTATAATTAACCAGGAAATGAGGAGGCCGGCAGTAAGGTTCCTCCCTTACCATCTCAGACAGGATCCCCCACCACCAAGGAAGCTCACCCTGGTGGTTCTGCAGCTGGAGATGACCCTCACCATACCCCATCAGAGGAACACACAGACGCAGAGCCCCCACCTTGTCCCTCTTGGGGGCTCCCTCGCAGTGAAGAGGGTACGTTATTAGCAAAGGTCTGCCAGAGAGACTGAGGTGCTGTGCGGCTCTACAGCGATTCTATCTGGGAGACTCTCTGGCTCTTCCCGTTCCATCTGATAAGCTATCCATCGCAGCATTCTCATTAGGCTCCCATCATCAAAGGGAGTGGAGGTGAATCCGTCTGGGCCCCTCCCCTTTCCTCTCTGTCGACTGGTTTCATTGAAATGTTCATTTTCATCCCTGCCGGCAACATTGGAATGGAAGTATTTAACCTGCTCCCATTACTTATACAAATTGCCATTATGGGGTAGGACAGATGTTAGAATCACGCCACATAACTAACTTCCGCGCATCCTTTACAGGAGTGTGAGAAGCAGGAAGGCGGCTGGATCACATTATCTGACTCCATCATGTGCGTTCTGCTACCGGAGTCATTAACTTTGTGCATCAGCTTTTGCACTTTCTGTGTGAAAATTCCCAGGCTGTTTGGACCCATTTAATTTGGAGAGAGAAACCTTTGTGGCGGAGAATGTTTTGATCATGTGTGTTGGGAGGGTGGGGAGAGGGGTGAGGGTGAGGGGAGGAGGGAGGAGCAGGGAGAAAGAACTTGGAAGGGGAAACACCTTGTTGAAATGTTCCCATCCCTGGGGAATGATGAAAGGGAAGTCGGCAGGAGGCCCTGGTGCTCAAAGATGGCTGTCACTTCAGATAGGCGCGGGCATGACTCACCTCGACAGGTGACACTGTGCTACAGCAGAACCTCGCTGCATTATTGAGCATGCTAGGATGGCACTAGCAAGACTGCAGGCCCAGGACGCCTGGGGCAGCCAAGGCGGGGAGCCTGCGGGTGAGTGGATTTCATTCCTTTGCCTCCTTGAATGAAGGAGGAAGAGGGCACGGAAGTTGCCGCCCGTCCGGGCTCTGGGACACCCAAACTCTTGGTCAGGCTCACTGCCCACAGACTGGATGGGGCTTGGATTTGAATTCTGTGTATTGGACACCAATTCCCAGTTCTCCAGGGACATTTCCCCACTGAACACTTCCAGACGCCAGCTAGAGGCTTAAAAATGCTTAAAAATGTTCAAGGTGGAGGCAACAGCGGGACGTGTAGGGAAAGACTCTAAAGTGGAAGCTTCCTTTGTGGAGTGTGAGAAACTGACAAATCATTATATCCCTCCTGTTTATACAGGAGAGCCCTCCTAAGAGACGCTGGTCCCCCGCCACCACAAACCCACTCGTTCTCATGCTTCCCTCTCCCTCCCTTTGCCTCCCTTGGTTCTGCCCGTGAAAGCATCGGAAGGAAATGATGAGTGTGCTTACGCCAATGATGAGAATACAAGAAGATATTCAGTGGTAGAAGAAGGAGAATGTCTACTCAAAGAATCCAAACAACAGAGCAGGAGTGGGCTCCAAAGCACAAGAAAGCAGAGCCATGTGGGTGCAGGGGAATGGACGCATGATGCTAACAGATCTCCAATAACTACGGGACTGGCTGAAACAAAACCTCACACGCACATGTGTGCGCACACACACATGCACAATACACACATGCATGCTCACACATATGTACACACACATACACACATGCACACACACCACACACATGCGTGCACACACATATGCACACACAGGCACACACGCGCACACACACGCATGCACACACACACATGCATGCACACACACCTCTAGAAGGAGAGTGGAGCCCACTACTGTCAGTCAGCACCGGTATTTACTCTCCAGTGGCCAACAGTGAAAACCAATGTCAAACAGAGACAA